>CM042442.1:18206790-18216790 GCA_023631565.1 Gymnocephalus cernua | reverse complement strand
AGACTGAGGGGGAGACAGGAAGTGTGAGTGAGTGGAGTGTGCAGTGCAGCTCTGTGGGTGGCAAAGGAGAGGGATCACTGGATTTGACAGGAGCTATTTGACTAATCCAAAACAACAGCTGTAAGGTAGGGATGAGGGGATGAAGGGGAGGAGGAGGTGGAGGGGAGGTACAGGAGGTGAAGAGGGGAGGAGGGCTGTCAGTTAAGGAGGAGGTTTTTGGGAGAAAGTGAATTATGGAAAGGGTATATGAAAATGAATTCCGCATGTAAGCCCTGAGGGGGAAGAGAACCTAAAACACCACAAATAGAAAAAGAAAACGTTGGACATGACGAAAAGAGGCGGGTGAGGTGATGTTAGATCTGCAGAATTGTGACTGGGAAGGAGACAAAGGGGGGGGGGGGGGGGGGGGAGAGGAAAAAGGGAGACAGAAACTTGGTCGAACCTAACAGGGTATCGCTGGGTTGCATCCATTACAGTAACTTCTACACAGGGGGTTGTATCAGCACACACGGCAACACAGGTGAGAATGATTTCACTCACACATACACACACCACCCTCACGCATACACCGGCCTTCATTACACATCTGGTTGAGTTTTATTGAGGGAAGCTGCATTGGGGTGGTCCTTGCCCCTCTAACAGGTCTCTCCTGTTAACACGGCAGGCCACGGAGAGTCCATCACCCTGCGGGCCGCATCTTAACATCTTAACATCTTAACATCTTAACATCTTAACATCTCCTCTCTGTGCAGATTAGCAACACTCACAGCTCAGTGTAGCAGTGCAAATAAAAGAAACTAAACGGTTGACATCTAAATATGGGGGCTGGTGGAAAGAGGCTGTTTTGCCTCTTTTTTTAAAAGGAAAACAAAGGTCACGATTTCAAGTAATAGTTCGACATTTAGGGAAATGTACTCGTTTCCTATCTTGCCAAGAGTTAGATGAGAAGATCGATACCACTCTCATGTCTGTCTGTTTAAAATATACGGCTACAGCCTGTTAGCTTAGCTTAGCATAATGATTGGAAACAGGGGGAAACAGCTAGCCTGGTTCTTTCCAAAGTCAAACAATCCACCTACCAGCACCTCTAAAGCTGACTAACACACACACATTATATATTTTATTTGTTTAAGCTATACAAAAACGGAAGTGTAAAAGCAACAATCTGAGCCCGCCCAAGAAATAGTCTAGCAAAACAATCCTCCATAAAACCCCAATATTTATGGAGCCCTCAGTAATGGGTCCCCTTCATTTGTTTTTGACTTTATTGGATAGTTAATAATAGATCCTGACATGAAGAGCGATAAAAAAAGAGGAGAGCGACATGTAAATGTAGAAGTTTCTTGCTGAAACCAAACCGGGGGATGTTGCGACTGTACTGCTGGCCCACCAGGACAACCCATTGGTTCCCCTTCGGCTGATCTGCTAGAACCAAACAAAAACCAGCACAGATCAATGTTGAAGCCTGTGTGAGGAGTGTCTTCAGCCGCAGTCCTCTCATGGCTACTTTATACTTTCCTCAAATCAATTCAGTTCATAAATACTGGCATGTGTCAGACAAGATATAGGGGCACTGTAGTTTTAACTAAACTATACCCAAACAGGAGTAAATTGTGCATTTGTAGAGGACTATTTTCACCTGTGGAATTGGTGCACTGGTGAGTATTTAAAGCAGCAGGATGGCGTAGTATGTGGGATTGATGAACAAACTACAGACATATCACCCAGTGCTCATTACAGTGATTTGACAGAGATGGGCCTCGTTTCTGTATCCACAGGTGATAAATGGTCCATTGCATTCTGTTTTGTGCTGAATTATCAAGTAATATCACTTAACGTATGCATGTATATTTTCAGCTTTGCTGTTCTTCATGGCATAAATGTGAAAAAACAAACATGAGGTTTAACTGAAATCCAGACCCATCTGCATACCGAGACAGAGGTCTGCGATCTGCGGTTGTGTCTATTTCGTCTGCTGAGGTTACGTTGGTTCTGCTCAGGGACTTGGCTGTGAAGCCCAGTTCCTGTGGCTTCAGACCAAACCAAGAACAGAAACCCTTTTCCTTGCATATCTTCTCTAGATGTCTGGCTTCTCTCATCTCTCTGCTGCTCAGTGTCTCCTGGATCCCGTTCCAGAAACCGTGAGAGCAAAATGGGCTTCTTCTTCTTCTCTGCTTCCATCGTTGTGGTATCGCTGAAGTATCTGAGGTATTCTGAAGCATCACTTTGATGGGATCAGGCCATGTTTGGTCATGAATGTGGTTTTGGGCGAAGAGACGTGAATGAAAGGGAATGAAAACTGACAGGGTAAAACACTTGAGGGTGAAGGGCTGATGCAGTGGACGGCTTTGGCCAGACCAATGCAGCCAATATGACTATCCAGGTGTTCTGTTCTCTTTGGCCGGAGCTCTGAGAAAATGAACAACTGTCTGCATGTCAGAAATCTGATATATTAAGAAGAAACACACACACATACTATACTTGCACACATGCTTAGAAGAAGATAAAGACAGCATTAAGTCATAGAGCTTTTATTTGAGAAAGCTTATTTCCTAAAAAAAACCTTCTCAAATCAGCTTCAAGAAAACACCTAAAAGTCTGAATTTATTAAAAATCGATTGCATTTAACTGGCTCATTGTTTTAAATGCTAAACTTATTTTATAACTCTAATTTAGACCCTTTAAAATAATGATCCATTTCCTTCACATACACCCTCTTAACCTCCCCCGTTAAATCTGGAGGTCTAGACCTGAACTCCTCTTTTAAGTCACTTTGGGAACTTTAAACACGCCTTCATGTCTGATTGGGTCTCAGTTCTTTGGTAACTTATACAAGGCAGCTTCTGCACCGTGTGTGTGTGTGTGTGTGTGTGTGTGTGTGTGTGTGTGTGTGTGTGTGTGTGTGTGTGTGTGTGTGTGTGTGTGTGTGTGTGTGTGTGTGTGTGTGTGTGTGTGTGTGCTCATGACTGCATTTTGGACCTAAGTAGCAACAGATGCTGCACTGACCTCAGAGGCTTCCTGGAAACGCAAATTTGTCAAAATGAAGCAGGAAAAAGAGAGAGCAGCAGTTTAGGTAAATGTAACATATAGGACACACTCACACACACACACACACACACACACACACACACACACACACACACACACACACTTTCAGACACACATAAACGCAGCACAGGCACACTTGTACATATGCCCCTTGACATACTGAACACACACACCAAGTCTAGGGTCGTGTTACAAGGGATGTACAGAGTGGATAATCACAAATACACACACAGTATGAAAAAGAGTAACACACACACACACACACACACCTTCCTGTAGTACTGTAAGTACATTTCTTATGTCGATTTACATGGACTAACCGATTTATCACACAGAATATGTCAAATAGTGAAGAGCTGAGCAAGAGTGCAAATCAATTTGGATCTATTCACTTGCAACTTGGAAGGTAAGAAATGTCTCGAGGAGCCAATACTGATTTTTGTCAAGTCAGACCATATTTTAAAGACATAACAACTAAAAACTAAACTAAATGCTAAAACAATATTTATTCTAGCTGACCATGTAATCTGAATGGCCAAAGGGAGACAAACATCTTTCAAATACAAATGCACCTAAAAGTAAGAAGAATAAGAAGAAGAATAGAAAGAAAAAAGGAAAATGAGATCTCCTCACCTAACCCCCCCAAAAAAGAAAACAAAATAAATCTGTGCAGCTGAAATGTTATCTCTAGAAGAGGTAAAAATTAAGCTGCATAGTGTAGTTGTTGATAAAGAACAATTTCCTGCTGATGTAATGACAGAGCATTTGGAACACAGCTTGTAAAACTAATCATGTTCTTTCTTTGGCTTCATTCCAGGGGGTAGTTTTTAGAGCGATAACACCAAATTATTTGGTGTGTGATTTAATGCTACAGCGCCTCACTGAGAACCACATTGCCCTCTCAAACATCTCTCCTTTTCTTACTTTCTTTACTTCTTCAGCACCGGAAGCAATCACGCAATCTCTGTGACGAACAAGCAGCCTGACCGCATAATATCACCTCTGTAGGAAAACAAGAGGAAACGCGTGCCAGTTGCTCTCACATGTGATCAATTATTTTACGGTGAAATCGGGCTGTGGGGGAAAAATTTTCAGCCATTAGCCCTTTAGTGCAGGGATCATACTGAGGGTAATAGTGACTAAACACTGAATAAACACATTTGGCTAATAGGTCATTCAAACCTGGAGAGGAGAAGGTAGGCCTGTTGATTGGCCACAAGGTTGTTGTAAGTTCTTGCATTAGCTAAATGTGCATGTAAACTCACTCAGAAAAGCACAAACGCATGCACAGTAATGAACAAAACAACACCTACTAGAGTTTATTGTCAGGACTGTCACAGGCGATTATAGCAAATATACTGTAAATCACAATTAAAGTGAGTCATGCAGCTGACTAGCAATTAGTAGTGTGTGTGTGTCAGCTTTAATAGAGCTTTCAGGGCAATACAAGGCAGTTTAAGACAGCCAGGATTTCTAGTTTATTAGCCAAATTCCTAAAAAGTGGTCTTAAGTCTTAAAAACTAGGTCATTTGTCAAGAATTTGTCAATCAATGTGTCACGTTACTACCATTAGCGACAATGGATCCATATTTTTTTTTAAAGGATTACATTTCAAATTACATACATGCATATCACATTCACAACATATCACATAAACATGCACATGTCCAGTGGAATAAGTATTCATATCCTTTGTTAAAAGTATCAATAACACAGTATAAAAATGTTTTATTACACGTAAAAGTCCTATAATATATGGATCTTGTCAGCATTATTGATAATATATATATTATTGTATTATGTTAAATTATGTATTATATTATCATAACCTACAGTGGAAGAAGTATTTAGATCCTTTACTTAAGTAAAAATAACAATACCACACATACCACGAATAAAAGTAGAGGAGTATTATCTTCAGCAAAATATAAGTATCAAAAGTAAAAGCATTCGTTAGGCAGAATGGGACCTATCAGTGTTATATTGTTATATTATTGGATCGTTATTATTGATGCATTAAGATGTGAGATGTACTTTATTGTTGTAGCTAGTTGAGGTGGAGATACAGCTGCTTTGTATACTTTCACGTGGTTTATTCTATAAGAAAGCATAATGTTTCATAAACTGATCACATGTCTTGTATGACAAATCTTAATCTGAAAAGTAACTAGTAACTACAGGCCTAGATGTTAAATAAATGTAGTGGCGTAAAAAGTACAATATTTCCCTCTGCAACGTGGTAGCATAAAATTTTCAAAGTAAAGTAGAAGTACTTCAAAACTGTACTTTAGTGGAGTTCTTGAGTAAACAAATGTATTACTATAATAAATCTAATACTGACATACACATACACATCTCCACATAGTTTACCATGTATTGCAAGTATAACATGTAAAGTATTGACCAATCGACAATCGCTAAAACATGTTCATCGAGTCCAATCAATATCTTTTTTTACATCATTGTTGTTTGACTGTATTTTAAGGTTTTTTATTAGTATGTACTCTCTCTCTCTCTCTCTCTCTCTCTCTCTCTCGTACGCATGCACGCACGCACGCACGCACGCACGCACACACACGCACACACACACACACACACACACACACACACACACACACACACACACACACACACACACACACACACACACACACACACACACACACAGCTTCAGGCGCCGGGTGCAGCAGGGTGAAACTTAACTGCTTACCTAATTAACACAGGCTGAAGGTTTCCCGCTCTAACTCCAGCACCTTTAACCTCAACATAAGAACCAGGTACTCACCAGAAAGCCTCCGACAACACCGGAGCTCACAGCAGTAAATACAGTACACTTTCACTTTCATCTACTCAAATATGGTCTTTATACTTTTTCTATTTATAGTAAATCTGTGTTTTTTCCATCCAGGAGCCAAAGATGTATGCGGAATCATCATTCTTCTTTTTTTCTACATGGTTTGCTTACACAGAATTCGTCCTCAGAATCGTGAGATTATTTTGCAGCAGAGTGTGATTATACTTTTTTAAACATATTTGTTTTTACTGAAGAAGTTGAGGAACACATTGGCCGTGCTCTCTCTCTCTCTCTCTCTCTCTCTCTCTCTCTCTCTCTCTTTCTCTCTCTCTCTCTCTCTTCCCATCAGCCTCTCTTGTCTGTCCCCGCCTCTCTCTTTCCCTGCCTCTGTTTATTCTTCTGGCGGTGCAACAGGCCCCAGAGCCCAGAGGCAAGTCATGTTCTCAGGGAAACGGCAACTCTCCACAGAGCTGATATCAAAATAGTTTAAAATGTGAATTGTCTGATAGTTCCCAGTGAGAGCAGAGCTGAGCCAAACACTTCCAGATCCCCCTGCCAGCAGAATGTAAACAGAGCCGGGGGCGGGGAGAGAGCAAGTCAACCTGTTGTGTTCTTGTCATACAGCAAGCTCAGACCGGTCTGGTTGGTTTAGTTTGTTGGCCAACTTTTTTTTTTTTTTTCCAAGTTAAAAGTAATGTTTTGTTTTTGCTCAAAAAGTCATGGGTGTGCAGGTGGTGACTCTTGATGGGGAAATATTTTGTCAGAGCAAGAATAGTGAGATGAACCAGACGTCAGCAACGTTATTTCTTCATGTCTAAAATTAACAACAGTGAGAAAACAATGTTGTACTTTTGATACAATGTTCTATAAGATTAGCTTAGTCTGATGCTGCCCATGTAAAAGCAAAGTCCCCAATGTCATATCCAATCTCTCTCCCCTGATTCCCTGCCTGCTCTCTAATATATGTGTAATGAATCTAATGAGGTAAAATGCCCATCCCCTGCACCTCAAAAATATTCTTATGAACAGAAATGTAAAGATCATTTTTGGAGGCTTGTTTCTGAGATAATGCACATAAAATGTTGCCAGTAGCCTACTGTAGTTCCTTAGCCAATAGTTTTTGGGTAACACTTTACTTTAACTCCCCCTATTCAGCATTAAAAGCAGTATACTGTGCAAACATTTAAAAGGTTAATATCACACAATAATGTAGTTGTACATAAATGTATATTGTCATTCATTATTTGTCCATACACCAGCCTCCACTTATGGGTGCCCATAGGAGGAGTTATTACTGTTGACATATAGATTAATAAACACAGCTTACAACTACATTATAGTGTGTAATAAACCACGTACTGCTAAGAAATGCTAAATAGAGGGACTTAAGTAAAATGTTGCCCAAACTGGTAATAACATAACAAGAAGAGTTTTGCACATAAAATACACAAAGGTTGGTACAGCATCCAAAGTTAAAGGGGTAAAATTGGAATGCTCAGATCTATCATCAACATCCCGTTTAAAAAAAACTGTTTGGATAACAAACACTTTTATTACTTGTCTATTACTCTCAGATCATATTGAAGTTAATATAACTTCGCTCCCCACAGCTCGTGAAAGGTGCACTGAACAACGTATGTAATAGTATGTCTGGACTGTTTCCTTAGAGAAACACCAAAACAGAGAACCCATTATAGAGGAGAAAAAATGTCCTTGGCATTCTATTAAATGTGAAAATGTGTGCGTGAAAAATGCAAACAAAATGTATTAGTGAGTTTGATGCCAGTTGTACACCGCAGGAAATGTCATGACCTTAAGGTGTAAATATAAAATCCTGTATGTGTGAAATCTCAACTTTATTTTTCATGCCACAGATGATCTGTGCTGAAAATCTAAACTCCTCTGGATATGGAATATTCAATCATCTTCACTAGTTTGCTAAAAAACAACCTTGAAACATAGCCTAATTTGATTTCTTCTGTGTTTGTGTATGGAAAGTGTCCAACTTTATACTGTATATTGTCAGTGCATTTGTGATTTGTGGGTTTTAAGATGTATTATTTCTGTGTATTTGTGCAAGCGTGCCTGCATGCTGAAAGAAAAATAAATCTTGCATAATGCTTGATTTGCACCTTCATTTGTTTGCCTGCATGTTTGTTTGCACTGGCATTCAGTACAGGTTTGTCAAGTAGCTGGAGATGCCAGCAAGTAGTTACACAATGTAATGTATGAAATAAATTATATTATCATCATAATCATCATCATCATCATCATATTCAGGATAATGATGTGTGCGTGAGGTAGATGAAGAATATTCTCAGCTTTTTGAGCGTTCTTATAGTGATCTTTAGATAGTTTATTTATTAAATGAACTTTACATCTGCAAAGTTTATTGTTATCCTTTTTATAGTTGCTCTCATCACTAAAACCTTATCTTATTAACTCAATTCCTTTCTTCCTGTATCATTCTATGCTAATATATTTTTGTATTATTGACAAAGAAAATATTGCTCACTCGCTGTTTGTTAGCAATCCAAATATTACTCATCCCGTTCATCCCGTTCATCCTGTGTGCTGTTTACGTCGATGCAACAGCTCTAATGTTTGACTCTCAATACCACTAAATGAACATTAAAATTAAAAAAGAAAAACTGCAAATTAAAAAAAAAAAAAAAAATGTTCCTGAGCATGTCTGCTTGATGGGAGGTTTGTGGGCTTTGCCTGAATAAGCATTGGAACTTTCCAGCATTTCTTTTCCTTTTTATTTATTTTTTTGTCTGTGTTGTTTTCTCAGTATTGCAATGCATCACTTGACATTACCCAAGCAAGTTTGAGCTGCAGCGCATCAGCTGAAAGCAATTTGGTCCGGAGCGCAGCTGCCAGGCGGATAAGACTTTCCTTCTTTCGCTTACTTTGAAATGTTCCTTTTTTTTTCAACATCCAAAATACACAAGGCAGCCAAATTGCTGACATGTGTGAGAGGGGCAGCAAGACTCCTGCATTCTTTCATGCCCCACTATGCAAAACTCCACATTGTTTATTTAAAGAACACTGAACACTTTAGCACTATTAAGAAACATGTCATATAGTAAACTAAAGGTTTCCTCTCAGGAAAAATCCCTGTCAGTTTATTTTTCTTTTGCAAAAAGTTATTTTAGTTTTGACTCACAAACTGCCTGCATTCACAATTAAGTAACAGTGTTGTAGCTCTGCTTGTGTAGTGCAGGACGCTAACAGGCTCGGTAAACCTGGAAGTGGTGTGATTATTTATGTGTTAAGGCGTGAACGTGTGAGATGGGAGGACTGGACTGTCTCTTTCGCACTACCTCACAGTGACCCAAACAAGACAAAGAAGACTGAGAGGTGAGAAAAGGTGGGGTTTCTTTTATTTCTGCCTGGCCTTGGCTTACTTTAAATTCAACTTAAACAATAAAATATGTTCAAAATACATTAACTGTCTCTGAAAAGATGTGCTTGGGCTGATGCCTTTAGGGAACAAAAACAAAACATGATTCAATATGGCCTCAACACCTACGGCAAAGAAATGTAGCTCTCCCTGTGGCTTATTGTGGACTGCAGGCAATTAGAGAACAGTAAGAGTTTGCTTTTAATGCATGATAGGGTTGAGAGAAAAATTAGAGATGACAAGTGAGGGCCATACTCGGACACACTACGATCTGAGTGGAAAGAAAAGAGCAAGACAGAGGGGATGTAAGGTCTGAGAGACACAGGAAAAAGGGCAAAACCTGACATGTAAACCTGGAACGACAGCCAGAAGACAGCCTGTGCGTCAGTGTAGTGGTGGGTGGGAGGAGGGCGTGGAGGGAGGGAAAGAGAGAGAGAGAGAGACGGGAGGGCCCGTTGTGAGTGATAGCCCACCAGGGCCTCAGAGTAGCCCGACGCTGGGAACAGCTAACCTACCTTGACATGCGTAGGAAACCCAAGACTCTCTGAGCCCTCTGTCAGATAGGAGCCACCCAGAGGAGACCCGCCACAACTGTGTAGCCCGAGCCTCTGTGCGTCCTTTTTAACTAGCTTTGTTTAGATGAGCGCACGGCGGAGGAATGCTTCAGTATACCTTGCAGAAACCACAAGCACAACAGCATTAGAGCGACATCAGCTTTCCAGTGCATGGGAATAAGTCAACTCTGGCTACTA
>CM042442.1:18174290-18204290 GCA_023631565.1 Gymnocephalus cernua | reverse complement strand
GGGAATATGTCTTAAGTGTGAAACAGGATTATTGATAAAGACAAACTATCCTCAACAAAGATAAATTAATATAGAGGTTATTTAAAGCAGCTATAATCTATATATTTTATAATAACAATGGATCAAATGACTAGGTATAGTGTAGTCTCACATTGCCAGACCTTCCTCCACAGCGCGTCGGAGGAAGGTCTGTCTAGTTCACACAGCATTCCGGGATGGGAGAAAAACGTGCTCTGGTTGCCATTTCTTTGAACCAATCACAATCGTCTTGGGCGGTGCTAAGCGCCGGACTGAGCAACAGCGCATCTGCAAAATAGCCTCGGAAGGAACTTGTTTGGTGGAACAGAAAACTCAGGTTCAACATGTAGTCTAGATAGCTGCCTCGATTTATCCTGCAGAGATCTGAGGAGCAGTTAACCATAGCCCTCATAAAAGAGGTGAAGAGTGAAATCCGGCAGAATGTCCGGCAGCAACGGAGTAATCCCGGAAGTGGAAGGTCATGGATATAGACTAGGTATAAGACAGGGGTCACTCATAGTGCCCCAGAGACAATTACAACCCAAATCTGCGATTCACCTCAGCTCTACAGAGCTTAGTAGCATCTTTCAGCTCATTGTTTTGGTTTTCCTGCCCCAACTTTACTCTTTTGGTTCACTCTATCAGCGCTTTCGTCAACCTTATTTGCAGCCGCAGCAGGCAGCTGTCCGAGAAAGATCTCTGCAAGAAGACACCTGCCCGGCGCTAAATGGCGGACAGACAGAAGTAAGCAGCATGCTAGTAAACACAGTTAAGCATTTAGCAGCCAAAGAGCCAGATATTGCTCTCAGGGGTCAGTGGAGAACAAAAACTAAAAGCAATATGAATACTGGATTTACATTTATTGGGTGGCCAGAAACACGACTCCAAACGAATGCTAAAGTGGCTCTGTATCTGCTGGATATATAAATCGGAAACTGTTCGCTAACAAGTTTGCCATATTGGTGTAAATGGTGATATGTCAGTGTTGTGTTCACAGCTTATTTCCACTTCCTCAGCTATTACAGGTTTAAAACTAAATTTAAAAGATCCCATAAATATTCTTGGGCCTCTCCCATTGAGTCTATTTTATCATTATCAAAACAGCTCAGGTCCAGTTTGAGTAAAAAGAGCATTAGCAATTCAGCTCAAAACGGCTTTTATAAACACAACATTGGCTTTTACCATGCAGTAAACGACTGGCAATGTATATTTCTGTTATTTTCTTTCTTTTCTAATTCTCCGCCACATCTCTGACTTTGGCAAATAGTGAGATTGCTGAGGGCCCGGGTACACCAGATAGTGGCACAGCAAATCTCATTTGCACATCCTCGCGAACTAGGCGGTGCTGGTCTTACTCGGCTGAGATGTTCTGTCTCGTGTAAATGTGCCTGCATGGACTTCTCAGAAAACACAAAGATTAAAAATAACAATGTATAAGTGAGCACATGTGCATGTGTGTGAGTGTGTTTACCCTTTTGAAGGTCTCTGTGTATTCATCTCCATGAGTGGTGGTCGTGGATGCAGTGGTGGTACTTGTGGCTTGTGGGTGTGTTTTATACATAGAGCAGCCTGCATGGCAGTTCAAAGCCACCCTGCGCAGTACGATGGGATGAGAGGAGACATGAAAGCAGCACTCAACAACGTCTACAGTCTAAAGATCACAGAGCGACATGGCAAGGAAGGCGCACCAACATAAACAAATCAAACACACCTACATTTTAGTTTGTCAAATCAAGTGCACCCACATGTCGGTGGCTCTTAAGACGTGCACTGTAGTGTTGCTGTTACTAAAGAAATGCATTAGTAATGTATTCCAGGAAATGGGTATTTTCTTGATAGGATTTCAGACAGCACTTGATTATCTATTTTTATTGAAATAGATGCGTTTACCACAAATGTGCTCTGGGAAATAAACAGGTGAATTTATGGAAGAGAGAATAAAAAAGAAACATAAAATAAATGTTTGAAGTGGTGATGAGCACCAGCAGTCATAGCTGGTGCTCATCACCACTTCAAACATTTATTTTATTATGTCGAACCTCACGCTGAACAATGGGAATATTGACAGTCATATGTTATGAACAAGCCGGGTTGTTTGAGTATTTTATCGCGTGGGGCTCCCAGGCGGGCTGTAGCTTTGTGAAAGCGCTGTATTGTATTTCTTTCCTGTGCCAGAGCCCGTTTCCTGTGGCGGTGCCGTGTCAAACGATGACCCTCTGCTTCCTGCAAGTCGCATGGAGACAGGCCTGCCACGAGCCCTGGGGCCTCACCGCCAACCACTGAACAACCTCCGAGCCCCTACGCTACCTGCCTGCTTTCAAGTCATTTCCCAACTTGCCCTTTTTGAATATCACTTATTCCTAGCCCTGCCTTTTGTTTCCCTTAATTCCTTACCTCCCTCTACCTCTTACTTCTTTTATTTCCTTAATTTCTCTCCTTCCATCCCTCTTCTACCTACCTTCTTCTTCCCCAACTTCAATATTTTCTTACTTGCTACCTCCTGTCTGTCCTCGCCCCCTTCTCTCCTCCATGTTTCCTTCTGTCCACACCTCCTTTCCCTTCTCCCTTTGTCCCGCTGTCCAGGTCAGAAGAGGGTCTGTCAGGCATTTCCCGTGCAAACCGCAGGTCTAGACCACACCTTGCGAGGGGATTTCTGCAACTACTGCCAGTGACGCACTATAGAAACAAGGAGACATGCACCCTCATGCCTGCATACATATACAGAGCTACTGTACACACTGAAAATATATAGATGTTTTTAGCAATTGGCTGAGACTATGTACAGTTGAAATGCTATCTGTGGGATAAAAAATGTGTGGGAAAATGTTGAAAACATGCAGTACAGAAAACAAATTCAACAGGAATTATATCAATGCTACATCTAGAATAAGCAACAACAAAAAAATGTGTATTTTTACATTTTCTGAATAAAATCACAGTGACAGTCAGCCGAAAGCTGTCCCTGTGTTTTTGTGCACTGAAACAAGGCGTTTTCACATCATATGCAAACACCCTAGGGCCACATCTCTGCTATTGAGTATGAGAAAGCTGTCAAATCATGCTTTACTACTGGTCCCCAAAGAAATCAACCGCATGGCACACAGGTTAAAGGCTCAACCTGCCTGACGTTAGTAGTGGAGCAAATCAAATCACGACTACTAGTATTGTTTTTAAACAGCTGATATGTGTGCCGACACAAAATCTGAGCTTTTATGGTTACTTATACTTTGACAAAAGTATCTGTAGTACGTGAGTGCATGTGTGCGCATTGGCACAGTCCACTATGTTCCACAGGTCAGCATGTCTTTGAATTGGCTTCTCATCCCCTTCAATTTCAGATCACGAGTACACACGCGTGTCGGCAGCAATAACACACTTTTACTGTGGATCTCCGAAATGACTCCTGATGTCTTCTTCCAGTCCAGGCCAGAGGCAGGAAGTGAGCTGGGAGAAAAGGAGGAAGCAGAAGCAGCTCTCTCTGGCTGCAGGTAATGACCCTGAACCTTGACCTCCAACCTCACCCTCCATCAGTCTGAAAATACACACTGACAAAACACAGATGTGCAAACACGGTGGTGTTGCCTACAATTATTTTGCAGATACTGAAGGAACATTGTCTGGCAACTTAAAGCCTATACATAGCTGATCTTTCTAACGTTAGGAAATCCTTTTCATGTTTTCAGACAACTGAGTCTTTAATAGATCAATAAAGACAATAAAATCCAGAATTATAATTTATCTTTTTATTATTTGACAGCAACAATAACAGCATGTTGCATTTGTTCGCTTATTACATTTACAGAAGTGGTCAGGAAAGCTGTATGATTCATGGACTTTGTTCACACAATCCATTTGTCCTGCCTCTATCAAAGCGTTTGACGAAGCTGGAGGTACAGCTGATGAAGAGACTGTTAGGACATGAGCCCTGTCCAAAACCAACATGCAGACCTCACACATTTAAAAAAAACAAAAAGGTGCCAAAACCAGCATCCCTAATGCTGGTGTCTGCAGATTTAAACCTTTTGGAGTATAACTGATGGTCACAAGTAGTCTAGATGTTTTTGGACAGAGCCCATGGCGTTGGATGGTGACCGACTGGAGCTGCCTCACCAGTTCCAGAAGAATAACCTGCTGCCATACTTGGAAGGCTCCAGTTTTCCCTCGATGACTGGGTTGGGCTCAGGACGTGGTCTAGAATGGTAGGGGTTCTCGGGGAGGGCCCGTTGGGTCTCCACTTTGGTCACCTAGCGAAGAAAAGGAACATGCACCCCATGACTTGTCAGACATACAGAGTGAAAACACGTTGAAATACCAGCGCCCTGCGAGGAAGTTTTGGTGGACATGCTCAGTTTTAGGGGCGCGATTCTTCTTGAAATTGTGATCAATACAACTGACTTGAAACACAATTTCCTAATATGTTAGGAAATTGTACATGTATAGTGTGCCAATATCCGACTGGATGGTAAAAATTACAATTACTTGAAGTCTGGTAAAACCTGAGACCAATATCCAGCAGAGATGGGAGTAAGTCACACATGGGCAAGTCACAAGCAAGTCTCAAGTCTTAACCTTCAAGTCTCAAGCAAGTCCAAGTCATTTTGTGTGACAATCAAGCAAGTCAAGTCAAGTCATAGCTTTGGTCAAGCAAGTCAAGTCAAGTCATACAAAAGTTTCCATTTTTAAACAAGACAGTGGTTATAACTGCTGGAGTTTTATTTGCATTTTTTCCTACTCAATATTCAAAAGACATTGCGTCCAAGCCACAAACATCTGAACAGTTTAAATGTATAAAGATTTAAAAAAGCACAGCCTAAAACTGATATTAGGCCAACAAAAATATCAATATGCCTCAAACATGACATCAAATCATGAAATTCATTCAAACAATTCAAGTATAATGGTTTCTAAGTCAAATAATATTCTTCAAACATGCCTCACTTTTATGGGACAGAAACACATTTAACCTTTCCTTCTCTTGAAAAAAACATTCTTTAAGAGTAGCTGAATCCCACCACCTTTGCATAATTTGGAGAGATTGAATAGTAGGCTATATGTTAATATTTGTCAGTATATTTGTGAGTGAATGTGTGCATGTTTGAGAGAGAGTGAATGAAAAGTTATTAATATGGTGAGTGAATGTGTGCATGTGGTGTGTGTGAGTGCAGTGTGTGTGTGTGTGTGTATGTGTGCCTAGCTTCATTCACATACTTCATCTGCACAACTGCGTGTGTATCTGCATGTGTGTGTGTGTGTGTGTGTGAGAGAGAGAGAGAGAGAGAGCAGTTTGTTGTGTGTATGTATACAGTGTGCCTAGCTGTATTCGCTCTTACCGCCACCTTGAACAAAGAGGGGAGGTTGTGCTTATTCATGGCCCAAAACTGAAGGGAGTTCTGTTCATCACAAGCGTCCCAATAGTGGTTCAGCTGAATATGGGGACTGGAACCTGAATCTTTCCCGGTTTGAAGTGTCTGATGAAATTCGCCGCGGTGGTGGTTGACGTCGGATTTTTTTGTACTGCAGACCTTGCAAACTGCCGTTCGTTTCTTCTTTGCCTGGTCAGACGTGTAATCCTTATAGCCAAACTTTATTATTTTCGGTGCAGAAGAATCCATGACGTTAAGTAACATCCGTAGCCAGTCTCGTTTACTGCAGGTCTGCCGCCGTGTGGCGCGTCACCATAACAACGAGCTCCCGCGCATGCAACAGCACTAAAATCGTAACGTTAACTCCTCCTCAATATCAGAGAGGGAAAATATATATTTATTAAACAGAAAATCAAGTCATTTCAAGTCATTCGACTCAAGTCTAAGTCAAGTCTCAAGTCATGAATGTCAAGTCAAAGTCAAGTCGAGTCTTTTATGAATGTTTATCAAGCAAGTCTCAAGTCCTAAAATTTGCGACTCGAGTCTAACTCGAGTCAAGTCATGTGACTCGAGTCCCCCATGTCTGATATCCAGTAATCGAAGAATAAGCAAACAAGACTTTTCCCATTGAAGAGCAGGGTTTAAAAACCAATAGATGATCGAATCAATAAAAAAATATAACATTTTAGTTTTTTTCTGCTGAAACCTTGTCTATTTCCTCCATTCTCCTCGACCGCTTCCCTTAAATCGTGATTTACATCCTCTCGGCTCTTCTTTATCCACCTCATCCCTCATCCTCTCCCCTGCTTTTTCCACCTTTGCACTTTCTTTATGACTTCTGAGTCCGGTCTGTCTTTCCTTTACTCTCTTCCTTCGTTTCTGTCATGCTATTGTCTTTTCTCCACGAATGGATATCACCCAACCTAAATGGGTAACTCTTTCAACCTGCTTCCTAAATTAGTTTACTCCCAACCTCTCAAACATGTCTTTTCCATTTGTTCTATATAGCTGAGCAACCAGAGAAACTCAGCCAGTGAGTCAACAGTCAACCTGGACATTTTTCATTCTGATCTCAAGTTAGATATCTGTTCTTTTGTTTGCCTGCTCATGTGATTTGATTCCATGAACAACAGCTGTGCCTTGAAGAGTGCAAAATGGGCAGAAGGTTAATTACAGCCATTCACAGATTCCCAGGTTTGTCCGAGTGTCTTTTCAAAGACTACAGAAATAAATGTCCAAAAAAGCTATAGTCAGGATCAGTTGTTGGTCTTGTTCTTTTGCTGTTAGCTCATTAGTGCCTACAGGGTGTTATGCAAGCCCCTAAAACTGGAAATTTTTTGAAAAGAAAAACCTCCCTGCTCAAAACTGTAGCTGAATGAGACTGCGTGAATGAGACACTACGTAGATGCAATCAGAGCCTCTTGCACAGCACATCATTTGCCAGAATAGAGCCCATCAACCCAGCTGCTCACATTGTAAATGCAGTCAATTCTTCCCAAGTCTCACCTTAGACAGGTCTCCCAGCTCGGGTCTCTGCCACCCCAGCTTATCAAGGACGCAGCTGTCGAAGGCTTGCTGCTTCTGACGGCAATGGCGCAGTTCCGACATGTTGGAATAATCCAGACAGGTCCAGTACTCCGTGAAGGACTCGGCACAGTTTCCCTTGATTTGTCTACAAAAAAAGAGTGCAAACGGAGACTTGAGTCCGAATCAAATACGCAAGAACGAAATGAAAACAGTCCAGAAAACTCAGTTACTATGCATGAGCTGGAACTCTTACCCTTAAAACGTTTATTTATATCAATGTGTTTAAAGAGATAATGTGACTCAGGAGATGGGACGAAAGTAACATTTAATAAAAATGATATACAGGATTCCTACACCTTTTACAAAGTCAAGCATTTTCAAGGTGCATTTTCAAGCTTTTGCAGAGCCTTCCAGATGTTGTAAATAAAACCCTGTATATAATAAGCGTTGGAAAGATTTCTAAATAATTCACAGTTCATCCTCTGTGCCTGAACTGCTCAGATCCAAAATTCACACTCCAACCATGTCAAAAACTTTCATTAAATTGAGGTTTATTTCTTCTCAAAATATTTTACAGGTTTCCATAACAAGAACTTTCTGAAGTGCTCCTAAAAGGCGTCTGGCAGTTGCCAGAAGCACCGAAGAATCAAACCAGATCCTGGGTGCAATTACAGCTTTTGTCAAATCTTTCCTCATTAAAATAATTACAGGTATTGGTCTTTCACAGTAACTCTCAGTTTATCTTTGGGGTCAGAGTGTCAGTTGTTTGTGTTTTTTGAGAACCAGAAGCAACGTGCGCACACACACACACACACACACACACACACACACACACACACACACACACACACACACACACACACACACACACACACACACACACACACACACACACACACACACACACACACACACACACCAGAGTGAAAGACCCCAGACCACCTCACCAAATAGCCCCCAATCACAGTGTTATAGACACAATAAAACTCTGTACTGAACTTATTGATTGATTCTTATTCAATAGCCAAAAAAGATTATTAATAGATTCTTATGAAAACAAAATAAGTGAAGATAATAAATGAAAAACCTTTGCAGGAATAAATACTGACTCAACAAGGTAGTGCATATGATCAAGCTGTAAGATTAGTACTGACACAGAACTTACACTTACACAATGAAAAATACGTTTTGAGACATCTGGCATCATCCCAGAAAAGCTGAAATTAATAAAGATTTTACAAAAAAAAAAAAACTATTGTGGGTATTTTTTACTTTTCTTAAAAATCCAACTTTATCATGGCATGAAGCACAAACTAACTCACCATAAAAAGTGCAAGCAGAGGTCTTTAACCATCATATGAAACATTTAGCTCTACTAACCCACTGTGCAGGGTGTTATTGTTGGGTTTGTGTGTGAAAAAGGCCTTTGCCTTAATTTTCCTTTCTTTTGGGCGATGTTTTGGACCTTTCTTTTTGTGTTCACATTCACAAAAAAACATATAGGCTGTCTGAAAAGTAATCACTCATCTTCACTCCATTTTCACCCAGAATTTCTTTACTATCTTGCAGACAACCAGAAGACATCTCATTCAGCTACATAATCTCACCACTTAAGGTTCAGTGCACTTAGTAGGAACAGTGCATAGGAATTCATAGAGGACGAATGTGTTATAAACATCTGTTCTTAGTTTGGACCAGAATTAACAAGTTATCTTAAACCCACACTCTTCTTTTTCTGTCAAATCTGGTTGCTCACCTCCATCCCAGATGGTGCACGGCAGCTTCATTTTCACCAGTGTTTTCTCTCCTACCCTTACATCACGAGCTTTAAAATCGCAAACCATTCTACTTGCCAGGGAAGAGTGGCATCTTCATCTCGCTGCCGCCAAAAGCCAATGGAATGAACAACGTATTAGCAGGAAGAGTTACAGGATAGGAAACTGTAAAATTAACAACTGTAACCTCTGGAAGAACAACTGTCTGACTATTTGCAACTTCAGAGCACATTTTCTACCGACATGTCCATCACAAAGGAAGAAATGCAAAATCTCTTGACCGCAAAACCTCTTTTGACGAAGGTTTCAAATGTTCTCTCAAACTCTGTACCCTTCAGCTGCCTCCAAAGTTCAGCCACATCTTCAATCACTCGCTGACCACAGGTTTTGCAGATGGCACCACTGTGGCAGCCTTCATCTCCAAAACTGTATTACATACTATGTCTAATCACTAGGTTTCTAATCTATCCACTGTTACCTACACATCTGATGAATTAACTCTTTTTTTAACTGAGTGTGTAAACATTCTTCAACGACTGTTTCAGATATTGTGTCTCTGTGTACCAGGAGTATTTGTTGCCAGAAAGATAAAAAAAAAAAAAAACCTGGGTGTGAGTTACCTGAAGAAGTTGAGTGCACATTCGTTGACTTTCCTCCCTTCTTCTAGACACTTTCTGGGGTCCTTCTCCTCCCAGCGGCAGAGCATGAACTCCTTGTTGGGTTTGTCACACTGGGAGCCATAATGGTGGGCAGCAGCCTTCAGCACCGCAGAGGACACATTGATCTGGACAAAAACAGGCACAGGCACATGGAAAACAATGATAGGTAAAATAATATTAATTCATTGCCAAATAGTAGATGCACTAAGACATTTTTTGAGATTTACTTTTGTGTATCCTGACACTTGTTGATATTGGTGACCTCATAAAAGAGCTAAAAGTATGTGTTTGATCAAATATTGTGGCTCAATTTAATATTCATCCAGTGCAGAGACATAATCAGTACATGAGTAGCCTAAAGCTTGATTTATGGTTGTGCGGAGCTTTCGCCATAGTGTGGCCTCAAGTTTATACTTGTGTGTTGATGCGTGCGTCGATCTCTTTAGGAGAATAGCAGGGCCGGTGTGTGTGTGTGTGTGTGTGTGTGTGTGTGTGTGTGTGTGTGTGTGTGTGTGTGTGTGTGTGTGTGTGTGTGTGTGTGTGTGTGTGTGTGTGTGTGTGTGTGTGTGTGTGTGTGTGTGTGTTTGACAGTGATTATCTTCGGAGCGAGTAGTGACTCTAGAGTCATAGTGAGAGAAACAAATTGTCTCCCCTGTGCTTTCTGACCACTGGGGGAAATCTGTAGCAGGAAAAGTTAACCCTCTCCTTGATTTCATGTGGTTTATGGAGAAGGAGAACCAGGAAATGAGTAGTGGGAAATGCAACTCTACCAAGCAACGTGCATCGCTGCGAAGTGTAGTTACATTTTTCGAGAGATGCACGTCAGGCTACGGCGTAGGTCTTGTCTCCACGTACCTACGTAAGTAGCCACGGCATAGATTTTACGCAGAAGTATAAATCACGCTTAACCGGGAGCAGCTGGAAACTGCTAGTCTAGCTCTAATAGTGAAAAGTACACCTCCAAACACTCCAGATTGTTATATTCAGCCACCTGTTGTATAAAATTTACTAAACTTGTGTATTTAAAAAAAAAAAAATATATATATCAACTTTGCATGGATATAAAAGACAACTTCTGCTGTAAATTGTACAAGCAAGAAGCAACCCTCAAACATTTTTTATAATGCACCAGGTTAATGTTTACATTAAGAAGTGCCCCCCAAAAAGGTTGTTTAAAGTACCTTTTACTTATACATCCATGGTGAAAAGGTATATATTTAAAAAAAACGATTTCGGAACTTTGTTAATCGATATCAGTTCACTAAAACAAAGATCAATTTTAATTGGAGAATCGATTATTTGAATCCAGCCCTAGTGATTTAAGAGGTAGCTATGAGGTCTGAGGTATTTCTTAGAGGATAACCATTTATTTTTCAGTCCAGCATCTCTTTAAATTATCACCAACTACAAGGTATGTTTCTAGGTGCTTGGACTGTGTTGATCTGTAATACTCCTTTCAACACAGAAGTGATGGAAATGTTTTACAAATGTCATACTGCAATTTAAGCCAATTCTAGTCTCATGCACAATAATCAATATTGAGAATGAGTGAATGCAATAAAGCAGATTTCACCAAATCAAACTTTCTTTATAAGAAAATAAAAACAATGTATGAGGTCATTGGCAATACAACAACCAGTTATACTTCAAATACAAAAAAATAGTACAGTAGCATGAAGTTGGGAAGTAAAGGTGTGCATTGCAGTGTAATTCTAAAACAATTTATCAAACTACGGAATTTACAAGGCACTTTTACATGCACATATTTTATGCTTGATGTAACCCATATTAGTGTTGGAACACAAGCTGCTGCCAGCTAACGGTCTTCCAAGGACAAGTTCAATGTGGCAAATAACATTGCTGCTGACAAACAGGCCACAGGTTTGTTTAGGGACAGCCATTGTAAAGTAACTGTTGCCATATGGGGAAAATTGCAGACTATGAAGAGTGCGATGCAACGTTAATGATGGTTAACAATATCTGCTATTTAATACTGCCAAGGTGTAGGCTATATATCATAGAGATGCCGGGAAATTCACCAGCTTCAGTTGCATTTAGAATTATTTGCTAGTGGATTTATTACGTTATCAATCTAGGTTATCTAACCAAGTTTCCGCAATGTGAAGGCAGGTAACACCAGCGGCAAAAGTTATAAACTACTGAGCATATCTTGAAAAATATAGCAGCTATCGTTAGCTAGCAACCTTAGCTTGCTAGCTAGCATGTTCTGTCTTACTATGATCTGCTCACCTCATCCACGTTCAGCTCCTGCAGTGAGGGAGCATCCAGTTTTGTGGGCATGGCTGTGTGTCTGTACAATAACACTACCTAACTCAGAAAATCAAATACCGCTGCTGAAAAAACATTCAAGGTCCTCGTCTGGCTCCAGGACGAGCGACGAGGCCGCAGAGAAGGTCAGTTTACTGCGCCTGCTGCTGGCTGCTGTCAGCTGGGAAGCGCGTTCTGATGACGCACCAGAGCGCGACCAATCCCAGAGCCGCTGGCGCATGCGCACTTAAGGGGCTGTAAAAAGAGAAGAATAAGTTGGACACATTTGTTATTTGTTTTGTCAAGTTTAATTTCGAAATTGTTACAATGTGACAAACTGTGACATACAATCAAACAATTGCTCTTCATGTTGAACAGTTTAAGTTGTAGTCTGGCTCGGCTCTCTGTTGCCATGGTAACGGTACACTTGGCCGTTATGCAGTCTTGCCCCCGCAGTCGATAAATCCCTGGTTTATGTGCTTGTTTGTTTATTTTGAGAAGACAGGGTGCTAGAGAGTCAATTTAGTAATGGAGCTCATCGGAAGCAGCTACAAAGGAGATACAAAAAATGGCAGGTAAATGTCTGTTTCGTAACCCTAAAGACAGCAGGATATACAACATAAATATATATAACGTTACACACCGTTGATTCAGGTTTGCTGTGCTATAGCTAGCTAAGTTATGAAGAGCAAAAGTTGTCAAAGCACTGTGTGACCATCTCTTTTCTACCTCAGGATGGATGGAAAAGGAGAGTACACCTTTCCCACAGAGACAAAGTATGAGGGAGAGATGAAAGATGGGATGTTCCATGGCAAAGGAGTGCTACACTTTCCAAATGGAAGTAAATATGAGGCCACCTGGGAAAACGGCATAGCTAAACAGGTGAGGAGTAGTGGTGTGTGTGTGTGTGTGTGTGTGTGTGTGTGTGTGTGTGTGTGTGTGTGTGTGTGTGTGTGTGTGCGTGCGTGCGTGCGTGCGTGCGTGCGTGCGTGCGTGCGTGTGTGTGTGTGTCCCTGCATGCATGTCAAAATATATGCATCCTCATGCATGTATGTTTCACATTGGTTATAGTTGATATTACATCTGGTCCCTTTTAGCAATCACTCACCATTATTGTCATAGTTATTAGGTTTCTCTCCTTTTTTTCCTGCACAAAGCTACAGTCTCTCCTGCTCTAATGCATTCTTTCATGGGCTTTTGCCACAACAGCGATCACTCCAATTATTATCATCATTTCAGTTGTGGTTCATTTGAAATGGTAGCAGCTCTAAACCACGACTAATCGTGGCACAGACTACTCTGCACCTGCATCCATGCCAGCCCAAGAAAACCTACTTCCATTCAACCCATCCAATAAACTCTGGAAATTATATCTGGTAGCTCATACTCTGAAACTTGCGCCTCACTTCAAACTCTACCTGGGGGTTGAGTAGCCTGCATTTGTTTTTTCTTCCTATTTTAGTGAACAAATTAAACAAGCATTTTAAAGGACCATTAGCCTATCCTAAAAGGTTGATATCCACTGCGTACGTATGTGTACAAGAAACTCTCAAATTCAAGAATAAATGTTTTATTAGCAATCTTGTGGTTGAGGTGTAAATGTTACTACTGCTGTTTTATCTAAACTTTATCAAAAAGTGCTTTGAAATAAAAGAGCCAAAAACAACCAATTTAAGATTAACAGCAACCTCTAATTATGTCTTATGCAAGTAAATAGAACTTTTTTTTACTGTAGACATTTTGACGCGGCATAGCAGCAAAAGCACAGTTGTAATTAATAACATTACTCAAGGCTGTATTCCACAGGTGTTCCAGGACTGTGCATGCTGGCTCACTGATGTGGTTTAATGGGGCACTTAAGTGAAGCTGAAGCACTGCTAATGTTATAACTTAAACCTGTGCTTCTCCTGCATGACCGGTCCGTGATACCCCGTTTACACGTACATGGTTATTTTGAAAAACAGAGACATTTCCCTTCGTTTGTGCCCTTCGTTTACACACAAACGGAGAATTCGCCTCTGAAAATGATTCTTTCTAAAAACTCCAGCCAGAGTGGAGATTTTGTAAAACTTTGTTTGCACGTTTGCATGTAAACTGAGAAAAACGGAGGTTTCATCTTTGTTCAAAAAGATGAAACCTCCGTATATATTTATATATATATATATATATATATATATATATATATATATATATATATATATATACACACACACACAGGTTTGTGTAAACAAACACTTTTCTGAAAACTGACAGGTGTGCACAATGTTATTTTTGAAAACGGAGAGGGTGAAATGTCCGTTTATGAAAATAGCCGGCCATGTGTAAACGTAGCCTGAGAAAGGTCTTGTAGTACAAATTTACCCATTAAACATTGGTCTCTCTTCTCTTCTTTTTTGAATTTGTATTTGATCCCCCACCAAATAAGCACTCAAACATGTTATAAAATGAGAATTAATGCCATTTCCATGATTGCAAATTATATTGTTGACATTGACATATGTATGCTTATTTTTCATTCCCAATAACAGTTGTATCATCCCTCAGAAACATGCACACACGCACACACACACACACACACACACACACACACACACACACACACACACACACACACACACACACACAGTTCCAGTTCACCCAAAAGATATATTTTTTCTACTTCCCTCTGGTATATATATCTATGCAGACAGTTTTGGTTTTATCTGCTGAGGTTTTGAGATTTCCATCTCTAAGATTTCGGCCTTAACCCTAAAACAATGGAAGAGAATTTAAATAGTTTTGTTGTGTTTAAAGCACTGAAAAGTGACATTTGGAAACCTCAACAGCAACTTATCTTTCCAGAAACATGTCTGGGCTACGTAGGATAACCCCCAGACCTTGCTTTCAACAGTTTTTACTTTCTGCCAAGAATAGTCCCAAGGAAAACTGCCAACAGTGAGGTCTGTGGATTATCTTTAGCATTATCGTAGCATTGCTGTTGAGTTTTTCGAATTTATTTTTTTTCACTGCTTTGAGGAGCACAAATGAAACTCAATTGTACTGTGGTGGTGGAAGATGTACTGTAAATATCACAAAATGTTGGCACATAAAATTGTCTCCATGGCCAGACACCACTAGAGGTAAGTGGAAAATTATGTTTTCTTTGGTGTTTTTTTTTTTTTTGTTGGTTAAAAAAATAGCAGAATAACAATGATTTCAACATTGTGCTTCTTCACAAGGGGTCATTTACCTTTGCTGATGGTCTGCAGTACCAGGAGAAGGACTGGGACTACTGCGATGGTTACGACAGGCGCTTCTACAGTGAGAGGTGCAATGGACTCAGACCTGCAGGTTGGAATTCATTTATTTGCTCATTCAGTCAGATGGCTCTCAGACAAACAATATTTTATAATAATTTATATTTAGCTAATAATAATTTAGCTTGAAAATATAATGAATTAAAGCACTGTTAATACGTTGAGATTGGGAGCATGTGCATGGGAGGAAAAGGAGTTAACACCCAAAGCAATAACTTGACGAGCACACGTTCTATATAAATAAAAAGCTGCTTCGTGTGGTCAGAGATTCACTTCTCTGTATTGTTGTACTGAATGTGTGTCACAAAGCAGGACAACTGAGCTGGCTTGATATCTTTTTGAGCTAAACCCGGACAGCTCTTTTTAATTTCAGTCCATGTTCCAGATTTTAGACGCTAACTAGATAATGTAGTTAGTAGTAATTATTACTGCTTTTTGAGTTAAGGTTTATGTCTATCAATGGCCTGACAAATAGATCGACTTTAGATTCACTTTACGCGTACGATCAGTCCACATGGCACTCATTAAAGCCATTAGAAAGGCTTTGAGATATGAACACAAAATCATAATAATAAGGAATTGTGTTAGTAGTTGTACACACCGCAACATTGCTGTTCAATACAAAACGACTGTTTCCTTCATACAGGAGAATCTCAGCTAACTGATCTGCATCCGCCACGCATCATTCCTGATGGATGCTACGATTGTGGAGATGGTTTCTATGACCCCAGTACCAGAGTTGTCACTTCCCACGCTGGCAGATTCCTCAGGAATGCAGGTGAGACACAAAATATCGTGTTATTTTCACTATGGTAGCCCTGGCCTGTGACACCAAAGATGACTAATAGGAGGTGTGTCTTCTAACAGTGTTCATGTAACCACTTCCTTTGATTCATAATAATAATCCTTTGCTACTAAATAATACCTTCCAACCTGGACATATTTTTGAACTATGTACTTACTGTGAGGTGAACCAAAGTACCACAATCCAGATAGGATACTCACATTTTCACATCTCTATCAGAATCAAAATCGTACCTTCTTCTCTCACTGCTTACTTTGCTCTAGTTTGTGCACATTTTTGTTTCCTCTAATTTTAGGCCAAATTGGCTCCATCTGAGTGTTGAGTAATATCCAGGCATCTTAGCCTGCTGTGCCAAAGAAAATGTGAAAGATGAAAGTCAAGAGCACAACACAAATTTCCATTTCAAATCAATTATGTCCACTAAAGCACCTTGTCAGTGATAGATTGCTGTATGTTAAATGTATATAGTAACTTAATAAAGCAGCACCACTTAAAAATTCCAGTAATCATGTAGCTATTGATTAAACATGTTTTCAGAGCATGTGTGCTGTAGTATCCACCTATGGCCAAGCTAATGGAGTGCTTTGCCAGAGCTCTCTTAAAGTGGCAAATATATAAAGATTAACAGGCAAATCCTGTTTCAACTATTCAAAGTAAGAAATGCCAACTTAGGCCGATACATCAGTAAAATCCAAGAGTTCAAAGCCAAATCAGCCAAATTACTACTGAGCGAGCTATTGTTCCTGTCTTGTTATACAAGATAAAAGCTCTGTGTAAGAAAACTACTTTTTTAAAGAACAGGCCACAGAAAAGGCCTTTCTGAAAATACTTTGAAACATACCAAAGCTCTTGAATTGAATAAGTCTCAGGCAGGACCTTTGTATTTGCCTATTTTTTTTTTTTTACATACACATGCATCTCTGAAAGCATACAGTGTGGGATTTGATAATGAATCTATGGAGTGACGTTAAATGGATTATCCCTGGATTCTCTGATGGAAGATTATTGCTACAAGTTATCTGATAAGCATGCTTCTGTAGGCTATTTTTTTCCTTTTGTTATTTGTCAAAAGTGGAAAACTCAAGACGCATGTTCCCATTGAACGGGTGCCCAGTTTTGGAACTTCTGACTTGAAGTGAATGCAGTCTGTCAGGTGTCCAGATAGGAATTCCCAAATTCTGACATCCTCTGCTCGTCATGTCTCCTGTGATTTTACATCAAGAGACAACATTGTGAATTAGGCAGCGGGTTGTGAATGCAGTTTGTAAATGCATAGCTTTTGGCTCCCTAGGGTTATGTCCAGTAGGATTGCTGACTATTTTTTATTAGACACATGCTGTACAGTACCTTAACACAGCTTGTATCACAGGTACATGCATGGGGATGTTTTACAATCTTGCAGGACTATTGTAAATGAATTTCAGAAATGCAGGAAGCATTCAAATCAGACAATATTTTGGTATTCTTCCATCTTCAGAAATCAGACACATTGCAGCATCACTGTCTGGGTCCTCATCCAATGATTCTGACTTTAACATTACAAATGCAGACATGTGTCAAGATATGATTCATGGCAGAATTTAAGGTATGACTCACAAGCTCCCCTAAGGTAAAAAACTATTTCTGGGCTGTATATTTGTATTAAGATGAGCTACTTGCAACAAGTGGCTTGTGCAACATACCACAAACACTACCTATATGCGCTCTCCCTCTTATCTCGGTATACAATTCTTGAGAAGAATGCTCCTTTATCCTGTATGGATGTATTTTTCAAGGCGCATTTGTCAGAGTGGGTGTGAAGACAGAATTTATTGCCTCATGGCTTCCGTCCAGGATGAGGACTGCGAGGATGATGGGACACAGGGCAGACCCACCCTCCCAGAGGGGACGCTTGCTACAGAGAGGAAAGCGGAAGGTGCTCCCCATGTAGCCGCTACAGCTGGTGGATGTAGGACAAGGAAGAAGTGAGCCTGTGAAGACAAAGCCTCACATCTAGAAAAGTTGCAAAAATGATTCGTATGGAACTGGTTTGAATTGCAGACGATTCAAATGTTACCCCCTGAACTGAACGTCGTTGCTAGGAAATATCAGGCTAACTTTACTCACTGGCCAAAACTGACCTACAGTATATTGAGAAGCCCTGGTCTCCTTAGTTACTGTTGCTAACTTGGACAAATAGTCCTTACTGGCATTGTGCCAGGTAGCAAAACAATAGGCTCTGTTGCTAATATCCCCCAAGAGGTTAAAGATTATTTTTGGAGTTGAACCGCTTTCTTGTCATTGAGAAGCTGCTGATACGCCTGCATGCATGCATCTATGGAGGGATATCAATAATACTGGTATGGCGTGTAAAAATGTAGGATAGTGGAAATGTGTCAGTTGGAATTATTAAGTGGGAAACCTCCCATCACAGATGTGTCCAGAGGCTTAAATGTAAGATGCAACATCTCTGAAACAAATACTATACTGATCCTGGTACAGTTACTTCAAAAGGCCCATTCATTGTCAGGTGGGTGGTTTCCACATGTCAAAGTACAGTATTCTCAAGCAAGACACTGAAACCCAAAGTGCTCCCCAAATACAAGTCAGTTTGGATAAAAGTCTTGAATGAATGTAGCACAAACAATACTAAAAAAAAATGATTGACCTTTATGGCCTGCTCAGCACATAAGAAACCAATGTACACTAGACTGAGACTGATTCTAACTGGTCCACTGAGCAACTCCTGCAAAAACACAGTACTTTACTCATTGGTTTTGGGCAAGGACCAGGAAGCATTTACATGGATTAGAGGAGTTGTCACTGGGCGTTAACCAAAATTACTCTCCGAGAAAATGGTATTTTTTAACCGATAGATGATAACAAGTGCCCTCCTTTCCTGACACACGTGAGATATTGGACGTTGCTTCCTGCTGTATCTTGTTGTTTGGGAGGAAATTATCTTGAAAAACTATTTCTTTCATAAATAGTCTGTTGAATTTGTTTTCTGGTTCAATTTAAGGAAAGAAATGTCATTCACTCACAGAATCTTGCTTTATTTTATATCTACAATTCCAAGTTTCTTTTTTTCATTCGGGTTTACAGCTTTTAAGAGGCAGCGAGTCACACCATCATCCAAAGCAATATTTCGCTGATTGGTTTGAATGATGGGCTTACAGAGAGATAGCAGTTTTTATAAACAATCTATAAGAAAGTAGTCAGACATGTAGTTTGGATACAAAGTCACCTCCTGCAATACACAGAAGACAGAAAGAAAGGAAGGTCTGACTGTGTGTGTGTGTGTGTGTGTGTGTGTGTGTGTGTGTGTGTGTGTGTGTGTGTGTGTGTGTGTGTGTGTGTGTGTGTGTGTGTGTGTGTGTGTGTGTGTGTGTGTGTGTGTGTGAGATGAGTGACTGCAGGTGGTGGAAGATGAACATTCGGGGATCACAGACTTTGTTTCTGGCTGATGTTTTTCCCCAACCTTCTTCATGAGCGTCCAATTTAATACCAGAGCAATTGGTCATTCGGTATTACACTGCAGTTTTTCGTCTCTTCAACTCATCTCTCACTCGGGTGGGTAAACTAGGGAATCTGAAAAGAAGAGTAACACGTCAGTGCACTGCACACTACTTGTTAAGTAGCATATTAGTTGGCATAGTGGATGAGCTGGCAGACTAATCCATACTGCCATACATTTTTAATAAACACAAAACACTGCTTGTTAAGCAAGAAATAAGAGGCAATGATTGGAATTTGAATTATGATTTGATTTCTATTTTTTATTAAGATCATTACAACAAACATGTGGTTCCACTATCACCCCACTGTGTCATAGTTAACCAGCCCATCTTAAATAAAGCCAACAGACTACAACACAATGAAACAATTACTGTAAACCTGAAACACAAATCACATAATCAACAGACAACTCCAAAAGGCTATTTTTATTCACTCTCAAACTTCCAGAGACACATAATTGAACTTAATTTGTCATTGCTGATGAAGATTGTTACTTAAGTTGGAAGGTATGAAATAAAAAATGTGCATTACTCTAAAACTGTAATTAAAGAAGAATGAGGGCAAAGATACATAGGCCACATCTGCACAATCAAATCTCCACCACTGACTGATTAAGCGTTACTGTTATTACAAACAAACACACACACACACACACACACACACACACACGGTCAGTTGTGTATATTCTCTCTTGGCAACAGGCAGCAACAGTCGGCAGCGGTGTAGGAGGCTGCAGCAGCTCCAGCAGGGGCCATGTGTTGCCATATTGTTTGTAGCACTTTCCTGTTTCTGGAATAAGCGCTTCCCTTTGAAACGCTGCACAGAAAAGAGTTCCACACTGAAAACATTCCACTGCCAAGGAAAACACCTCTGGTGACCAAACCACAGCCCCTCCCTTTGTCCCCGTCCAGCCGAGGTGTTTCACAGACAGATAAAATCAGCCGAGGCCCTGGGGAGTGGAACATATCCATATCCTTTCCTGAAACTCTCATTTTTCATACATCTTAGAGACAAAACATTCACCATAAAACAGGATTTGCATGTTAATCCTGTCCACTGTGACAGATGGATAAATAACTTTAAAGATCACTATCTCTCTTTCAAAGCTAGAAACCGGAAAGCCGCCGCTGTTTTCTGTGATGTCATTAAGACACAAAAGCAAAGGTTGCTCCGCTTGCAGTGGATTGGAGACAGATGACTTATACAGCGTGCATTCACATGTTTATTTGAGCTTTCACATTTAGGTATGTTTCATTGCACTGTGGTGCCTCCACTTGGAAACCACAAAATGCGCTTCTATTAGCACATATGACCCTGAATAAGTCCACTAAGTCGACCTCCTCGCCTTGGTTGGTGGACCAGGTTCAGATTCTGACATCACAGAGTGTCATATCTCTCCTGTTTCTGTGAATACTGTACTAATACTCTAGGAGAATGTGATCATCTCTTATGCAAATCACTATGGTACGTGTGTGTGTGTGTGTGTGTGTGTGTGTGTGTGTGTGTGTGTGTGTGTGTGTGTGTGTGTGTGTGTGTGTGTGTGTTAATTCACACCCATTGGGCTGGAAGGAAACACTTTTCCCTCCGAGTGTATTTTAAGGATTAAGATAAACAGACTTTAACAAGGTGCCATTATCGCTTCCACACACACACACTCTCTCCTGTGTACATTGCACAAAGGTCGTCCATGCAGGTTATTACAGTCGAGATGGATATCAACCAAATATCTAATAAACAAGTGTGTTTAGTGTGCTGCATTTCACTAAAGGTGCAAAATGGTGCCTGGAATTTGCCCTACACATTTGTTGTATCATTTACTTCAGAGAACCATAGTATGATTTGTTGTATTTATTTCTGTTTTTATCAGTCTACTTGCAATATCCCAATTCACAGAACTGATGAAAAGAGTCATTAGATAGGTCTATAAGTTAAATGTATTGACTTACAAAAACTGGTAAATCACAAAAATGTCCTGCTGTCCTTAGATTGCAGGAAATGTCCTAAATCTACCAGCCACCTGTGCCCTCAAATAACCCAAGGTACCAATTACATATGACTTAAATCCTGAGATAAACGCTGCTATACAATCTCAAGAGGGCAGAATTACAGCAAATGTGAAAATGTCCCAATCTAATTATCATTAAGGCAGGTTGTGGTTTGTGGTTAATTGAGGTCAGTCCAAACGTAACGACGTATAGGCTTCAATAATTACCTTCTCCGTTAACAAATGCGTCACAAAGACGTGTTTGCGGGGGCAGCTGTCCGCGTGTCCGATAGGCCTGTGTACGTTCAATTGAGCTCCCGATCAGAACAGGTAGAAAGGAAAGAGACACACGGAGAAAGAGAGGTGCGGGGTGTTTTCTACGTGAAGTGGCTGTTAGCGTTGACGCCTGGCAATTACACACAATCAGTCCGAGAGCTGCAGACCTGCTCCCCTGTACAATGGAGCCCCGCGCGCGGTGGAACCTGGGGGTGAGGCCCGCGTGCTGCTCAAGTGCGTGCAGCTGCGAGCGCTCCAGAGAAAGCTCACTTCCCCTGCAATTAGCTACTCATTTCAGTTTTAACAATGCAAAACTGGTTTATTATCGGCTCCTCTGGCAGTCGTTTCGGTTTAAAAAAAGGAAATCGGTGTCTATTTTTTGGGGGGGTTATTATTTATTGGTGTCTGAAGTGGCTCTGAGAAGTTATTTTCTCCTAATTGTCAGGCTTATCTTGATTTGACGAATTTACCCGAGACTTGAATGGCACTTCACTGTTGCAGCCTCACACAGAAAATGGCCTGTGGTTTAATTATGCAGGCTACTGGTTATTAGGGTTTTGATTTAAACGCTTTACCTTTACACTTCAATCTGCCGTTTGTATTCCCCCCCCCCCCCCCCCCCCTCATTTAATCATAGGTCAAACGTTTAAAAAAAACATAAAACAATTTACTTTTACTGCAGACTTTGTTTCCAATGCTATTAACACATATTCTCAATCATTTCAAATTAAATCTTCCCAACAGATGACTCGGAACATGAGTGGATTGTGCGGACTTGTCGGAAAGCTTGGGATGAGGTCGCTGGCGTTGATCCTGAAAAGTCTGTTGCAACAATTTCTGAAGAGAGCAGCAATATCAACTGATATTCATTTGACTTTATTTGTATTAAAACTACAGGAAATGTCTTTATTCTTTTTGTCTCGTGGGCTATTATATGTCTGTTTGAGACAAATACTGAAAGAAAAACATGTTTCTATGACTGTATTGACCTATTTTAGTCCTTGTATACATTGCCGGAGTTATAATAAATATTATAATGGAGCTATGACATTCATAGTCTATGTGTCAGTAAGTAAGATATTAGGCTTCATGCTGCAGGGCATCAATGAAAAGTGTAATAGTCAGTCATATTTGGATACTAAATGTATAATATTAGCAGGATATGACCCATGCATTGTCTCCAAATCAACACAGGCTATTCCAAATCATATTGCTAATGTTCAGGCTGTTGTGTGTGCTGCTGTGTCCCTCATGTACTCCCTTTAACATATAATCAGTCTTTAGAACAGGATATGTTGGGGTACGATAGCCCCTCAATCACCTAAACAACTTCACCAGTTGAAAGTTGAAAATAACATTTATAAATAAGACATAGTATTTTATAGGCAGCTGTCCTTTGGACAAAGAGAATCTCTCCCATGATGCACTATTCTTGCTTCATGGCAAATACACGCTGAAAAAAATGCAACACACACACACACACACACAATGCACACTATCCACAAAAATAAGAATTAAAGGATCAAACATCATGCATAATTACAAAACACATAGAATATACAATTACTTCATATTTATTTATTTATTTTATTTGTACGTTTATCATTTGAAAAATCCTATCCAGCTGGGCCTAATTTAATCTTGGTGCCAAATTTTGCTTTGTGCCACAAAAATAAAAGTGAATTATTGCGTCATGAATTTATCCTCACAAATGATCCAAACCCACAAAAATATCACATTCTATTTTATTGCATTTTAATACACAAAACATTTATGATGCACAGTCTATCAAATAAACTTTTTTGTTTGATTTCATTTCATGTTTTTTGCAAAACAAAACAATTTCAGAGGGGAAAAAGTGCTTTACAGGGATTAACCATCTCAATAAATACAAGGACATTGAGGTCTTGTTAGATCCTGTTCTTCACACAATGGCCATGGCATAAAATACAGATGCACACTCTCTACCCCTGCCAACACACACACACACATACACACACATCTTACTATGTACAACACTAGTCTGTTTCATATTGTCCATAATGTACCAAGACACCAACACTCCATTTCCCTCTTTGTGTGAAAGACACACACACACACACACACACACACACACACACACACACACACACACACACACACACACACACACACACACACACACACACAGAGGCTAAACAAACAACCTTAGAAATTATAAATTAGTGACAATACACTTGTTTGGAAATGTGAAAATATGTAACTTGTAACAGATGTTGTAGGGATGTGTAGTTTGACTAGTGTGCTCATCTCAGACTTCCTTGTTTGTCTGTCAGTTTGAAGAAATGTAACAGGATTGTGGCGGCCTAAAATCTGTTAGCTTCTAATGTTACAGACAGAATTTAATAACACAGAGGCCCAGACACTGTGCTTCGTGATAAAATGTCAAATGCTGATTTTCTACCAATGGAAGATTTAAAATCCTCCTAAAAAAAATCTTTGTTTAGAGGCAAATAACAGGCAGGGTTTTTTTTATTTAGCTGATTCACCTCTGTAAAGTTTTTTTTTTTATAATTGAAAAGATAAGGCACAAAATATTTTAATTCTTTAACAAAAATCAAATTCTAGACCTACATTTCAGTGGAAAATTGACCAAAACTGTAACTAGGATGTTTCTGTTTTTTTGTGATGCCATTCCTAAAGAAAACATTTCAAGAGTTCAACTTATTTCATTTACATTTATATTTCCTTCATGGTTGCTTAGAGAGAAAAGAGTGAGGAGTCTTACCTCTAATGTGGTCTACTGTGTGTGCCGGGCCCCTTGGGCCACAATGACAGTTCCCCCTTAAGTGTTCCCTTGTTGTTTATCTTCAGTATTCTGACAGCACTCAAGAGGCTTCCGTCCTGCTTCCTTTCTCAGTTTCATCCCTTTAAAACTCCCTTCCTCCAGAGGAGGATGGGTAGAGTGGAGGATGCTGTACACGTGAAGCAAAATGGGTCCTTTAGGTGGTGTAAAATACAGTCAGTGAGTTCCCGCTAATGATAAATGCTTCACGATCATCTTGACAGGGTGGCTGCAGGTGGGATATTCCTGTCCTCAGAAAAAAAGAAAAAACAATGACGGATGTTTCTTCGTTTTTTCCTCATTCTTCCATTTCTCTTTTTGTTTCCGAGTGGGCATGGCTCCTGTATGATGTGTCTATTCTCCAAGCTGACTCCTGCATGACCTCCGGGTCAGCTCAGCAGACGGCAGTGATAGGAGATTAAGGGTTAGGATCCGGAGGTTTAGGGGTCTTAAGGGTCATAGTGGTGGAGCGCTAGCGGCTGAGGGGAAGCTGGGGCAACGACATGGCCTGGTGAGGGTGACTCTGAGAGGTCAGCATGGAGAAGGGATGACCTGGGGAGCACACAAAAAAACACAGAAATACTGAATCAAAGAATAGTTACTATAATTAATTATTCACTGCATAAACGTTAACTACAACTCACTGTCGATATACCCGTGAAGGGCCACCATGCGCGCCCGCTCAGGACTGCCAAAGGGGGAGTAATGCAGCTCATCGGGCAGGGACGAGGGTATCCTGGACTGGGGATGACCTGGAGGAGCCCCACTGTGCTGGGGCGTGTGCTTTTTGTGTCTTGCTCTGCAGTTTTGAAACCACACCTATGAAGACGCAATGTAACCAGACATCATGTTGCTATATTCTTAAAAATCGCAAATGTTGATTTATTTCAAAAGTACGTTTTATAAGAATCAAAAATGACAGACAAAACATTGAAAATATATTTATGTGCATACCTGAACATTTTACTATGATATATTGGCAGTTTAACATAATCTGACCTTTTCTTATTTTAGTCATTGTATGGCTAGATCAAGTTGAAGGTGTGTGTATGTTGCTGAATTATTTCAATACAACCTTGCCATAGCATAAGTAGATTCATTAGTACCAGAAGAAAGTGGATTTCTGTGTACTGACCTGTATAACTCTCCTGCTGAGGCCCGTCATGTCGGCTAGTTTCTGTAGCGTCTGGGCATCTGGATTGTTGTCCTGGGCAAACTGAGCCTGCATGATCTGCATATTCAGACAAAACATTAGCATGAAATCAAAGCCTGCTGAAATCTATACAGAGATCATTACAGAGTTAAAATGTAGTTCAAATGCGGTGAGAGTGCTGCACATTTACCAAATCAGCTGCAAGTTGTATTAGAAACACATTGGTTTTCAGTTGAGATTGGTGCGATTGGTGTGTGTGTGTGTGTGTGTGTGTGTGTGTGTGTGTGTGTGTGTGTGTGTGTGTGTGTGTGTGTGTGTGTGTGTGTGTGTGTGTGTGTGTGTGTGTGTGTGTGTGTGTGTGTGTGTGTGTGTGTGTGTGTGTGTCTGACCTGTAACTGTTCAGCAGTGAAGGATGTCCGTGCCCTTTTGGCTGGTTTGGGCTGACTGTCCTGTTCTGTTGGAACGGCTCCTTCTAATGTGATACCATTGCCTGAAAAACACAATGGCAGACACATGGCAGAGATAACAGACAACAATTTGAATAACAATTTAAAATTACTAAAATAGTCCCAGGAGATGTATTTGAGCCAGAGGACTTGGACACCACGAAAGTGACTTTTTTTTTCTTCAGTTGGGACCCAAATTTGAGGGTCTTGAGCTCTTGTAACATGACCACTGAGCATCATGAATGATATAAGAAATAAGAAATCATACAAAGGTGAATTATGCAGTCATGATTTTGCTCACAAATTCGGATAACCTCAGTTTTGGGAGGACTCTTGAGCAAACATATGGACAGCCACAGAGAACCATTAAAGTAAATTTGCCAGAACCACTACTCACCACTTTCAGCCGCTCGTTTGAGGTTCTCCACCATGGTGTCGTAATGGATCCTACACAGGACTTTCTCCTCCACCAAGCCAAACTCCTCTCCCGTGGACAACTGCCTCTTACACGAGTAGCACGCAAAACATGCCAAGTGGTATGCGTTTCCCCTTGCACGGCGCACCCAGTCACTGGCGTATATCTGCCGCCCACAGCGGGCACACTTAGTACCAAACCTACTGTGAGAGAGAGAGAAAGAGAGCAGAGGCAGAGGAGGAGAAACGGAATGAGGAATTAGGGATTCATTGATGGGGTAAAAGCAACATTTCGGTAGAGAAAATTGCAGCGGTAGATGATCTTTTAAATCTAATCTTGAGGCCCAATATAGTACACACATTATTGAACATAATGAATTAAACATGCACAGACGTCCTTTTCTTTGAGAATATGTTGAGAGAGCTGAAGTTGAAAATAAGTGTTTTTAAACTTGAAGTTTTGGCAGAACTCAAAAGGTTTAAGGAAGAAACCTTGGAGGAGGATGTGGCCTTCAGAAAAGACTCCTGACTGCGGCTGCAAGCTGAGCCTTGAATGCAAACAAACCAACACCTGCAATTTCCTGGCTGATGCGTGAAGGCCCTGACATGTACACGTGCACACACACAAACTCCGAATTGCGCACACGCCAGGGAACAAACCAACACACATGTAAACCAGGGTGGATTTACGCACAGTGGAAGATGAAGAAAGACCTATATGACATCACTCTAGATTGCCCCGCTGTAACTGATAGCAACAGTGAGGTCAGGCGGCATATAAACCTAAACCACCTGACTTTACTGCTCTGAATGGGTGGGTGGATGAAAGGGAAATGGACAGAAGGTTATGGAAAGAGAGAGGCTAGGCAGGGAGCGGGTTAGTGAACATAAGTTTGTTAAGTCAGCAAATGCTTTAAAAATAATTCCTCATGAGCTCAAAGCAAGATATAAATATCCAAAAAAAAAAGTGATCTCGTCTTTTGAAATATTTGATATAAATTCAATTCAATTCAATTTTATTTATAGTATCAAATCATAACAAGAGTTATCTTGAGACACTTTACAAATAGAGAAGGTCTAACCCACACTCTATAATTTACAAAGACCCAACAATTCTAGTAATTCCCTCAAGAGCAAGCATTTAGTGTGACAGTGGCGAGGAAAAACTCAGAGAATGCCCATAAATGTGATTGAGGACAGAATGAGACAAATACAAGGGTGAGAAAACATAAGGACAGAGACAAAGTAAACTGCACTAGATTTAAGTATTCATAATCTTTCAGAGATAGTGTGCATAAATCCCTCTCACAATGTTTTTTTGACTTCCCTAGCCTGTCTGTGGCACTCATCCCCAATCCCATTTAATCCTACTAAAGAAGAAAATATTTTAAAATGGGTCACAAATATAGTTAAGTATTTTTTTTTTTTTTTAAGGCTGAATAAATTACCTACAATAGCTGGGCACTGTAATTTCTTTTCAAAGAATTCAAACGAGTGAACAATTCATTTGTTGGGGACTATTTTCAGATGCGGATTAATACACATGTGATGTTTTAGCGAGTATTTACAGCAGCAGGACGGTGTAGAATTGACTTTAAATAAACCAGTGCAGTTAATCGTGTCATGTCACTTAGTGAAACGGTGTGGCTCAATAATGTGTTTATAATAGTTTTAGTACAACAATGGAGGTCTGTGGCAGAGAAGAATAGCTACATTTTGGTATTTTAGTAGGATTTGTTCAGCCTTCTCCTATCCAAAAAATGCCACTTTAATACAACTGGAATATTAGACAAATTTCCTGTTTTAGACCAGAATCAAAAGACATTAAGCTCCTCATTTAAAGAGCACATTGTGGCTTTAATGGGTATAAAACACTTAGAGATTAAGAGCCATTGTTAGGGTCAGCAGCTGCCAATTCTGGTGAAGGAGGCAGGATTTGTAAGCAGCCTGAGAGAAAGTTCTGCCTCAAGGGTAAAACTGGGGGCAAGAAGCATAACAGCAAACTTTATTTTAGCTCAAATTAACATTTCCATATTGATGGGATTGTTTTGTAAAACAGGCATTTACACAACATCAAGAGTTGATGGCTGACTCAACATTTTTACTAATACATGTAGCTTTTTTTCTTCTTTAATTCAGCAGAGCAGAATATCAAGAGCAGAGATGAAGAGAAATCTCATACAAGCACATCATGAGTCAAATTCAAAGAGCCGTCTATAGTTGAAACGTATGAAGGATGCAAGAACTGGTGAGGGCAGGATGAAAAGAATAGACATGGGGAGAGGAAGTAAGTGGCTGAGGGAAATAGTAAAGAGCGTCGATGGCAGAGAGAGAGAGCAGGGGGGACGGAGAGCACGAGGGTTGCCAAGTGAGTGGGTTTGGCAGTGTATCAGTGCACTCAAGTCCACTCTATCTGGGATGAAAGCATACTATAGCCCTGACATCTCACAAACTCGTACCCCTCCTCATGTACAGTATACGAAGTTTAATTTTTCTGCATGTATTATGGTAGAGAATACTTATAGGTCATCATTACATGCTTGCTGTTTGAGGATCTGCCTCTTATCTGTCTCAATCTGCATCTGTCTGTCCTCCTAGTTTTTGTTATCACTGTCAAGTAATGCAACAATGTCTAAATATAAAAAGGGCATCTACAGTCCCAGGCCTGGCATTCCTCATAACAAACAAATTCAGTTTAGCATTAGAGCAGTGAGACCACGAGTGTTTGTGGTGACCTTGAAATAAAATTAGCTGGCATAGCACTTACAGAGGGCTTAAGTTGTCACAGATATGTGCAACTCAACCAAAAAAAATTCTTAGAACCCAATAATGCCATTCCGGAGACAAATCGACTCCATGGCTTACTGTACTGTGTGTGCGTATCACTTCAGATTGTTATGGAGAATTCCAGGCCGTTTCTATAGTAAAAGAGGAAAACATTGTGGAACATTGCGGCTAATCTAGCATGACAGCTTGTCAGTTTCATGCTCCGAGACAGAACCCAGAAAAGCTGCAAATCATCCCTTGTTTAACCCCTTCCTTCTCCTCCATCTTCATCTCCTCAGACCCCTCCCTTCCTTTTTTTGTATCTTATTTTGTCTTTGTACCAAAAACCTGGTGTTTATGTTGGAGAAACGTCAATCCTCACATCCCCCTGTATCACTCACAAGAGGGAAAATCCTACACCGCAAACTCCCTTTTCCCCCCCAGACCTCTCCTATTTGCTCCCCTTCTTTCATCTAATCTTTACTGCTTTTTTTATTTTTTATTTTTTTTTTACAGTAATTCACCTGCTGCTAAAAGAGTTGAGGACTGAGGACTTGAGGAGGTACACGTTTTTTGGATTATTTCTGATGTGCTATGAGAATACTCTAATCTCTATTAGATTTGTCCTGAGAGAGTTGTTGCTTGACTGCGCGGTTTACAACGCGAGGTTCGTGCTAGGCTGCTTGTATGGGAATCTAAGATGAGGAAGTGATCTAAGTACTTTACAGACAACATCTTTTAACAGATTTAACATATTACCAGGCTTTAGCATATTAATCCTGCACAAGAGAAACCTTGTTTTCTTTTTTCATTCTGTTCTTTGAGACTGCAGTAACAGTTTTCTTTGTAATCTGCTTTACAAAATGAAGAATCTATTTCATTGCTTTGAGCAGTCTTTATTTAAATGTGTAGCATTGTGTGACAGATG
>CM042442.1:17891790-18169290 GCA_023631565.1 Gymnocephalus cernua | reverse complement strand
GTAAATTTCTGTATTAGCCCTATTTTTCTAGACCAAATAAAATGCTGCAAAAAAGAGATTTTAATGTATTATATTAGATAATTAGATTCCATATTATCAATATGCTACTATATGTATTTACATACATAATTCGTTTTCAAAAATCTTTTTCATAAAGTGTGTTTTTCGGTCAGTTGTACAACATTTAAAAACCAAACTATAGATGATATCCTAACAGGCCTAGACTTGGGACACGACTACCTACAGAAGTGAACTCTGACAAACACCCATTTGCGCGCGTGTGAAGACTGTTTTGGTTGGAAGCACGCGGGCGCACGCGACAAGACAGGGCGTATTGACAGTGAGGCTGTAAAACAGAAGAAAAAAAAATCTAAACATTGGATCCCTGTTGTATCTGCGCCCCTCCAAACACCGTCTGTTGCTTCACCTCTCATTCCTGAAATGTTACGTCGCAGCTGTTCAATTTAGACAGGCCTACATGTTTTGTATATGGTTTACGTTTAGAACTATAAAATAATTATATAATAGGGTATTATGTGTGCCAGATACATAGAAGGCTACGTTCGGTCGATATTGATAGTTATGGGTTACACAATTGTATTTATGTGTGCCTGATTTTTTTTATCTAGTGTAAATTCTACAATAGGAATGCCTACAGTTGTCCAGGCCGCAAAAACACAGCAGGCCTGTCCAAACCAAAACAGGACCCGGGTCAACATGGCATCCTCCTGCTCGTCTTGTGCAGACACGCTATGTGCTGTTAATGTGAATTCCAGCGTCAAAAAAAAGGCTAAACAAATAAACAAGACGCCCCCAGAAGAAAAATGATTTCTGCTCTGACCAGACGGGCAGTTTCACCCTTGTGGTTAGGGTCGGCCTCTCACCTTCAGCAAGTATCTGTCCAGGATCTCCTGACCGCAGCTGGCGCACATGTTCTTCCCGTTGGACTGCACCGAGCTGGTGGTGGAGGTCGGCGAGCACACCGAGGGGGTGGACGGAGTGCTGGGGGACGAGCGAGTGTCCTCCCGCTCCATGTTGGACCGCTGGGACTCTCCGTCCGAGTGAGACTGCAAGAGGGCATCAGCACAGCTCAGTAACACACAGAATAATCCCCACAGTGGCAGTCTGCAGATGTCGCCAGTTTTTTTTGTTTTTTTTTACGTTGTAGGCTAGTCTATATCAATGCGCGCATAATTCATACATGTAAAATATGTAGCCTGTTTGCATGAATCCTAACTCGGGCCAAGGGTCAACTACTGCGCAAAATAGACGCACTGAATTATCCAGACATTTTTTTTTTATATAGCATAAATAGGCAATAAAGCTCTCACCATTGGCGCGTGTTTAGAGTCCACACTGCAGCGCGAGGCTCCCGGTGTACTCTGATGCTCGGCGGAGATCACCTATAAGACAACGTTCAGTAAACGGCAGGTCTTCATCACTTTTCCCGTGTCATCGTCAGCTGAGAAATCCACGGGAGACATTTGCAGACAGCTCTTCGGGGCTACTCCTATGCTATATAAAGTGGTCCTGACAATAAACCCCGGATAAAACTGTTAAAAGGGCCCCCGCAACAAAAGGCACATTTTAATGAAGCTATTTCAATTTGGATTGATTTTTCCCTGCCCTTAACCCGTGCCTCTCAGAATAATAGTAGTTTCTTCGCAATCCAGGACACGAGAGTGGATTGGGGGGGGGAGAAAAAACTACCTGTAATTACAAATAGCTTGAAACGCTGTGGATAAGAGGGACCCGGAGTGTCAATTTCAACTGTCAATCAGAGAAAGGCAACGGGTCACCCAAAGAATTGCAAATTTGATTTTTAATGGCTGTAATTAAAATCCAATTCTTCTCAGGCGAATTGGCAGCGCTCGAGAGGCTCGCGGACCGCAAATCACGCTATTCATAACAGAGAGGCGCGTGCCTCTTTACAGCGGCTGGCGCGTGCAGCTGATCTCAGTACACAAGCAGTGATTCTTGTGACATCACAGAGAGACAAAAACACAAGTCACACACGATGCGGCGGGCTGCAAATAAACGGCACGTTTTTACAGCAGCAGATAGATCCACGCAGCGGTCAAGAAAGAAGATACACCGTTTGGTAAATCAAAAAATGATTTCACATTGAGGCTTCGTTATACCACATATCGCGACTTGTAGCCATCAGATAAAAAAAAAAGCTAATTCAGTCTAAACCGAGCAGTGAAGGCCCACACGGTGCATAAGTGGGCTACCTCTCCAATTTGAACCTTTTACGCACAAAGATGAAGCCCAGCCGTGTCCAAAGTGTTAGTACCTGTTTCGTGGGAATTCCTTCGGACAGAATCTTATTTCCCTCTGAAAGAGGGGACAACACTTCATTTTTCCAGTACATGAACCCCTGGAGTCTCACAGCGTACAGTGTCTCCAAACTCGGTGCGTGGAATCAGGAGAAGACTCGGCGATGGGTGTCAAAAACTTGTACCATCCGTACCATATACCATGCGTGGATTCGGGTGTAACCGGCGCACAGTGTTGTTGTTTTTAACGCAAAAGGCTTTCTCTCTTTAAAACGCTGCTGTGCGCGACGATCTGACTGCCACTGGCACAAACTACAGAAGTCATGCACAGGCGAGGAGTTGCCTGCTGCTCCTCAGAAAGCCTTATTTAGAATAAAAAAAAGAGTTCTTCCTTTCCCCGTTTCCCCCTCTCTCCACTTTTGGGAAGGAGTCTGACTACAGGAAGTGAATCAAATTGAAGGGCTGGCAACTTTTACTCCAAGGTGCAGGGGGAGACTGCAGGGCTGCAAAGTCGACGGGAGCGCAGAGAACCAGAGGGTATTTGAAGAGCTGTAGTGAAAGTTTGTGCGGCTCTCTGGCCTGCCTTATAGTTAAAGAAGGGGGAGGGTGAAGAAAGAGGTTCATATGCGTGAGAAGGGTGGACACACTTTGGAACAGTTATGACAGAAACTTACTCAAACTCTGCTGGTGTATGTTTGATATCTCAGACATTTTATAGCTGCTGCCAGAGGAAAAAAAAATCCCAATGTAAATTATAGTTATTTTTTATAATTACCATTTATTTACTACTAGAAATATACAACTAGAGCTGACTGTATAGGCTGTAACGCAATAATTAACCTACATACTCGGGCATATAAATAGACCCTTTTATAGGCCTACACAGCGTCTGCATATTCATGTTGGGTTGTAGTCAGGCTCAGTATCTACACTAGAACAGAACAAGAATGCCTCAAAATGCATTAAAACATAAGCATAATTCATTTATTCAAATTCCATAGTGTAAAATATAAGTTCATTAATGAATTACAATAGTGTTAAATGTCCCTCGCTCCCACGTATTTTAACGTCCTTAGTTTTCATATTAAAATGCTTTTCGTTATTACATTCTTTCCAAATATTTAAATCCCGTGTGTTGTGTATAATTAAGGTGAAACACTTAAGCAAATGTATGGTTAACAATACTTTGCAGGGCAGGAAAAAAAAAAAACACACACAACAAATATAGATTAACAGATATAAACAATGACAATAGAAAACGTCAGGGTTGCATTTCAATCCACGGCCTATATTAGACTTTCCTTCAGCCATCATGACTTTAGGCTACAGCCTAAACAAACAAAACAATTTAGAAAGAAGAGAACAACAGCTATATACAGTAGATTTTGTTTTATCATGTAGATCAGTGGCTCCCGACCCTTGTGGTCAGAGGTCCCCCCCCCCACACAGTCCTGTCAGATGAACTCATGTATACCCCTTCATCAATTTCCAATGTGCACTATTCAATATATAAAAGTGGATATTGTAATTTTTTTTCATACAATTGAACTGTCAATATTAAGGTTTATTAAGGTTTGTTTAGAAATCGTACTACTTGGAGTGAAGCTAAATGTCTCAACCGTTTATCCACCAGGCTGCTTTCAGCTAACCCTAACCAGCCGCTTATACTGCAAGAGGCTATACTATAGCCATGCATTTCTACCATGTATTCATTACTACTTTAAGATACAGCTGATATATTCTTTTGATGAAATTATCATTTATATTGATTTCATTTTTTAAAATTCGACTGCTTCCACAATCTTTCCAAATCCCCCCCCCCTCCCCCCGGCAACAGCAGAAGTAGCCCAGGGCTACTGGAATCACTAATGTAAAGTGTAGAGGAGCTGATGCACATGAAATACTCACGGAGTGTTTAACGAAAGGGAAGCCTGATGATTACAGGATGTGTATGAGCCCACACACCGCTTTACATCGACGTGTCAATCAGGCTGTCCGCAAGGATCCAGCAATTATCTGGAAATCTACAGTGCAGAAATAATCCCATCAAAATAAACCGCAGCAAAAACAAAATCAGCAAACTTCTTCATCATGCCGGAGGAGAGATGGATTTAAAACATGGAAATCAACTGAACATATATTTTTTAATGAATAGGCCTTTTATTGAAAACAGGTAAATACACACATTTGCAAAGAAATCATTCATTAGATTTAACGGCCATCAGAAACATTCTGCAATCGGGTTATTTTACAACGACAAAGCATTTAAAAAAGGGCTGACTCGGGTCAAGAGGTAGGATTTGATTTGTTCGCTGCGCACGAAATGATGCTCTTTCGTTTTATGTTGTACAATTAGTCTGCCGATCTCCATCCATGCTGCAATGTTATCTAGCCTAATATGTGACTTAAATATTCTTAGTCGACTCCTAAAAACACATGTTCTGCAAAAGACCTTTGGTTGGCGAATTCTTTCTTCACGCAAACAAATTCAGACTAAAATCTCGCCAACATATTTTGTTGCATACTTTTTGTTTTTGCCTCGAGGTTTAATAGCCTCACACTGCATGTCACACCTGCAGAGAAACACAACTCCGATCACATCAAAAGTATAGTGCTCCATGAACACACAGAAATCAACTTTTTTGCAATTGCATTATAAAATAGAATGTTTCCACATTAAACCCATATGCAAAAGGCCAACAAAATATTGTAACGACTTACAGCAAATTTTGGTAGGCTGCACAAAAATGAATAAAAAAAGTCAATATCCACCATGCCTCTGGGGAAAAAGAAAACTGCGACTCAAAACATAGTGGATGCTATAATAAACAGGATTATTTGTTATTACAGAACACATTGGGACATTTGTCAGTACTGACAATTGTGGTAATCTGCTTAAAAAAAACTGTGATAATTCAGGACTGTATTTTTAACCCCTGGTGAATTAAATTTGATTACATCAGCAAAATCGTGGTAACTGAGAGCAAATGTTGCTGACTGACAAAACATAAAACTGCATCATGTATTTCAAGAGAAATGTAGAAAAATCTACAAAATGGCATAAAACACACTGCAGATGTGATATTTTATAGCTTTTAATTGAAAAATTGAAACAAAGAGAGGAGGTAAGGGAAATACCAAAACTCTACACAACACAAAAAGGTCAAAAGTCAAAAGCAAAAATAGATTGACTGCAGTCCTATAAAAATTGGATCCAAGCAGAAAAAAAAGCAAATGTCACACAAAAATACTGCAACTTACAGTAAGTGCCGCTGAGTGGCTAATCAATTGAACTCCATGAATACAAACCTGTTACAAATCGGTGTATTTCTTCCTCTTCACTGACGTCTTGAATAAAGACAACGTAATTCTATTTCACCTTTAAATAATATGATCTGAAAGTAAAAACGTGAAAAATAAGAGGATCTGCATTTAGACTCTTTAATAACAACATTTCTCTTTCCTGGCAGTGGCGCATCATGTCACTCACAGCTGTATGATTCACCTGCATTACATCTCTGCAAAAGTGAGAAAGCAGACAGATAAGGGATCCAACCTGCACAGCAGTCAGGTATGGGGCATATGTTAAGACTAAATAATAACTGATACTGTAAACCCAAAATAATTAAAAACCACTTTAGGTCATTGTCCATGATTGCTGTGAATACTCCCAAAGAGTCCAGGTTCTCAAAGTATTGTCAAAACCTTTTATTCCCAGAAAGGATGTGTATAGTCTTTATAGTATCTAGTGTAGAGTCTGTTTGTGTGTAGGTGGGGGCTGGAGTGGGGGGGGGGGAGGGCTCCAAAATGAGTGGAAGGATGGGTCATCTCCTAAACTTGCGGAAGGGCCTGCTCTGGTTATTGTGGTGTGATTTAGAGTAGGGCTCCCAGCGTTTCCTCTCTGGCGGTTTGTTGTGAACGTAGGCTGAGGGGCCCGAGTAGTCATCATCTGGATTCTCCTCCATCATCTGGAGCTTGGCTTCAATGGCGCGGATCTTAGCACTCGTACTAGAAAAAATCAAATAGGAAAAGAGGAGGGAGAGGAGAAGTTAGCAGTGAGGCTGAGGGGGAATTACCAGTGCTGGTGCTGAGGGGCGAACGGAGTGATGGACAGATCTTGGCTCTTGGCTGAGGGGAAAAGAAGAGGAGGTATTAGCACTCTTAGTAGTGGGAAGGACAGATGCAGGAAAGAAAGGGAGCACAAGCAAAGAGATTGCCAGTTGTGCAGCATGAAAAGTAGAGGAAAACCTGTATTTAAATGGTAAAACAGAGTTTTGAAGGTGAGAAAAATGTCAGTGCAGGTGAGAAGAAGAGTTGAATGAGGGAATGAGAAAGTAACAGATATAAAAAGCAGGAGAGAGAAAGTCTAGAGTGGGTATAGTGGGGAGAAAGGCAGAAAAGAGTGTTTATATTTCCTCTCTCGTGCTGTGTGGAGAGAGTGAAGTTTACACTACAATCGCCGTGTGGGGACTTTCCTGAGAAACATCCTGATAGCTGATAGTTACGTGGACTGTCTCGGCAAGAGTTGGTACTGTGAGCACGAGAGGCCTCTTCACCGACTAGTGCTCCTTTTGACTGCCGTACTTACAGTGTGCGTCAACATGTGAATGTGGGCTGGAAGTGTGGCCACAATAATGGGACATGTTAGATGTTGCTTTAACAGGACTTCTACGTTTTTGAAAAAAAGTGTTGGTCCATTTGTACACAGATGAACTCAACTTGTGAGGAAAGAAACTAGCCCACAAGTTCTCCCTCAAGAATGTCAGGACCAAGCTTTTCTAAGTAAATCTGAAAATGTCATTTTTGACATCCATCCATCCACACTAGCATTTTCAGATGAATATTTGACAACCTCCATCCATGTTTAAAGGTGCTGTAGGTAGGATAGCGAAGACCCAGGACTTAGCCAAAAAATGTGAACATCGACAACTTCTCAGTCCCCCCCCCCCCCCCCCCTTTCTGCTAAAGCCCAAAACTGTCTCCTAAGCCCCTCCCCCCCCACAAGGGAGAATGAATGCATAAGCAGTGATTGACACGCAGTTAGAACCCCCCCTGGCCCTGATTGGTGCATCTGAACACGGAGCTGTGGATTTTTGCAAATCGCACTGCAGGCTGTAGGTGGTGCCAGAGGAGCTGGATTTTTCTTTTTAAATACCTACTTCATGTAGTTCTACTCGAACATAGGGTCAGTTTCAGCAAATATGACATAAAGTTAGTTTTATAAGTCTTACCTACTGCACCTTTAAACCTCAAAACAAAAAGGGAAATGGGTACATTTCTTCTTGTTATTCTGGTTTGCATTCAGTAACATAAAACATCTGGTAAGGAGTGGGACAGACACAGCTTGTTGGCTGATTCTCAGCTGGTTAAACCTCTGTTGTCACCTCCTGCTCTCCATGGTCACCTATACAGTGTTTCAATATAGCCTGACTGACAATTGTTCATTGATGTATTTTTAATCTTCTGTTGTCAGTGAACAAACACAAAATAGTGATAGTGCTAAACGCTACCGTTAACCAAAGCGAACAGTGATTGGCAAAAAGTAGGCGTCTTGCTGCCACGCAGGCCTCCACTTTGTCTGAGCAGGCTTACATCATCGTTTCCCAGTTTTCCTCGTCCACACTAAAATGCGAGGCCCGTGTTTTCAGAGTGGTCCACTCAGGGCAACTGCTTTCAAGGAGCGTGAGTTGTTGATGGCTTAGTGTGGGCAGAAGGACCAAATAATGGGAAACTGGCTTAGTGTGGACATTGTCTGAGAGAAATGAAAATGGATAAAAACGTCAGAACAATTAAAAAGAGCCGATGTCGCTGTGTGTGTGTTTGTTACCAACCTGAGGTGGTTGGCAGTTACCGGTCCATCGTCTGCCGCGCCGCTGCATGACGGTTCTAGGCTCGGAGGCATCGTCTTGTCATTACGGAAACCTTCAAACCTCTGTAGAGAAGTCATGTGGCCAAAACAAAATGATCCACACAAACAATGATGGAAACATGGATGAGACAGACAGATGGAGAGAGACAAAAGGGGTAAAATAACAGGTAGAAGCAAGAAAAGACCCTTGTGCAGGGAGATAGAGACACATGGATAGTTGCAACTGACACAAAAGATTTGCTTAGTGCATAATGTGTGTTTGTCTAGACTTGGACTTGTGTCAAAGTCAAGAAAATACTGTCAAAATGATTTAGATAGTAACATGTTCTCAGTGCATTTAGAAACATTTTAGTGTCCAGTTCAAACATGACCACATAACAAGTAGAGAAAGAGAAGAAGACAGAGACGAAGAAAAACATCATGTGAACCAGACATTTAGAGACCTCTCAATAAATCCTGACAGCATTTCTCTGGAGAGCCAACTCCAGCTTCCTCCCACAAAAATCAACATTAATAAACTGAAGTATTGATTTTGTTTGTGTCTGCTCAAACAGACAGTAACCAAGCAGGACTGTGAGTCCAGCCCATAATCACACCCTAAGGCACGATGGTGGATAAAGAGGGAGCAGCTGAAGAGCAAAAACCAACGTCTGCACTCATTCCTTTCAAAAACCACCTTCCAAACATCTCCACCAGCCAACACAGAACTCTCGAAACCTGCGAAGAAAAAGAAGACAAAAAACAAAACAAAACAACAGTCACATGATGGGCGTGAGGAAACCCCGGCACTTGGTGCAGCTGCAGCCATTCACAGGAATATGATGCTTAGAAATCAGTTGGTGTAAGTGGCAATGAGTCAAGTTAAAGTTATATAAATGCACGCGCACACGCACACACACACACACACACACACACACACAATGTTTAGCCAAGAATAGGTCTGAAACAATGACCATTCCACCAGCCAGGACCCTTCCCTTCCACCTATTCCTAAAGGCATGTAGCTGGAATGCATATAGATCTAGGTACAGTAGAACCAATCAGGCCATACTGACTCAGTATACAAGCCAAAGCGTAAGTGATGGGATAGATAACTTCAAATGTTTCTTGTTGTTCCAATAGTTACACCACTGGTTCTCAAACTGTGGCACCATTACCAATGGTGGTACGCAAGCTCCCTCTAGTGGTACGCAGATGGAATCTCTGATATATTTTTAAATGAAATTAATTAATTAAAAAAACAATACTATAGAAATACTCCAACATTTCCAGTAATACTTAAAGCGGCTATATGTAACTTTCAGTTTGTGTTGATTTCAGCGGCCCCCTTTGGACAAAAGCGGTAGTGTTTTTTACCACGCCTGCTGTCGTTGAGGTCTAGGAGTTAGCGTTACCGGGAGGTCATAAAGTTGCGATGAATGTTTTGCTCAGACAGATGATCATTCATTTACTATAAGAGAATAAGTTACAGATGCATCGTTGCATTTCAAGTGTTGCATACGGTGAGCTAAACTGGGTAACAACGTTGTCACTGCAGTGTTTCCCCTAGGATTTTTTCCTAGGGGTCTGGTGACTGTCCCCCAAAAAGTAGGGGGGGATACACACCTTTACGCACTGCTTTCGTGACCGGTGTAGTCAATTTCATTGATTATAGTGGAAGCGTAGTGTTGGAACGTCCGCTCCGTATACGTTACAAGTGCAATGTAGCCAGCCCGTAAGTTAAAATGAATTTAACTTTTAAGGCGAGGAACGAGAAGCGTGTTGCCTGTATGTGTGAAAACAGCTTCATCTTCGAGAATGTGTGCTCTGTAGCGCCGTCTACCTGCCGTAAATCGTTTTGTGACTTGGCTGGAAAAATCGGACCCGGGGAGAGGCATTAATGAAAACTATATAAAAATAGCGCTCGTTTCACTGTTAGTCTCGTTTGCGGTTACAGGTCATTTATGATCATCAGATGGAACATTACACAGTTTCAGAAACATTTAAAAGTTACATATATAGTCACTTTAAACTAGGATCAGTTCAAAGTAATTAAAAATAAGTGTTTGTTTAAGTGTAATATTTTTTTGTTTCCATATCAGCTTGCTACATAAGTTACGTTCATGGTCGGGGTGTGCATACGTCCATAATTAGGTACGAGCTGTGATGGCAAGATAGTAAGCAGAGGCAAAAAGAACGGTTCAAAAACACTGCATTGTGTCTCCAACTTCAACTATTAGGAAGGGAAGTGTGGATGAGGTGAATATTCCGAGCAGCCCTGTTAAAACTATAGTGATAGTTAATTGAGCAGCGGCGGTGAAGTCTCCACAGCGCCTGCTAGCAGCAAATGATGCAAAACAGTAATGAGATATGACCCGAGTTACCTCAGCGTTAGATTCAGTTGGAGCGGGACAGAGGAAGTACAGCGTGGTGGTCAACAATAAATATTGTTTTTTTTAGGAATAAACCTGCCTCCTGCGTGAACTGTCCTTAGCTGAATAGGGTAGGCCTACGCTACACTCTTAACGTGGGCCATAAAGGTGGTACTTAGAGAGCCTAATATTTTCTGAAGTAGTACGCGGTGAGTTTGAGAACCACTGGCCTACACTAATAGTAATCACACAGTTAGTTAAGCGTGTTAAGAGATTTATTAAGGATTAAAATAAGTGTTTAATGTGTTATAGTTCATCATGGATACAGTCACAGGAAGTTGATAGAAGGTCAGTGATGATGAGTTTCACGTACCAATAATGTAGCATGCATAGAACAGAACTTGGCTAAACTGTGTATTAATAAATACAGAATAATTCAGTAATGAATTCGGACATTATTTGTTGAACTGTTTGAAAAGATTTGTGATGAATTTGGGGGAAACTTTAATAAACGTTCATCAACGTGATTTTCTCTCTTTTAAAGCCTATGTAATGAAGTCAAGATGTAAGCCTGGAAATAAGACAACAACCTCCAAACGCCGACCGTCTCTGACTCACTTATCCCAGCAGCACGGCACTTCTGGGTTGGAAAGGCCTTCGCTAAAAACATAATACATTCAACTGGACCTGAGCTGGCTCCATAGCTGGAAAACTGCTCTAATCTTACTTGTGTAATAATAAGATTACACTGTAAAATCCCATTTTATATCCCGAAGCAGAACAATCACAGGCCGTGTCAGACAACGTGAGGATCATTTTTTGATTGATATATTGGTCTCAAACTTAAATTATGCATCTTGCAATTCACCTTTGTCAGCTGTGACACTGACTAGAAATCTTGGTCCACAGCGAGCAGCTGGACAGAACCAAACTCCTGTGGTGCAGCGTTGCTCATACCTGGCTGATGCGTTTGCAACATCATATTAACCATGCTTTGAATCCGAGCATGCTTGAAAATTAAGACAGAACCCAAAATTGTAACACCGACTTTTACACCCTGACCGGCTGAGCTATTTGGGTACTATAAAACAAATCAGCTGCTACGTGCTTAACATTTCACGCATGGAGGCCCAACACTACTTCCAGTATGTCACGTACTTGTAGAGACAGAAAGATACCAATTTTTTCAAATAAAAAATAATTTTAATAGTACACCTGTACCTGTAGATTAAATGTGTTGTAGCTCAGTGATGCAGCAAAACATCTTCTGGCTGATAACTTTGCCAATAAAAGTGCACCCTACCTATGTTAGAACAGTATTGAATTTGAGGCCACTGGCAAGTGTAAGGGAAGGGCATGCAGAAGGTGTTGACAAACACTATGCATAAAGTAGTTCAACCCTATTTGCATTTGATGAGACACACAGACAGGTATTCATTTTGGAATATAAAGAGCTCAAATTTTAGGTTTTTAAAAAACGTATAAATAACTAAAGCTATTTTTGGTTGGAATGGTGGATTGAGCCCAGTTCCAATGAATCTGTGAGCAGATTTATCCTACTACGTGTTGTCTTAGAGCCGGCAGCATTGACCTTGACCTCCCTCTACTGTGTGTGTGTGTGTGTGTGTGTGTGTGTGTGTGTGTGTGTGTGTGTGTGTGTGTGTGTGTGTGTGTGTGTGTGTGTGTGTGTGTGTGTGTGTGTGTGTGTGTAGGGCGTGATTCGTCTCTATACAGGATATCCCTTCACCCATTGCCAGTAGGTGGTCTATTGTTAGGAGACAGGCATAGACTGTGCTGGGATCCCACTGCTCTCCATAATCAAAAAATTGAAAATGTAAATCAACTGTTTCTTATAATCTTTTACCACAGTTCAGACTAAAACTCAGCATTCAAGAGTGCCCTTCATCTTAAGAATGATTGCTGATTTCTCTCTTCTTTTCAGCCTTGTTTCTGTCTATGACAACGGGGACTCATCCGGATGTATACGATTTTCAGTTTTATAAAAAAAAGGGAGTTTGACACTTACCCTCACCTGTGCGTGCGCCCAGCGCACAACCAGCTTCTTGGACAAAGCTAGCTTCCCATTCAAACACTGGATTGCCCTCTCTGCCTCCTGCAGGTAGACACACACACACACACACACACACACACACACACACACACACACACACACACACACACACGGAAAAAGAGAAAAAGGAAGAGGAACTGATTTTTTTATAATCAAAAAGCAGCCTTGATGATGATTGCACCCGAGCCCTTAAATAATTAGTCTTCACCATAGAGAGATGGCAGACACAATAATAGACGATGATGTGCCACTCTGCCTGCACAGAGACCATAACATGTGTCTCTGTCGTGTGTCTGAGAGGCAGTGTGAGTAGTTTTGTCTAATCAAAAGAGTAAGTGGCTTTGATGATAAATTATATTAATAAAGCACTTTTTCTATGTGTGTGTGAGTGAGTGTCTAAGTGTGTGCGAGTGTGTAAGATAAACACACACTTCCTCTGTATAATCCTTTTGGGAGGGCTTCATATCCCACTGATAGACACTAGCTGTGAAACAAGATGCTTATCATGATCCCCAGGCTCACTCCAAAACAAATACTGCGAGCTGAACCTGAGCGGGTTCCTTTTAAGTCCTTTTCTCTCTCTTTTTTTTTTTGAAATACGGTCCACTTCAGTTAGACACCTAATCAGGTCCTCCTGACTGCTTGAAACTGTCTAATAAAGCTTTCTTATATTTGAGAATGGGGAGCGTTGTTACACTCAATAAAAGTGAATCCCTCTGATGCAATATATTAGACTGTAAGAGCGGATGTGCAAAGTACAAGGCAAAGTCACACCTACTGATTTGAGTTTATGAAGACAGACCGATATATTGACATACTATCATCGTGGACTGATATATTCTTGAAAAATGCAATATCTGCATTGATCCAATATCAATATACATTTTACTGCCAATCATTGACCGATTGTGGAATTAGAATTGTATTAATCAAAATCAGCGAGCGTATCGCTTCAAAACAACAAACACTTAGCATGACTTAAAAAAAAAACTTAGTATTTGACACATCTGAGTTTGTACCATCAGTTTACACAAAATACATACTGTGGCAAAATAAAAACATTATACAAATTAAAATCAAATATACATATTTGAAACAATAAATCTTGTATGTACCTCTCTGGTGTTAAAGTTGACAAAGCAGTAGCCCCGTGGCTGTCCCTCCAAAGGCCCAGACTTATGAAACAGGAAGTCAAACTGTTTCACATTGCCAAACTTCTCCAACAACTTCACCAGGTGATATCTGCCGAGAGAGGAATCGTGTGAAAGAGAGCACACAAAAAAGGTACAAGGTACAAAATAGCATAGGAAAGAGGAAAATTGTATTTGTTCTTGGTATTTGTTTTGTAAAGGGTTTTTAAATAAGAACACAAAACAAGCTTTTATTTTAGTAAAATGTCCCACGTGAGACCTAGTCTTATCTAACATTTCCATAATGATCAACAAAATGCCCTATACAGTATATGTAGTTCAACCCTATGAACCAGCCACATAGATCTGCTCCACACTGTATTTGCAATCCTACAGTCTGTGAATCTGTCAAGTTCAGCTAATGAGAACGACAGCTTTCTCTCCCCGACACCTTTTTAGCAGCAGGCCAGCTGGTGTGGCAGCCCAGTGACAGTAAATCTCTCATTGAGACAATGCTGAGGATACAGTAGCAAGACAATGAGGGAATAAAAAAGAGGAAGCCTCAAATCCCCCCTGAGCACCGAGCTCTGCACAAACAACATCCACTCATTGCGTGGAGCTGCCTGGGACCGCTGGACTACGAATAAACGTATATATGTGGTCATTGAAGAGCTATGTAGCGTGTGTGAGGATGTGTAGGTTTGCGTGTAACTGACCACTGGCAGCCATGGGAAAAATACTTCTTCTGACAGTGTGGAAAATAGCAATGAGTTCAGGGCCACCTGTAGACTACTGTATGTTCACTGCTACGTTACCGTAAATACCCAGGTGCTGATTGAATGTTTCCAAGCATGCTGAACAGCAGGTGCTTTTCCATTTCATGACTCATCACAGCTCTTGTGTGTTAAATGATTTATAAGTGCAATATTCTTATTTCTGCGTGTGCAACATAAGGCTGGTAGGCATTACCATGTGGGGCTGAAACAATTTTTAATTTTTTTTACAATAAATGTATTAACCGTGTGGTCTATAACCAGTCAGAAAATAGTGAAAAGTGCCCATTATAATTTTCCAAGTCACCAGTTGACATATTTAAATTAGTTGTTTTGTCTTATATTCAAACATTCAGATAAGATATTCAATTTAGTGGCGAAGAATACTAAGAAACCCAGAAAATATTCACATGTGAGAAGCTGGAACCAATAAATGTTTGGCAGTTTGCTCAAAAAGCAACTAAAACGATACATCAATGATCAAAATCGGCGCCAATTTATTTTCTTCCTTCGACGATTAATTCATTACGATAATCCACTAATTGAGTAATTTCTTCAGGTTTAATATTGTGCAAGTCTGGTGTCCCTCTACCAGAACCAGTGTGTGTCTGCAGTGTCTTCCTGATTGATTAGTCATTGAAACCACCTCTGAATCACCTCATATTCTTGAATGAAAAGGTAATGAGACTAAGCGTGAGCATCCTTCACTGTAAAACCAAACAGACAAAGATCCCAGTACTCACTCTTTTACACACTTCATTGTAAGCACAAGCCAAAAAACAGACACAATAACTGTACGCGGTAAAGTATCAAGTAAACAATGTTCTCAAATGAATTCATATAACTGATGGGCACCATTTGTTCGTCGCATCTGGTAATAAGGCCTTTTCCCTGCAGACATTTTGACTTTGTCTTAGCAGGAAAAGCACAGGTGGTACTAATAACATAAACAATGGCTCTGTTCTATTCAAGTGTCCCAGTAAGTCATGATGACACCGTGACAGCGGGGCAGCATGTACAATACCAGGACCCTGAAACTGAAGCGGCTGAAATGGAATTCAGCCATCATTGATTTCATCATTAAAAGCTGTGCTTTTCTTACAGTGACATGCCAACATGTCAACATAAAAAGCAACAACCGAAACAATACTGAAAATACACAAACAAAAGAAACCAACAAACACATTCCTGTGTTTTTGTTTTGGTGCTTGTGCCTTGTGTGACTGTCCAGGCCTCACAGTGACCCCAGATATTTTCTATAACTGCTCAATTAATGCTGCAGCCTTTAATTGTTTAGTTGCTTGTTATTTTTAATCCTGAAGTGGTTGTGCGTGTGCGTGTGTGTGTGTGTGTGTGTGTGTGTGTGTGTGTGTGTGTGTGTGTGTTACGGAGGGGTGAATTGTGCGTCTCAGCTACAGGTTGTACTAATGTCTTCCACCCCTCTATGACTCCCTGGAGGGCTTTAGGCCAAAGAAAATTCCTGCTTTTCCCAGACAACACCCTGCAAGCCTCCCATGTGAAGGTGGCTCCTCCAGCAGCAGCCTCATCAAATAAAGGTTTATCATATTACTTAAAAACACTTTTCTGCCCTCCTTTACTCAAATAGTTTGCCTTTGCACTTTGTGCACCTCTGAAACACTAATCAGGAAATTGAGAAAGGCAGTCATTTAAATCAATTGCAAAAACTCTAAAATGTTTTAATGCACTAAACATTAGCTTTAACATTGCTATGTATTCAAATAAATGTATTACGCATGTTTGCGCAAATGTGTAAATGTGAAAGATATTAGAAGGCTGACACTCTAAGAACATTGTTGGATGCTTGCGAGCTGAACCACAATGGACCGCTCCTCCTGGGGGCTGTAAAAACCACCGGAGGAAGAGGAGGTGAGGGGGGAGGAAAGGGAGGGAATGGTGGGGAGAGGGAGAGTAAAGTTCATAGAGGGGATGTTGACGGCAAGGTGAAAGGTGGAGGAAGAGGGGGAGAAGCCAAAAGAAGACTGGAGGTGAGGAGCCAGGTAGGAGAGACACAAGAGCTAGGAAGCAAAGAAGAGGAAGGAAGTGAAAGGGGGATGTGAGTCCAGTCCAGAAAAAGATAAGACAAAGGGTTCCGTACAGAAACGGCAGGTCAGAGGGGAATAACTTTAGAGAGGATGGGGTGAATTTGGACTTTCTGGCAAAGCAGCTATCTGCAATATGTTCGTATTTTCATGAGAATCTACAGCATGAGTAAGATGATGGTTATAATTTCTTTAATTAATAATTTAAAAATCATGACAACTTCCAGGTATGCAACTTAAAATGTAACAGGAGGACGCGAAAGAGAACCGAGAGGGAGATGGTGATGAATTACCACTAATGAGAAAATCCCTCTCTCAACAGCCAAAAGCACAAAAACATGAATATGTGCTGAAAGCCCCAGTTACACCTGCTGTGTCTTTGCTCTGTGCGCAGGGCAAGGAAATCTATTTTATGGGATGCTCATCTAGGCTCTGAGAAGATCATTTCAATGGTGAAGAAGAAGTTAAAAGAGTGGACTATTTACTGGTCCTTTCAATTTGTTTTTCAAATCATGTTTGGAATAGATTTTTGCCCAAGATGAGCCCAACAGGAATCTTTTATACTTCTTAGAAAAGTCAAGATCTTTCTAACAGAGGACACATACATACATGCATACATACATATACACACACACATGCACTTGCCATTTGATATGGCTATGTTCAGCATCTCTGCTTTAAAATAAAAGGATAATATCTTCTAATAAATACAATATCACATACATTATTCTAGACTTTCTATAATGACTAAGAAACCAACTTGTAGTACACAATTTGATGTCTTCAATAAAAATAAATAGCAACCAAAAAAACTCTTGCAGAGACAAAGTTGCATTAACTATTCATGGCCTCGTGTACTCATAATCAGCACCTTGCATTTCAGGTCTGCATTCCTCCTCTACACTGAGTTTTGATTTGGCTTACCGGGACAAACAGAGGGAGTACTGCATATGCTGCTACCTAGGAGCTAATTAATCTTCCCAATCAGCACCAGGGGCCACGGGCATTTCTCTTATTTTCCCTCCATACTGTGAAGTAGGGGGCTATTTAAGGAGAGATAGAGCAGAGCAGGGAAAGGGGAAGGAAACGGCCTGTCTAGACGCCCACCAGAGCTGCAGCCCATACATTCTCCAGCAGCCCCCACAGGCACACAAACACACCCCGAAAAACTACCCTCTCTCTCCATCACAAAATGTAGGGGTGCTCTCTCCACACTAGCATTTAGAGTTTTGCACATTCATACACTCTACTGCGCACACACATATCTAGATGCAAATGCACCAAGTGAAGGATGTTTACATGTACATATGATGTCATGTAAATGAGACAAACAAATAATGCACACAGACACCTCAGTGTGCTGAAGCTTGCACCACGACCAGCTGCCACCCAAACATCAACTGTGTACTTAAACATGCTCACACACACACACACACACACACACACACACACACACACACACACACACACACACACACACACTAAACAGGGCAGGTGAGTGAGGAATGATGGCTGGTCCTTAGCAGAGCAGGTCTCCACGCTTCGCTGCCTCTCTTTCACACACCCAGCCCTGTCTGCTCAGTCTCAGCATGCGACACACACACACACACACACACACTACGCACACAGTTAATCAATCATATATGCACACACACAAAGCATTGCCTCTCTATGAGGCAGAGCCAGGCAAGTAAAGAAGCAATGCCTCAGGTTCATAATATGGACCGCCTTACTGCAACTTCAAATCCAACACTGCAAAAATCAAATTCTAACCTTGTTTTATTTTTTATTCAGCTGGCTGGTTCACATGTCTGAGTCTAGAGATTTGTACCTTTGCAGTTAAATACAGATCTTTTTCAATTTGAATGTCTTAAAATGTGATGACCATATTATGGGGCACATTAATTATACCGTCTCACTGGTAGTTTCAGCTCCAATCTAGTTTGAAGCATATGTGTATAAAGATGGAACAAGCTGACTGGGATCTCTTTTTTAACCAGCAAATGCAAACTCATCATGACGTAAAGATGTTGTTAAATAATAGAGACTGTCGAGGTGAACACACCTTTCCAAAATGTGAGGTGAAACCAGTAGTGGATGTACTCACTCTGTGATTTTGGGATCGATGTTGCCTATCCACAAGCGGTTTCCATCATGGGCCACACTCTCTGACATGATGGAGGCATTTTCCACTGTCTCTGCTGCAGACGACATGTGTACTCTGTGGGAGGCAGGAATAGAAGACAGATAAATTAGGTTTACAAAAGGAAAGGCAGGGTTAAGTTAATTTTTTTGCATTTGTGTCAGATAATCATCAGTCATTAAGGAAGACAGTAAAGTAAGCTGTTAGTTGGAAGGCTAAAACATTGCCTTACAAAGAAACTATACTATCTATACTAACTATATGTCTCGGAGCACTGTGTGGCTTACATGATTGATCAAAAGGCATCTGTAAAATGAAGAAAAGTGATCAGAAAAGACCTATCTAGCCTACTATATGTCAACCACATTTAGACATTTAACCTCAGACAGTGCTGGGACTCTTAATGAATGAATAATTAAATGACACCTTTGTTGCCTCTAGGGAAATTTGCTTTGCAGAAAGAGCATAAAGGAATTCCAAAAGAACATCACCAACCATACATTACAGCACATGATATAACATAAAGTATAAGCAGCATAAAAACATAAAAAAGCACAATTTGGGAAATTGATAAAGGACATCAAGTGCAAGTTCAAGAAAGTGTTTATAAGAAGAAGTGCCTCGATAGGTCAAACAGCTATGTCTACAGTACACATAGGTAGTGTTAATAGCATGTAGACGGTGCTAAAGGGTTAGGCAATCAGATTTAGTACAATTCAATAAATTAAAAAGTCAACCATTTCTCAGTTTACATAGACAGGTTAATTTCCCGTGTTTTGGTAGGCTATTTAATGAGCGCATTGTCTGAAGTTTAACCGAAATGTCATAGTATCAATGTCAAATACTTTGCTCATTATGCATTTGATTTATGTATACATACATGTAAAAGCAGTGGCGAGATTGTGGTCGAACACATTTGAGAAGCACAATGTCAACATAGCTTTTCTTTTGTTGTCATTTATAGTTTAGATATCTAGCTAGCTAGCTAGCTTCTCCAGTAACCATTGATCAGAATAAGGAAATCATGTAACGTTAGGTGAGTTACTTCTATTGACAGTGTCAAGCAAACAATTGTTCTGGTATAATAATAAATAAAGAAATAATAAAGGTAGGATAAATAAATAAAGAAGAAGAACTATGTTTACTCTATGGAAATGTTGACTTGCTAATAACGTTAGCTGACGTTAGCTTAGTTAACCGCAGGTTGATCGATTGACTAACGTCCGCACGTTGTAAGCATTTGCTGGTTAAATCAATTGTGTAACGTTAAAATAACCTCGGTCATTCAGATGGTGAGATGTTGAAGATGAGCTAAATATATCCACTAAACGGTTAATAGTCCGTTTTGGATGAGTAGCTAGTGGATAGATAGATAGCTAGTAGTTAGCTAGCTAGTTAGCTTATATAGCATCACTTTACCTCCTCGATCCGTCAAACTTCCTCTTTGAGAGCGACTGACTTCCTAAACTTAACGTGTTACGGATCCCACTTTGGGAGGATTCAGTTGCGTCAAAACGCGAAACTAATCATTTCAATCAATTTTCACGTTTTCTTCCAATAAAACTGACCAGGTTAGTTAGCTCGGAGGATTTTCGCCTTGCTAACGTCTCACAACAAAGGCGCAGGGTGATGTTGTAGTTTGTTTAACTGCCTGTGCAGTCGAGAGGAGGCACTTGTTTTAAACTTCGGCATCTCCGCATCCCTCTCCTCGAGACTCCGAGTCACCTTGGATCGTAGTTTTGAGGCAGGAACCCCGCCCATTCGGTGTACTCCATACAAAGTTTCAAACGCATAAGCGGACGTCTCAAAGTGTCGGCACGTTATGATGACGACATATATGTCAAATGTGGCTGGCTTTTCCCGAGCTAACATGCTTCTGTAAAGGCTGTTAACTTGAAAGTAAGTATACTGTTTTGGGGTCATTTACAGTTGAAGGTGGGGTTCTGCTGGGTCGTAGCCGAAATTAACCGCAGTGTTATGTTTAGCAACTACGTGGTTACTGTTTATGTTTACTTTTTGCCTGTGGTATGTGCAGCAAAAGGCGAAGAAGTGCTGTTTGCACGCCCCCATCACACCGACCTTCACACCGCATCACTTACTCACACCATAACGAGTTTGGACCAGTCAGTTGTCTTATTATTATATAGGCCTACGTTCTTTTTTTAATTATATAGTGTCTTCCTCGACAGCCTCGTGTTTCCTGCTTTTCTCGAGTATCAATTCTAAAAACCAACCTGGTGCACTTACATGACATAATGAATTATGTCAGAGTATCTCTTCAGCTTGAAATATTACATCTGAAGTTGCCCAGCTAATGTTCCTCTCAGTGGCCTTTATGATGAGAAAAAGGCTGGTGAAGTTGAGACCATTATTTTCAGCATTGTCTTGCCCTTTATAGACTAAACAGTTAATCAATTAAACAAAGAATAATCCAGAGGTTATTGCTATTTAAAGTAATCATTGGTTGCAGCCCTCTAGGCTGAACAGTTTGTTTGAGGAGGCAGAGCCAGGCAAACATTATTATTCTGCCCAAACTGTAAAGTGTGCTGAGGAGAGATCATGCGGGCTCACCAGCTGGCTTCTGCCACTGGAAGAAGGAGAGGTGTGTCTGCAGCTGCTGCTGTGTGTGAAATCTACAGGATATGAGGCTACAGTATCTCACTGAACACCTGTACTTCACTTGTTCTGCTTGACTTCCACTCTAAAGAGATCCGTCACCGTCCCACATCTGAGCCTATCTGCTTTGCCACAGTGCGCCGTATCATATCAGCTTGTCAGGAAACCTGCCAGCCATGGATGCCTGGTATGGGTTTGTATTGTAGGTGGTGTTCCACAGTCTAGCCTAAATATTGCCATTGGAATATGTTTGGATTTCTGGTGTCAATGTTGGATTGACACCAGGGACTTGTGGCATGGCTGTAGTAACCATTGAGGATAGGGCTGGGCAATATATTGTCTTAGATTTTGGATATCGTAATATCGTGATATCTGTCCCTGGTTTTAAAGGCTACATTACAGTAAAGTGATGTCATTTTTTTAACTTACCAGACTGTTCTAGCTTTACTATTATTTGCCTTTACCCGCTTAGTTATTATATACACATTAATGATGATTATTTATCAAAAATCTCATTGTGTAAATATTTTTTGTAAGCACCAATTGTCAACCCAACAATATCGCTGCAATGTAGATATTGAGGTATTTGGTCAAAAATATAGTGATATTAGATTTTTTTTCCATATCGACCAGCTCTAATTGAGGACACTGAGATATATATTGTGTCTGGTGTTTTCAGACTTTAAATGACCTGAGGTGGAGTTTAAAGCTACAAAAAGACAGATTCTGAAAATTTGTTTAACAGAAACTCCAAAATGTGTCTTTATCTGACACAATAAGTACATATATTAAAATGTTGATAGATAAAGTAATGGAGAAATATTTTAAACCACATGAAGAGCATGATGTAGAGATATATAATTCTAATACAACAGTTAGGCTAAAAGAATAAGAAAATATAAAAAATATAAAAAATTTAGAATAGCCAGAAAATCTCACATACTTTTTTCAGTGGGTCAGTTTCACAAGGAGGTGTTTGGACTTATGACTGGTGGTGATAGTCTTTACTTTCTTTTTTTTATTCAAACGATATTTAGGTTCGGTGAAGAAAAAACACATTTGAGTACATTTTATCTTCAGTTTTACAGTCAATAGTCGAGTATATGTTGTTTTAGATTTTTATTTGTTATAGATTTTTCTCACAACTGAAAATAATTGCTGCTTTTTTTATCGTTTTACAAACAAAATATCTCAGTAATGTGATGCGTTTGGGAAAGTTCTTCTCACTTGTAACCAAACTGACTTTAAAGCAGCAGTTTGTTTCTCCTCACAGCTACCAGTTATAAATACACACCAGACAATAGCGGAGTTCAGTCAGGCTACAGTGCACTACGAGCTCTTCACAGCCACTGACTGTGAAAGACGGGCTTTAGTGTGTGTTTGTGTCTGTGGGCTTAGATATCTTAGAGTTTGTCTGTGCTTGTGCGTACTCCGAGGTTCACTGACACAGTTCACAGTAGAGAGCCAGTTTGCGAGGTGGGAGGTGGTACTGTTCCATAGTAAAGGAGTGGTTGGTCTCATATTGTTGTGTGATTTTTGAATGGGAGGTTCCCTTTCAGGAATGCCCAAACAACTGGGCTTGGGCTGAGTGTGGACTTTGTGTTGGCCTATAGATTTGTGTGTGTAAGAGGAAGGGAATGACGGTGTGTGTGACTTAAGTGTAATAGCGTGTAATGTAGCCTGTGCAGCTGAGTGCAGAAAGTTCTGCAACGGCAGTTATTTTTTTTACTTCCTTAACGATGGCTCAATTCCATTAAGTGTTCCAGTAAGTCAGGTCAGTGAGCCAGCACGCACAAAACCAGGGCCCTGGAACTACCTCACCTAAGTGGAATGCACTCGTTATTAATGTTATTATTTACACCTGTGCTTTTCCTGCTATGACATGCCAACATGTCTGCTGTGAATAATGTCTATTGGCAGATTAATCAATTTTGAAAGTATTTGTTAACCCCACATCTATGTGCAAGGTTTGTTAGAGCTGGGCAATATATCGATAATGGATTGGATATCGTAATATGTTAATTTGGCATGAGCATTGTCTTTTCCTGGTTTTAAAGGCTGCATTACAGTAAAGTAATTTTCTGAACTTACCACACTATTCTATTATTTATACTCTTTATTGATCCCCTATGGGGAAATTACAATTTACACTCTGTTATTACACACTACACACAGGCCTGAAATACACAGAGTGAGTGGGCTGCGACTGCTGAGCAGGCAACCTGAGGGGGTGCCCAGGAGGTGAACTGGCATCTCTCCATCTACCTGTACGGGGACTTGAACCAGCGGTTCCCAACCCAATTCCCTACAGACTGAGCTACTGCTACCCCCATTTCCTTTTCCCCACGTAGTCATTATATCCACATTACTGATGATTATTTATAAAAAAATCTCGTTGTGTAAATATTTATTTTGTGAAAGCACCAATAGTCAAGACTACAATATCGTTGCGGTATCGATATCGAGGTATTTGGTCAAAAATATTGTGATATTTGATTTTCTCCATATGGCCCAGCCCTAAGGTTTATTAACATCTTGAAGGTTTGTATACAGTAAAACAGGCTGATATTTTTGATGATGATTAGTCAATCTCTTGAGTTACTGTATTTGAATATACTTGTAATTTATATCACAAATATAACTTTTTTTTTTTTTAAATGTAAATAGAATTGACAGGTTTGGCTCTATTGTTTCTCTTTTTTTTAATAATGTTTTTTGTCAGAAAGTATCACATTTTTTAAGGGAAAAAGAGAGCATTGTATTTTAAATGTCAGTTCTAGATGTAGGCCTACCTCCTACTGGCTGATATGAGCTATTACTTCATTTTGATGAAGATTACCAGCGGTGCCTTCAAGTGATCTGTGTACTGTCAAATTTAATCAAATGGTGTTTGAACTCAGTGACATTGTGTTTGTATACTTCCTCTAACATCATTCTTCCCTACTTCCCTCTTTCTTTCTGTTTCAGTTATGGCTATGAACCAGCTGAGTCTGCTGCGCCCCCTGCTGTGTCAGTCCCTGGTGCGACAGGTCAGGTCTCCCCTCGTGGCCACCTCCAGGGTCCGTGCACCACTTCTGTGCCCCAACACCACCTGCTGCCCCGCTGCATGCACCAGGCTCTATGCCACCAAGAAGGCGAAAGGTCAGTGAGGAGATTGCAGAGACCGGAGTTCACATGTGTACAACCTCTGTGGTTCTGTTGGCATGAGTGTGGCTTACGTGGTTGGATATTATCTATCTTAGTCTCCACTCCTCCTTCTCTCCCTCTTTTCTTTTTCCAAGCCAAGGCAAAGGGCCAGTCGGCTAAGGTGAATATTAATTCGGCTCTAGTGGAAGACATCATCAGTCTGGATGAAGTGAACGGGGACATGACAGCTGTTCTCAATGCACTCAAAGATGACTTCACACGCAATCTCAGCATCCGAACCTCGCCAGGTATTCAGCTTATCTCTGCTTCTTTCTTGGACTCCCTCTCATGCTGTCTGTCTGCCTGTGTCTCCTTACATCACTCTCTGTATCTTTCTCAAACTTACAGAAGACACACAGAACCGATAAAAGCTCACATAAATAGCTGTCCAATAGGTATTAATTTGATGTGGAAATAAATGGCAGGATAAAAAAAAAAAACAGTGACAGTGTTGTCATAAATGTAAGGGTTTAATTTAGTTATTACTCAGCTTATTTCCCGCTGCCTTGAAGTCGACTTTGGGGGCTTAAAACACCATCGAGCGGGGAAGCTCTTCCCTGTGCAACGCTAAGTAACATTATTGCATTCCGTTATTGTTAATTAAAGAGTGCAATATAGGATAATAAAATCTACACGTAAATATATACACATTGCATTTATACATATACATGCCCACATATATGCATATCCATATACAGACAAAACAACAATGTATTTACATATTACCTTTAATTGACCTTTTATCTACTTCCAATGTTATTTCTAACTCCAGCCTTCACCCTGACTCAAAGTATCCCAACATTCACATTTGAAAATGTAATTCTGTTCTTTATTCCTATTAGCATCCTTTTTAAGAACCAACTGATACTTCACAAAAAATTGTTGTCTTTTTGTAGTTTTAAATATATATGCTTTCCCCATCATAATGATGTTGTTCAGATTTTTTACTTCTTCATTGCCAAACATTATGGTTAAAGGACAGAGATCCATTTTTCAACTTTAATCCAGAATAGTGCTACTTCTTTACAATACTAAAATAGATGAAAGTCCGACTCCTCTTCCCCCTTACAAAATCTACATAAGCCACACTGTTTAATGCCCCATTTTTAAGCATTTTCCCAGAAGTCAAGTATCTGTAAATTAGTTTTAGTTGTAAAATTGATGATAAAATAAGACATCAAAGGTAGTTGTATAAATACATGTAAAAACATGCCCCTATGGGATACATTTGTCTTAACCTGACGATCCAGATGGTTTGTTACACGGAACCATCTGAGAAGCCGTCATTGGAAACGGGCAGGCACTTTCAAAAAATACCTGCCAGGTGATTGGATGAACCATCTGTCTATCACGTCCGCCATTGTTGTTTTGAATGAACAGTCGCGGCCGTCACACACACCTTAACCACACCTATAGCTGCCAGTAGCTCCTCACCGTGCCGTAAGCTGGTAGTTCAGACACAAACGCATTACTTGAGGCCTGACAAGATGGATTTCCGTGTGATATGTAATCCTGCGATTCCAACAGGATCTTGTGATATGGCGAGAATCCAGCTGCTGTGCAAGGGAACATTTGTCTAACAAATCCTCCCATTTTGTCAGAATAGCTACCGGTACAGCAGATATTTTATTGAGATACATGTATAACTGATATATTTTCTTGTTTGGTTTTCTCTTCTTTTTAATTTTATTAGTCTTGCATCGCCAGATCTATCTCCACAGTGCTGTGGAGTAGGTCTGGCTACACCACAGATACATTCTAGGATAGGATAATAATAAAAAACAAACGCTCTAGATTGTTTGCATTTCTTTAAACCAATCACAAGTACTAGATGCAGCGCCGGTGGCTCTGCAAAATAGTCTCGGGAAGGAACTTGTTTTGGTGGAACATTTGCACCCCGCAAAAGAAAATGGCACATAAAATAATAAATGAAGGTAACTGTTCACCCAATACAGTAACGTGAGCTATTTAAATTGGCTGGATATGTAATTTGCTCTTACCAGTGTATCACCGTGTGTAATGTTACTTCATCCGTAACAATTCTCTCCAATCTGTCCCAAAACATCCCAGTTTGATAGTAAATGCCGTAAACATATTCTTTGCGAATCTTAACAATCATTCACCAAAAGAACCAAGCAGGCCTGTCTTGTTGCACGATACAAATTTTCTTCAAAACTTGCCATTTTCAGCATGTGGCTTGCTAGCTCGAAGTTTGTTGTTTGTTGTTGTAGCGGAAGGTGAGGGGCAAAGCCTGCCATCTGATGTCAGGCTTTATCCTGGAAATGTACTTCCGTTGATCCAGACTAACATTTTATCATTCTGCATCTAGATTGACTGGCATGAGATCATCCAAGAGTAGGCTCTAAACATCTTTTTAAACTTTCGTTTCCATAATACTGGCATAGGCAACACTATATCATGTATGAAACACAAAGTAGCATACAGAGTGCTGAGGTCACATATGGGGCTACCTTATTGTTTTGATTTCTGCCTTGAATTTGACAAGATATACATACGTGAATTGTTCATTGACTGTTGCAGTGTGGTTTTATGTTTCAACTGCATCATGTACTGTACAAATGAAGCATTTCCTTCTCAACAGCACATCAAAGGCACATTTTTCTTTTGAGATAAAAGTCTGTAAGTCCTCCTCTTTTGTTTACATCTACCTGACAAAGCGCCGAAGGGCTAAGAGTGAGCCCCAGTTTGACCTCTGTTTCTTCAACTACATCCAGGTCATGGCCTTTTTGCCTCTGGGTTCCAACAAATGGGAGTTGGGCTCGGAGGAGTCAGAGGTGGGGTGTATAATGGAAGCTCCCGAGGGAGGAGGCTGCTGTTAGAATCAGACTTCAAAAGTTAAAGTGTTTGGGCTTTGACTCCTTTTCCCTCCTCAGATGAAAGTGCGCTCTCTGTGACATTTGATCTGCAGCATGTGCAGTCTTTTTTACTTTTACACAACATGCAAGAGAGATGAACAACAGAAGCATAAACACAATGTTGATGTTCTTATGTTAACACCTCATTGTCTTGTCTTGTCTTGTCGGTTTCCTCCAACAATTTTGTTGTTTTTTATTCATTTTTCTGTCGATTCTTCATCGTGTTCCCTTCAGCTTTTTTCTTTTTCCACTCATCATTCAGCAATTTCTTGGTCTGAGCCATTTTTATGTCTTCGGTCCCTCCCTTTATATCTCTCCATTACTTACTCTTCTCTTTTGTTTTTCCAACGATTCCCAGCTTTATATTTTGGCCTCCGCCCAAATGATAATTTCAATCTGTGTCTCATACTTTTGATTCCAATTTCTTCCTAACCCCACAGGGAAACATTTGATCACAGGGCAAGAGTTCCCTCCATCTCCTTCTGTTTCTCTTGTCATTTTTTTTGTCTTCTTCCCTCCATCCTGTCATTCTCGCTCCATCTCTCTATCCACTCACTGCTGTCCTCCACTTCCATCCGTCCTCCTCTCTTCTGTCCAGCTGCACAGTAATCCAGGGAGGCAGCAGGATTTAGAGCTGACAGGAGAGATGAGATGGTGGAATGGAATGACGTCAGTTGTCTGAATGTGTGTATGTGTCTTGTGCAAGTGTGTGTGTGCGTATTTGTTCCATGAACCTCTCATCTGGCTCTCATTAAGCTTATGAGCACATGTGTGTGTGTGTGGGTATGATTGTATGCGCTGTTGTGTGTGTTGCAGTGAATGCATACTATATGTGTGCATTCATGTGTTTGTTTGTGTGTGGCAAACGTGTAGCAGAAAGTCATAGATAGATGCAGAGAGAGGGGATTAGTGCTGTGACCGCCATATTGTGGTTAGTCACAGACGGGTAATCTGGCCCTAAAACAAGCTGTTTCCATGGAAACTTTAAGACAGAGTAGACTAAAGGCCGTTATATACTAGCGCTTCCAAAAGTGCGTGCGGAAATCGTGACGTCACGGGACTGCCGTGAGTATTTATACTCGCGCGTGGTGGTCGCGACACTAGTTGCAGTCTTCCCCTGAACAGAGGTGGCGCTAAGGAGCAAAGGCTACTGATGTTTTTCTTTCTAAGGACTAGAAGAAGAAGAAAAAGATAAACAACGGCAGAACAGGCAGCAACAGTGCTGTCAATGCTTTGATTTGATTGGATGAGCGACTTGGTCGGCTCAAGCCTTTCATTCACAAAAAAAGAACTCATCTTAACCCGGTAAGTTTACCAGAGAGACTTGCAGTCAGTCGGCGAGTCCTGGCATCCGTTTTCCCAGGAGCTCGTTCAGGCTTCCTGTTTCCGGTTTGTCGAGCGCCACTGAAAAAAATAGACTGGTGCGCGCCCTCGGCTCGCACGCTGAAAATCGAACACGCCGGCCGGAAATTACGTCATTTTGATGTCACGAATGCGCGCGCCACCTCCAACACGTCAAGCATAAATCACATTTAAGACATTAAACAACAACAGTACTGGAAAGAAAATGCCTAGAAATACTTTAATATCCTTCAGGTACCAATAGGTCTTCCTATTATAGCTACGAGCTGTTGGAGCTTAAAGGAATAGTTTGACATTTTCGGAAATACTATTATTCACTTCCTCGCAGAGAGTTAGATGTGACAACCGATATCACACTCATGTTGTTTTGTTGAAGATGAAGCTACAACCGGTTAATTTAGCCTAGCATAAAGCCTGGAAGCAGAGGGAAAGAGCTAGCCAAATCCATCTACCAGCACCTCTAAAGATGACTAATTAACATGTCATATCTCGTTTGTTTAATCTGTACATTTATCAAAATGTGAAAATGACAAGTTGCTGGAACAATTTCTTGGCCAAGTGACTTGAGTCTGCGCTGGTTGCCTGGCAACTCCAAGGCGAGTCACAGGTCCGACCAGGAAATAGTTCAGGCAAGTAATCCCCATGGATGTATTAAGAGAATAAGGTTATGGTAAAACTGCCAGTTGATGTTCTTACATTTAGAATTCAACACCAGTTTTAAAGCTGCCATAATCAATATTCTTTTATGTAGGTCAGTGTTGTGTTTACAGCTTGTTGCGCTGTCATTTGAGCTCTAGTGCAGACCAAAACAATTGCACAGAATACAATTGCCTTGTCATCGTGAAAAGCCCGCCTCAACGGTTGTGATTGGTGCCTCGATTTTGGGGACATTAGAAATGGGCTTGAATGGGCTGTTGGCCAGACTGACTTGCAGAGCAAATCTCAAATTTGCTGGAAATCTGTCAGGGTTTACCCAGGCTAGGATTATAGTCTTGCTTTACCAGACCTTTCTTCACAGCGCTGCGGGGGAGGGTCTGGCGAGTCCACTCAGCATTCTGGGATGGGAGAAAAACGTGCTCTGGTTTATTGGCATTTCTTTAAACCAATCACAGTTGTCTTCGGCAGCGCTAAGCGCCGTACGGAGCAACTGCGCCTCTGCAAAATAGCCTCGGGAAGGAACTTGTTTTGGTGGAACGTGTGTACGTTCAAAAGGTTGTTTTAGTCGTGCAACAGAAAACTCAGATTGGACAGATAGTCTAGCTAGCGGTCTGGATTTAACCTGAAGAGATCTGACGAGCGGTTAACCATAGTCCTAATTAATCGACCAGAGTTTAAAATGCCAACCCAACGAAAGCCCAAGGTAACGGATATTGGGCCTAAATGAGGGACATCAGACGGAATTTCCAGCGTCAACGGAGCAATCCCAGAAGTGGAACGTTGTGTGTGTGTGTATATAGACTAGGTGGATGAGAAATCCTCTGATTAATTGTTTACATCTCTAGTATATGAAGTTTACAAATAACATGGCCTGTTCAATTTTAGATGAAAAGCAATACATGTGAAGTGTACATATAAAAGTATACTGTACATTTATTGTGTATTCATTTTATTATATTCAAAAATTTTGATGAACAATTTTGCAAATGCTTTCTTAGCCGTCCTTCTCTGACCCTCCTCTTCTCTCTCAACTCCCGTTCTCCTCCTCACCCTCCACCTTTGTAGTTGACTGCCTGCCTGCCTGCCTGCCTGCCTGCCTGCCTGCCTGCCTGCCTGCCTGCCTGCCTGCCTGCCTGCCTGCCTGCCTGCCCTTCTAAAGTATTAGCAGATGTGTAGGTGCTCATTGTCAAGGCACAGGTAACAAAGACGGACAGGCAGAAGGTCAGAGATATGGACATGAACAGCCTGTATATACACAGAGAGGCACTGTGAGACGGACAGGCAGGTTTAGAGCTGCACACAAATGGAGGTTTGAAGTCAAAGAGGGAGACAGAATATTTGGCAGGCAGGTAGACAGTATGTCAGTGGTTCAGTTGGGTTGCCGCCTTTAAATCAAAGGTATCCATTTCATCACATCATACCAACCTTTTATTTTCTTTTGCCCTTGAAATCAGATAATAAATAGATTTTTTAAATTACACAATTGGCTCACCTCCCCTTCACACACCCCCACCCCTCCTTTTCCACACACACGCCACCAGCACAACCCCAAATGGGTAAGCAGGGAGCGAGTGATGTAAGGCAGAGGTGGAGAAGGAGGAAACAACTGCGTCTGAGGTTAGCCAGATGGAGGAGAGGGAGAGGGGCGGATGGATGGAGTGAGGGAGTAATGGGAGAGAGGGAGTGCGCGACAGAAGTCCACCCATGTTGGCAGGCTTACCTTTGTTTCTTAGTGTTGACAGTGAGGAGAGACAGTAGATCATGGAAACTTTTAACACTGTAACAGTGGTCTCTACATTCTTTTTCTTTCTTACTCATGCAATGTGGCTTCTGCTGCACATTAATCTGTCTGTCTGTTTATTTGTTAATCTGTCTGACTAAATATAAAGGAAAACATACAGTCAATCATTCAGTCTGCTTGGAAACAGTGTCATCAAACCAGAAAAGCTGCCATATTTACCACAGCCCGACCAATACTGGGGCCGATACTGAAAATAAAACTAATCTGATAATAATATACTGTATAATATATGATCTATATAGATCATATATAACAACATATTCATTGGTTTTATGACATAAAACTAGATATGAGATAACAGTACATTTCAAGCAGTCGACATTGTTGAAATTTAACTTATCTTAAATAATAACTAAATAGAGCTAACGGTATTCAACTTGAATTTAGAAAAAAATAGTGAAATATAGTTACAGTTACGGCCAATGATTTTTTTTTATTGATTTTTTTTTTTTTGTTCATGCACTGTTATCTCGTGATAACGACTTATTAATTCGTTATCTCGATATAACAAAGTTTGTTTTCTCAAGATTTGTTTTTATTTTCTCAATGTTTTTTTTTTTTTTTGCCTAAGAATGGGGCTCCATAAGTGGATATAAATCTGCTGTTTCTCCCTCCTCTTCTCCGGTCAAATACTCAGGAAAAATCCCACCACGACGCCCTTCCATTTAACCCAAGGAAGGAGCTCCATGAGCGGATAGAAGTATTTGACCGGAGAAGAGGAGGGAGAAACGGCAGACCTCTATCCGCTCATGGAGCTCCTTCCTCGGGTTAAATGGAAGGGTGTCTTAGGCAACAACAAAAAAAAATCCATAAAAAAAAATTAATATTAATTAATAAGTCATCACGAGATAACAGTGCGTAAAAAAAAAAAAAAAAAAATCCATGGCCGTTCTCGGCTTCCGTAATAAATTGCTGCAAATGCTCATGTTTTTAATATTAGCAGATAAAGTTGGTTCAGATGTGTAGATGCACAAATTCAGGGTGCATTGCACGTGTCACCAGTAAAGTGATGCCTTGAATTGTCTGAATACTTAAATGAAGTGGTAAATAAACAATTGCATGTGTCTGTATTTGTTTAGGAGCTCTGGATCACATTGTGGTGACGACACAAGATGGGAAGTTCCCTCTCAACCAACTGGGTCAGGTCTCCATGAAATCCCCTCAGCTCATTATGGTCAACATGAGCAGTTTCCCAGAGGTACGGCAAACACAAGGACACGCATGTACAGATTCATCCTACCGGTATCTGTTTGTTTCACGCAGACAAGCACACAGTAACTAAAAGCTTTCTAAAAAATAATCCGAAGCACAGACAGATGGACGGTCCTCACAGAAGGAAAAAGTGAGCCAGGCCAGAACTCTAAGCCCACATCTCTGTGTAAATGAAACCCGACCGGCCTCTCTCTCTCCAACTGTGTCTCAGATGTTAATTGATTGATCACTCGGGTAGCCCTTTGTTCTGGGGTGAAAGATAGCAACATGAACCCAAACTCTGTGTGTGCGTGCACTGAGATGTGGTTATGTCTGCATGTGAGTTGTCACAGAATAGGAAATGACCTCATTTTACCCCCAGGTTAGGAAGGAATGGATTATTTTTCTTTTCTTTTTTTTAAACTCCTTTTTCTTTCCCTCTTTTCCTTCTTAGATGATACAACACTGTGCTAATCAGAGCTCCAGAAAGTAATTTTGTCAACTGGGGCGACTCACATTTTTAGTGGCCAGACTTTCTGGTGGTCTGGAAAATCTAAATCTGCTTTATTAGCATTTAACACAGCATTATGCAATCATATATCCCCGGACAGTCATCACTGAGGATTTAGTTCTCTTTGATCTTATTAGCCATTGCACTGATATATAGCTACATAGTGCTTTTTTTTAAAATATTTGTTTATTTATGGATTGTTTATTTATTTCTGCTCCTGTTCTCTTGAAATGCAACTGTGCAAATATTATTAGTTTTTAGTACAAAGTTATACATATGTATCGTGTAGTGAAAAACTTGTTAGAATGCTCATATGACTGAAGAAAGTCTTTGTGTAAATTACACAACTCAACAGACTATGCAAAATGAATGATGTAAAATATAGAGTTGAGGTGGTAAATTCCACCCAATAAGTATACATTTAATGTGTTTATATGCATTGTACACTATGCTAAAAGTGTGAGCACACATGCATAACTTTATTTGAATATCTAAAATAAGGAATCATGGACAGGAAGGCAAGAAAACGATGTACCACCTGAGGAATTAAGTTTAGATGTAGAGGAATATTGAATGGTACCACCTTCCAAGTGATGTTTGCATGTATCATATGTTAGTAATGACTAAAGTAATAAAACAAACTACAATAAAACATGATATAAAGGGCTTGGTAGAGAACATTCTACGACCACGCTACTGGCACTGTGAGGCTATACTCTAACCTAAATGCTTATGTCAGCATGCTAACACGCTCGCAATGACAATGCTAACATGTTGATGTTCAGCCGGTATAATATTTGTATCATGTTCATCTTATTTTAACATGTTAGCATGCTAAAATTGTATTCGGTATTACAATTCACCCTGAGGGGAGCATGAATTTGTGTACCATATTTATTGGCAATCCATCCAATAGTTGTTGAGACATTTCACATAGATCCATCTCATTGTGTTGCTCATGGAAAAGTCAGGGTTGAGATATTTTAGCATGGCTAAAAATATAAGCTAGACACAATAAAATAAGTAGGGGAGGCAATAAAAAAGATCTTTAACATCTTAAGGGCAATACAAGTAAGTTTGAAAAAGAAGAATTTTTTTATAAGCATAGATGACATTCAAAGGCAGTTTTCTTTTTTTGGAGAACCACCTGTCAGGTACAACAAAAAACAGTTATTGCAACCATCTTCCACCACCTTCTATTTTCCTACCGGTCCCCTTTTGTGAACCTGGAAGGTGCCGTTTCACCTGTTTGTTCTCTTTTGTACCGATATCACAAAACAGCATGCAAATCAAAGTATTTATCAGCATCTTAAATCTGGAAATCCAGTCTTCAACCTGAATCCGGCTGAATAGTCTTTTGGTGAGTCTATTTTCTTTCCAGAAGCTCCAACCACAGACCACACACACACCAGCAGACGCGCTCATGCACGCACACACTACCCTTGTCGTGCCCTACGTTACCCATGTCCCACACAGAGGTGTGTCCTCAGTACCCAGAGCTAATAGGCTTATAATGATGCCTATCCATTACCAGGCACTCCAGAGGCCCTGCCATTGTTTTCTATTCATTCATTAAGGGCGGCCTGGGAAGGCACAGTCGAACTAACAACAGCTACCAGCATGCTTAGATCAGGAGGCAATTTGGTGTGTGTGTGTGCGTGTGTGCGCGTGTGCGTGCGTGTGTGTATGTGTGTTTTAGGATGAGTGTGTATTCATGTTAAAGCATCCCACCACTTTGTTCATGAAGTGTTTTCTACAGGACTTTTTAAACGCACATGCGCTGACTCTCGCACACATTCCTCTCCGCTCGCCTCTTTGCTTTGAACCGTGCCGTCAAGCGTTTGATGTGGATCTACAGTGTAATTTCTCTTCCTCTTCAACATATTAACCAGAACCTGCCCAGCCTATCTAGAGAAATTCCCCCTCGGTTTTCCATAACCACCAGAGTGGTCGTCGAGAGAGAGGAAACGGTGATGAATTTGATGCTGAGAACAATCAAACATAGGTATGGGCTGAATCTATCACCCCACACTCAAAGAGAGCAACCAGAGGCCTGTGCTCCGGATGATTTTGACAAAGGAAAAGAAAAGAAACCTCATGAATTAATTTAACGCACACAAATAAATCCCTTTAATCTCACTGCCATTTTTTCCCCCCAAGCGGATAAAGCCAAAAAGAGCTGTCGAGAGAGGGGAGTGGGGTAGAAAGGGGTAAAAAAAAAAAGAGGAAATGATATGCTCTTTTTCCTCGCATTGCACATTTGCACACTTTGTAAAGCTCAGCTAAGGGGATTGTTATGCGGTTGCAGAATTGGTTTGAGGAGTGTGACTTTGTTTTCAGTAATTCAAAGGATTTGGCTTCCTCCCCTTTGTCTGTATGCACCGTTTAACTGTGGCTCTCTGGTTCTTATGTAGTATTTGCTGGACTATTGTATATGGTGGATCAAGTTTTTATGTTTAACATATGTGAATGCTGTTTTAATATTGAGTTACACGCAAGCTTGTTTTTTTCTGCCTGCATGCCTACCAAACAAATACAGATACACTTTTTAATAAAATTCCAAAGAAGCCACTATATTAATTAACTGATATCAAAGTGTTGTGTGACTGTGAACCTCTTAACAGTGTATCTGACCCTGCGTTGTGTCGAGATATCATTGAGCATTTACGGCACAGCTGCTTCTCCAGCCAGCGTCCACATTGACAGACATGAGGCTGATCTAACTTACTTTGTGTTAGTTTTTGTGTTTAAAAACACTGCATACAGTGTCTTGCAGACTGTGACTTTTTGCAACAGTGAAAATAGATGGAAAAGCACAGGTAAAACATTAAAATGGCTCTGATGTCATATTACAATACCAGGATCCTGAAAAATCTAATTCAAAATCAAATTGTCAAAATATGTTCTGTGATGAGGCCTAGTAAGGAAATAGTATTAACGTCACTCCACTTTTTAAAAGTCCTAGTAGTGCGAGCATCGCTGAATGTATTGTTCATCCAACTGTAGCAACTGGTGGTTTTAATACCTAAAAATAACAGTATAATTACGGAGGACGATGTGAGGAAATGTTCAGTTGTTATTTCTGCAACATAGTCTTTAAAAAGAAATTGCTCCTCAACTATGTTAAAATGTCACAGCCATGGTGCCTGCGTCTGTCTAAAGACCAAAACATATCAACGTGTAACCTAAATGCCTCTGATCCAACGTCTCCAAATGTGTTGATTTCTGCCTTCCACCATATTGGTTAAACCCAGTAGAGACCTCCCTTTTACCCCCACATAAGGTAATGAGCTGGCCACATGCAAAATCTGATAATAAAAACAATACAAGAGTGTTTACATGTTCTCTTAATTAAAGTAAACATACATGTAGATGTGCTAACCTCAGGATAATTACCATTTCCCATCTTCATGAACAAGCAGTTAGCTCCTTTTTATATTTAGAAATAAAGATTTTAAAATGAATACATACAAACGCAAAAGCACATGTGTGTTTGTGTGTATCCATGTATCATACGCAAACACAAGCAGACTCGCCTGTGAGGTCACCATGGGTCAACGCCATGCCCTGCAACCTCTCAGTCCTGTCCCACAGGGCCGAGCGCTGACAGTGGCCCAAGGCGCTTCCACACTGCATGGGCTTCCCCTGAGAGAGACACACACACACACACACCCCACAACACCTTAATGATTACCAGCTGGAGCTGGGCCACTACCTGCGGTTGCAGCGCTGCTTTTCCATTCACACCAGCGCTCGAAGCAACCACACGTGTGTGTGTGTGTGTGTGTGTGTGTGTGTGTGTGTGTGTGTGTGTGTGTGTGTGTGTGTGTGTGTGTGTGTGTGTGTGTGTGTGTGTGTGTGTGTGTGCCTCAGGCTACAGCGGCTGCCACCCGTGCCCTCAGAGAGAGTAGCATGAACCTTAACCCAGAGGTGGACGGGACGATCATCAAGGTGCCCGTTCCAAAGTGAGTCTCTTTCTGAAACACACACACACACACACACACACACAGCCCCATGGGCAGAAACGCTTTCCTTCTTTTTTCGATCTTTTCCTTGCACCTTTGGCTTTTCTTCTGTCCCACTATTATTATACACTAACACATCTGTAAACGATTAGGTGATCTGATCAATCAATTGACAAAATGTTAATTGATATTTTTTGTACAATGAAGTTGTTTTGTTCTTTACAGTTATTTGACAAAAAAGATTGTTTAGACATCAGTTTTTATGCTCTGTTAACCTGTGACAGGCATTTGACATTTTTGAGCTTTTATAGACCAAATAAGTAACCAATAAATGAAATGAAATCAATGAAATAATCAATACACAGTCTACATTATCATAAACCTAAACCTTACAGTAAGTCTCATCCATGGTTTTGAATTTCTCCATTAATAAATACCTGTAACTGACAGATTTATGGACTTTTGTTTGTAGATGTATAGAGACCCCCAGTGTGTTGATGTGAGGGTCGGGTCACTCTCTCTCTATTCTGACTAGACCTCTCTCTCTACATCTCTCTTCCTCTCTGCCCAGTCAAACAACTTCACAAAAAACAATCTGTCACTCACTAAACCACTCTGTGTGTGTATATCCAGTTTTACATATACACACATTGGCGTGTGTGTGTGTGTGTGTGTGTGTGTGTGTGTGTGTGTGTGTGTGTGTGTGTGTGTGTGTGTGTGTGTGTGTGTGTGTGTGTGTGTGTGTGTGTGTGTGTGTGTGTGTGTGTGTGTGTAGCAGCAGGTGTTAGTTTGGCAGAGGAGGGACACAAGAGTCAGACTGCTTTCCCCCTGCAATCAGTCTCGGCACGCTCCAAGCCTCCATTTGCATTTCCAAAGAGAAGGCGCTCCTTGATTGGCCCTGGAATCAGTAATTAGGCCGTATTGTTTGTGGTAAATAGATGCTGCACTTGGATTGTTTGCAAATAGTCCCCAAGGCAAAAACAACGGGGGAAAAAAGCCAATTAAGGACACAGAGGGAGTAGGATTTTCTGAGTGATTAACAAATACAAAGTGAAGTTGTTTGGATAACGGATGGTTCAGCTCTGGTCTGAGACCTCGACAAGTGATCGAGTCAGAACTAAAATGATTAGACTTCATGCTTACAAGCACTTAACATTCACATTTGCACAAGTGAGGACATTGTTTTTTTTTTTCATTAGTTTTACTCTGCATAGTTATGTGTTTCTGTGTTTTATTTTTAGCAGGAGTCTTTCTTGGTAAGTAGAGTTTTTAGATTTCTCCTGTAGCAACTCCTCTCAAAAGTAGGAAGTACCCTTTATCCAACACTGATAGAATAACATTTTCTTTTTTACATACAAAATCTTAGCAATTATTTCATCACTTGCTACAACGTATCGTCCTGCTTTGAGAGGAGCTGCTACTGGAACCCGCAGTCGAGCTTAGCTTATCATCCTTCATCCTATCTTCAAATTGCAACTTTGCTTGGTATAATCCATTTACCTGTCTTCCGTGGATTCTTATCTTCTCTGTTCTGTTTCTTCTCTGTTATCTTTTGTTTTCTCTTTTTTCCCTCATCTCCTCCCTTCCCTGCAGAGTAACGCGGGAACATAGAGAAAACCTCGCCAAGCTGGCCAAACGGTTTGGCAACAAGGCTAAAGACTCACTGAGGAAAGTGCGATCTAATGCTGTCGCACAGGTCAAAAAGACAAAGGAAGGACACTCGGAGGACACCATACGTCTCGTGGAAAAACAGGTAGGAGAAGAAACAAGACAACAGTGCTATTACACATAGGGACAGAGTGAATTTCATAAAGCTTCTCAATTGCTAGGTCAGTCTGAGGAGGGGGAGTTTAAAGGAAGGTTGAGATGAGTGGCTAGATGCAAGAGATGAGTCACAAAACTGAAAAGAGGAGGTAACTGATAATTAGAGCCTACTAATATCCGAAACTATGGCAACCACATCCTTTGCCAATCAAACACTAGAGAGAGGTAAAAAAGGAGCCCAAGGCGGTGGTGTATTTAAAATCCTTTTTTCTATCTCTCCGTCTCCCTTGACAGATTCAGCAGATGGCGGACAACATTGCAGCGGACATTGACAAACAGCTTGCAGCCAAGACCAAGGAGCTGTTAGGCTGACTAAAAGGTCTTATGTTTGATATTTTGTGTTTATAGCTGAACACATGATGATGATCAGATGGACGCACACGACAGAAGCAACATGTCATTCTTATCATGTTTATAATAGCCAGTGACTCAGTCACGTGTCGGGGAGGTAGTTTTTAAATCCCGCTCTCACAGTCCGAAAGCTTCACACAGATGAACAAGTCTTGGTCCTGTTGTACATGTTTAGGCAAAAACTGTTCCTGCCTACATCACTGGCAGAGATCTGCTCTTCGCTGCTGGGTGATATCTGTGTTTAACCATCAGTGCATATACACAAATTGGCACGGAAACAACAACAACGACAGACTGCCCGTCACCTCCCTCCTCCCTTGTTACTCTTCCTGTCTTCAAACAAACACCAAGCAAGGGACGAATTGACTTTTAATGGGATTTGTGGGCCTCCTCCTAATCAAACCCCTTGCCACAAGGGCTGTCTGTTTATATAAAACAAGCGCACCCGTCTGAATGTAAACTGGCTGTGGGGTTTTTTCTTGGTGGCAAGAGCGAGAGAGAAAGGGAGAGAGGGTTTGTGCCAGAGACGCAGGATATGATTAGCGTGTTGCCAAACATTTGTTTCACATTGATTCAAAGTCTGTTAAAAAAAAAAAAAAAAATTTAATTTCTGCCTGTGTCTTGGATTGATAATATGGCTACACTCTCGACAATAAAGTTGGGAAAGTAACATTATTAATGGACTCCATTAAAGAACGTCGTACGGTGTGCGTCATCTTTCTCTCTCTTGTTTTGCTTTGTTTTTCTCCACTTTTGGTTTGAAGTCGCCCCCCTCCTCCATTAGTCAGAGTGATAATGGACTTTTCCTGTGTACAGACCTCCAGGCCCTGGCTGCTGGCACCACAATTGTCCATTGGGAAAATAGGCTTTTAATGTTGTGCACTTGGCCCTCTTTGTCTTTAAATAACTGCACTTTTAAAGCCACGGTCAGGAATTGTAGTAAGAGTAGTCATGCAAAGAGGAACGAGAACGAGAAATGTATGAATGGGAAACCTAGCCAGCGACAAACACATGCTTTCATCTATCCGCTGTTTACACCAGCTAGAGGCTTTCCGTACTATTATGTGGTCGGTGTGTTCATCTCTATCATGGTTTGTTTTGCTTCCTCTGCTACTGGTCGCAGGCAGCCCACATGGCACACAGGTTTCATTTTAAAGGTTTGCCCACACACTTGTTTTTATAACCAACCAGGCATTTGAAGATAACAGTACTGCGACATTACTACTACTACTAATTAAATCTTAATCAAAATGCTGTTCCAACTCTTTTTAATGGACAACATCAATTGAGGATTAGTGACGATGCAGATTCTATGGTGGTTTTGCTTCATCTTTGGTGTAAGCTGGTAGCAGCGCCAAGTTGCACGCTACAAATTGTGGCTTCATTACATTTGCCTTGGCCCTCTGTCTCTCTGAATGGCTTTGCTTTAATGGCCTAAACAGACCAGAGTCGTTGGATAAACAAGAGTTTAGCAGAGGAGTGGCTGGGTCGGGACAGAGGAGGGGTGGGGTGGAAATGGCAGGTTTTTGTGGTGATTCTGGGTCCATATGTCAGCAATTTGAGGGCATTGTGTACCTTGGCCTAAAACAGAGGCTTCATGATCGATGGAGCAGTGAAAATCTCCCAAGTCCCTGGCGCAGAACACAGACAAGCACAAGGAAATTGCTTTCAGCTGATAGCTTCATTTTGGTTGACATTTATCAAGTGAATTACCCCTGTTCCTTTCAAATGTTTACTACTACTAGCACCGCCTTTTTTGTGTGTGTGTGTGTGTGTGTGTGTGTGTGTGTGTGTGTGTGTGTGTGTGTGTGTGTGTGTGTGTGCGAGAGCGAGCAAGAGAGCAATCGAGGTTTGTCTTTGTGGAAGTATTGGTATGTCCTTCCTTTTGTGATTCCTCACAAAAATATACCAATTAGTTCGGTAAACATTTCATTTTATAGTCTAACTGATAGATAACTAGTTACACATTTTGGACTTACTGCTTTTACTCACAACTCTTAAAGCTGTATTTTTACAAAAAAGTACCAATGTCTGATTGTTGCATGACAAAAAAATGCAAATGTGATGTTCAAAACAGAATTTCAGGACACCAAGGAACAATTACATTTAAATCCATTTATCTCAAGAATTAAAACGAGACTACATAACTTTTGCTAATAAAGGGAGCAAAGGGGACATTTATGGGATAATGGTAAATGCTAAAATGTAATGTAAAAGTAACACAAGTAGAGAAGAGTCATAAATCAGCGAACTGACTCAGTAATGTCAGTTATACAGCAATATCTAACTAATGTTTTCTACCAGACCAAGTGAGGCTGAAGCAGCAAAACTCCTGAGTGCACTAAATTGGGCAAGAGTTTGTTTTGAGTTAGTTTTCATTTGTAAGAGGAAGAATTCATTATTTCTTCTTTCAAAAGTTGTGCATGTTGCAGAGCGCTTATTACATCCAAATTCATCCCTTTTACTGTTTTCAGAAAGCACAAATATCAGATACAGCCACGGAAGAGTACAATTTAAACTCATATTAGAAAAAAAAATCTAAATCCTGTGAGTGTTGCTCTCTTTCTCAGTCTCTCCATCCTCTCTTACTTCATTCTTCCCCTCTTAGCATTGTTCTGCTTCTCAATGTTTCATTTGTTCATTCATTGAGAGAAGCTCAATACCATGGTCTAACTAGTTTCCCGACACGACCTACATTATATTGTATAGCCACTGCGTGTGTGTGAAAAAAGAGAAAGAGAGGATATATACGATTCCCCTCCGTTTCCTGTCTTCCCTTTTGTGCCGCCTGTGATTACACTCTGAGTATCAAGCTGCGGTGTTCCTGCAGCAGCTGAACCGCTGAGGAGGCCGTGGAGTCGGACGGTAACAGAGCTGACCACTTCGGTGTAGACAGAATTGGACAAATCCCACACACACACACCTCTTATTCTCTCCTTCTCTCTCTCTCTCTCTCTCTCTCTCTCTCTCTCTCTCTCTCTCTCTCTCTTCTCATCACCTCTGGAGTGTAAAGGGTGTCAGAGTGTGTGAAGCCACCCTGAAGATCTCATCAAGGATCCAATCAGCATGTGAATACAAAATGCACTCTACTCTTGTGATGTGATGATCGGGGAGGGGGGGCACACGAGAGAGCCTGTCTGGAGCGAAAATCTCTGCATATGCAAATTGAAGATTCTTTTTATTAATAATGGATTTGATGTTCTTAAGAGTATCTCTGACCCTTTCAGGGATGTAGTGACAGGCTCACAAGAAAAAAGAATATGTGCAGATTAGCCTATTCATATTTATAGATGTAATTGGTTGAGCTGCGTGGCATGAGGCCTTGTTGTGCCTGGTGTAATGCAGACCACGTTTAGTCCTATTCCAGGTGGGTGCTCTTACTGCCTCTAACAGGGAAATGGCCGGCCATTTTAGGAGGAAGCTGGATATCCTAATCAGGTGAACTAATACCGGGCGGCGAGAGTGTTTCCTTCCGGAGCGCTTGGCATGTCAGTCATTCACAGAATTGCTCCTGTCTGGTCTGCGAGCCATTTTAAGTCAATGGAGTTTAAACGTGCATTTAGAGAGGACCACACGGGCCCCTTTGGATAGCCTCTATACCCACGAGGAGGCTCCCCAACCATCGTAGTGAGCCACCAGACGCTTCAGCACACACCTCCTGCTTCTCAAATCTGAACAAAGCGTTCCTCAGTTTAAAGTGGTTAAACTGTCATTTCAAATCGTCTGGACATCGTGATTACCGGCATGGGAGGAATTATATATTTAGCTTTATGTCCGTCGCCATTTCCTGCCCCCGCCTTGATCTGAAGTGACTAGCCAGTAGTGCCCTTGATATTACTATCTCTGAGGAGTTTAAACCTTCCCCCAGGAGACGTGTAGTGTAATCAAGGGCTGCCAGCAGGAGAGAGGGAGAAAGAGAGAGGAAGGGAGGAGGATGAGAGGTGTGGGGTGGGTGGTGTTGGAGCCCTGTAGTGATGGGATGGTGGAGGGAATGACAATGGACCCAATTTACGTCTTTAAAAAATACTAAAGTACTCAGCCGGGTCTTTTTTAAAGAAATAATGACAAAAACAGAAAAATAGTAAAATCTGTCTGGCATGACCTGCTGTTTATTGAAATATTAAATGTTTTTACATAGATTTTTGTCATTATATCTGGACTTTTTTTTTCAGAAGATATATTTTCCTTCCTTGTTATGCACATTTAAATGACTGAACTATTACAGACACTTGTCTTTGACCAAATACTGGTAGGAAAACGTTTTGTATCATTGCTACAACAGGGGAAATTTTATCTCAAGTAATTTTCTTTTATTCAGGCCAAAAGTCACGTTTTATGCAGTAAAACTAATTTTAAAAATCTGCTATTGCAGAGGCATTGTTTCTACTAGTTTCCAATGAAAAGTGAGTTTATTGAAACAAGACAGAATTAGACAGATGGCTGCACTAGAATCACAAAAAAATGACACTTGATTCAAGTTAGTAATTTGTACTGGAATATCTACCCACACTGGCAGATTTATTTCACATGTCTTATGAAAATAAGACTTTCAGGGCTAAAAAATAGACAAAAATGACTTGGTCGGGTGAAGATTTTTGCAGTGCAGTAACTGCTTTAAGAAAATGCTGCTGCCGTTTGCTGTAGTGCAGCAAGAGAAAACATACACTGCACAAATGAGGAGGGGTGGAAGCTGTTGAATGTAAGGATAAGCATGCACATGTACACATACATAGACGCACCGTTCTATTGGATTTGTCTGTTTAGAAAAAAATGTTAATATATTTCCTAAAACTTTTCCCCAAATCACTTCTAAAAAACATTGTCCCTCGGTAAATCAACAACCCCGTCCAGGATCTCATCCATCCTGAAGACACTCATTCATCCTCAATAACGTCACCGCTTGCTCATAAATAAAAGTGACCGTTAGGAAAGCAGATGAACGCAGCCAACGGATTGGACAGGAAGCCAGTTAATCTGCAATCCAATCCGGCCCGAGTCTAGTGAAACCCGGCTCAGCTTGGCTGACCGAGGCCTGGGAGGAAGGAAGTGAAGGACTCAGGAAACAGTGTTCAGAGCTTTCACCAGTCATATCCATCACAGTGCACACTGATGGAAGTGTGTGTGTGTGTGTGTGTGTGTGTGTGTGTGTGTGTGTGTGTGTGTGTGTGTGTGTGTGTGTGTGTGTGTGTGTGTGTGTGTGTGTGTGTGTGTGTGTGTGTGTGTGTGTGTGTGTGTGTGTGTGTGTGTGTGTGTGTGTGTGTGTTCCTGTTTCACCAGTCATATCCATCACAGGGCTCTGTCTGCAGGCCTGGGCAAGAAAGCTGGAGAGTCATTAGAGGGGCTGGGCTGCAGCGCTGCACTTTAACTAAACATCTTTTCCATAAAATAAATGCTTCCAGGTTAGTGTGAGTCCTGGAGAACCCAGGTCGCCTCGCTTTTGCTGCCACTCATCTGATCCCAATTACCAGACAGACTGGGTCAGAGCCAGCAGAGACTGTGGGGATGCAGACTGAAGTTGTGTGGCATCCTTTTAGCTTAAATCAACACATTGCCGCCCCACAATGCCCCATCCTCCCTTTGACTGGTGCAGTACATACTGCCGTTATGAAAAAATGATTTGTACTTTAACAAGTCTTTAACCGGTATGGTTTTTGCAATTGTATTTTACGTTTTTGATTTAAATGACTTAGTATTAGTGAGTATGCATGGGTTTTAAGGTTATTTTAATGGGACATAAAGTTGTTGTGGTGAACAGACCTGTGCCTTATCTGAAATGGGAGTCTAGCCACAAAGCTACCTTGACATCTATCTAACTGCCAAGTTGGAGCCTAGAAATACAACATTGATCCATTTCACTGCTTTTGCACATATAAATGCACTTACTATCTACTGTATCACAAACATAGGCAAGGCATACAGTCTATAGTTTATGTATTTGCATGGCACCTTTCAACAAGACACTTTGAAGTGCTTTACATGTAAACGTATAGTATCCTATACATAAGGACATGTCCTTTAATGTGATGTGTCATGTTAAGTCTTGCCGTGTCACATTATAACATTTCACCATCTTGTCTTCTTCCAGTCTTCTTTTCATTTCATGACAGTTATCCACTGTTCAGATGGAAAAGTTGTCATGCCTATTATTTAATATTATAAAATGTCATGTTATACCACATCTTATATCTTGTCCTTGAATGTCAGTTTATGTCTATGATTCTCTACTTTTAACTTCTATTCCCTCTATTGACTGTCTATATTGTTTTATAAAATGAATAAGCATATTTACTCTAGGCTGGTCTGGAACACACCCTGTTAAAACTGGAACATATATGTGTAGTTGTAACAGCTTGCTTATGTATTTTGTTTGATGAAGGTATTAATGGACTCAATGCACGATTGTCACAGGTTGCATTAATGTATCATTTTATTGTAACTTGTAAAACCTGTTGGCTGCATAAAAGCAGAAGTTATGCTGGAATCTGACCATAGCATAGTAGTTTAGTAACATTCTCTGGCGTAAACATTTTAGTAAGAATATAGAACACACCGTGTGTATAAGCCAGCACCCTCCATCCAGCACATTCATCACATTTACTCCAGTTGTGTTACATGTATGAGAGTAACCTGATCTCAGAAGAGAGGAAGAGTCGATCATGGTGATATATATGTGCTTGTGTAAGTGTGTGTGTGTTTTTGTGTGGACACAGTGTGCATTTATATACATACATTATTGAATAATTGTTTCCTGATGCTCTCCTCTTCCCTAGAATATTAATTACCAAATGATGAAACCGCCTCTTTGGTCTGCGAGGTTGAGGTTGAAGTAGGAAATGGGGGCCGCGCATGTCGGAGACCGTCCTTTTTGATGGGGTTAACTCTGTGTGTGTGTGTGTGTGTGTGTGTGTGTGTGTGTGTGTGTGTGGTGGGGGAGGGGGCTATTAGAAAGGGGGGGGGGGGGGGCGGGTATAGCATCAGCTATGTTAGGGAGTTGAGTTTCAGGGGGAAGCATTTCTCTCAGATTAAATAGATGATGAGAATATCTTGGACAGCTGGACGAAGCAGTTGTGTTTTCGGAACAGAATCACTAATTATTCATTTTTACTCGGCCCCAAAGAAAATGATAATGCAGGGAACAAAAAGCATGAAAAGAAAAAGTTAGAAACTGTGCTCAAATGTTCCTGTTTATGAGCTGTTGCTACAGCATTTTGGCCACTCGTGTAAAAGAGTTAGAGCATTCAGACAAGCACACACATCCCAACTGAGCCTGACTGAGAGCTAACAAGAAACAATAAAACTGACTTCAAAGACTACAATAAGATAACGAAGCATAGACAGTAACATAGAAGAAAAGAGTTGCCTCGTAAGAACCTTCCCTTCTATCAAATGCCAGCAAAAATAGCTTTTTGTATCTAAATTATTTTCCCTTTGACCCTTTTCCACATTAGTACATTTCATGGATTCATAATCAGCTGTCATCAGAAACCTAGTACAGCTCTCACACTGAGGCTGCATGTAAAGGAGGATAGCACCATCTAGTGAAACAATGATGTAGACAGGGAACACTACAGAAATATAGTGCTTGATGATATTAAATAAGAATAACAACAAAATAAATATGTACTACTCCATAATAATTAATAGGCCTACTCTGTCATTTATACATTTTTTTTATTGAAAGCAAGAATAATAAAACATGCTTACAGCAATACTTCACCCAAATGTAATCTTTTAAATATCAAAGGTGGATGTTAAGAGTTAGTTGTTTTTCTCTTAGACAGAGAACGGCAGCTGTCATAAGTTCAATTTGTTTTTATGTTTGGATAAAAGAAAAATATGTAAACTTCAGGAAATGCTTGTCAAACCACTCTTGCGTCATAAACCACTTCTCTTTTGTCCATCAGTACACACCAAACTTCTTTTCCAAAATATCGCAACCCATCCGGTATTTCCGATTATGCCGATTTCTTACTGTAATCCTGAAATTACAGAATGTACAGGTCCAAGATATTTTGCCTGAAAAGCCCTAGCTTTTGTGATCATGTTGAAATACCTGTGATCATGGCGCATTGTGTTTACTGTATGTGTAATAATAAAATTAGGTTTGTCCCGGTTAAGCGGATGAAGAAAGAGGCTATTTTAACTGATGAACAAAATAATGCACAAGCCATTTGTGCAGTATTAGTGCTCAAGTATTAGTTGGACGGAGGCAAATCATCCATTTTGGAAAACAAATCATTAAAACATGATAATGTGTCATTTTGGTGGGTAGTTTTGTTTTTAAGTGCAGTGATTGTTTTTAATTTAAAGGTAACGGCACAGAATATAGTCACACAATCCTTGTTAAATATGTATGTTTTATTAATAATACTTAATATATTACACACCTGCATATACATGATGTATATTTATTTGTAATAATGTGTGTATGATCATTTTATGACCTAAACATTTCCCTTGGTTTCTCTTTACAGGAGAATATGGTTTGTTTGCTACCAACCTACAACTAACCAAGTTCTCTAAAGGAAGGAACCCCTTGTTATTGACCTATTGTCACCATATAAAGTTCGTATGGTAAACTTGTTAGCAAATATTGTCTTATTAACACATTCAGCAGATATGGGGCAACATTAGCATTCATTTGGACTTGTGTTTCTGGCCACACAATGAATGTACTATACGTCCAATTTCACCCTTGTTTAAGCTCTGTTTTTGGTCTCCGCCAACTCCTGAAGGAAACATCTGTCTCTTTAGCGGCTAAGTGCTTCACTATGTGATATAGTCACAACATTTTAGTGCCAGGCAGGTAGTGTATAGTGAGTTTATCTGTGCTTTTTTTAAATAAAAACAGCTGCAACTAGAAACAAGGTTGATGACAGCGGCTGTGGCTCAGTTGGTAGAGCTAAAAATGCTCAATATAGAGCTGAGAGGAATTGCAGAATTGGGTGATGATTCTCTGTGGCTTCATCACTGGGACCAAAACCTTTCACCATTTGACCCAATGCCATTATTGGTTTGCGTTTGTTGAAATAGCGCTTATCACGGTCTCCCCTAGCTGTAGATAGGTGGGCCAACACATTTTTTGTCTCAGTGCAGGTAATTAAGTATTTTTTTTTTGCCTTTTGTTGGCTCACTTTTCCTCACAACATGCTAACCGGCAACATAGGATTCCATTCACTACGCTAAGCTAACTAGCAGCGGCGCTGCCAGTGTTGCACCGGACTAAAACAATGCATGCACAAAAAATGCGTTGGTAAGACCGTGATAAGCGTTATTTCAACAAACGGTGGCGTATCCCTTTAAAGGTATAGTGGAGGATTTTCTTTTTCCGGGTGGATCATCAAGACTATTGGTCCTCCTAGTTGTCAATCATTCTGGGATATGTTTACGTAAGGCCGTCGTACGTGCCGTGACAGGTCAGCGAGCAGACGGCCACGGCCTCCGGCCACGGCCTCCGGCCAGCTTGTTTGTTGGCCTGTAGCATGCTGAAGTTAGCTATAGAGATGCTTGTCATAAATAGACTTTCACTTACCGGTGGCGAGTCTGACAGTGAAAAAAGTGCAAATCTTCTTTTGGAAAGTAGGCTTGTAGAGCCATGCCGACAGCAACTTGTAAACAGAGCGTGCACAAGGAGAACTAGGCTCGTGCATGCTCTCTCGTGCACACGTTTAATAGGCGTTCCCTCTCGGGAGCAGGTAGGGTGTTGCGCATGTGCATTTTTTCAAAAAGTGGAGAGGGCGGTTCTTTTCTTAAATTCGGGAAAATCCTCCATTATACCTTTTAAGGCAACCCAGTTAGTCAGCTTTCTGATGTAACCAGATTTCTAAAACCACACAACCCCCATGTTGACTTACTGGCAGCTGTCCTCAGTCCAATTCCAGTTAATATATTGCAGAACGTGCACACATAAGGTTGCTGTTGCCTGCTCTATTTATGTGGCAACACAAAAATAACATAAGTGTGAAGATAAGGACCCCATGTCTCCTGCAGTGTGTTGGAGTTTTCGGGTCACGGACTGTATAACATTTCCTGAATCCATTCTGTCCGCTCATGACCCTACATGGCATCATATTCTTTTATCTGCAACATATGTCGACCACAATAAATATCCATTCTACCTCAGTTAGACTTAAGTTGTTAGTCCTTCTCAATTTATAAGGCAAATTAACCCAACTCATTGCTGACTGCAGTGGGAAAACATTCAATTCGGCATTCAGTAAAGGTTCCTCTTTAAACCTACCAACCTTTTATGTTGCAATGCAATAAGCGTGGGTGAAAAATGAGTCAAACATGCATAATACCACAGGATAATATGCTGACTGAATGAAAATCTGAATTACTCATAACTTTGGTGAGATAAGACGCTCCAATTACTGGAGAAGAGAAGACGTACAGAAATAAAAAGAATCAAATGTTACTGGAATCAGTGACCTCTCTTGCCAGTAATACTCATACAGTCACTTCCCTTTTCACTAATAACACATAGAAGCTATTGCTTGCAGTCTAGCAAATGGCCCTAATAATGCCCTTTCTTTTTCTCCTGGGCTGACACAGAACAGAAACAGAAACAACTGCAATCATTAATTAAGTGTTTGAACTATCCGATCTGTTGGAAACAGAGAGTTTGATGGTGAAGCTAAGATCACTTTCAGGAGTTTCATGAGAAGCGCAAACAAAGTTAAGGTGGATTACCGATTGTACTGTTGAGTTTCTCCATCCTTACTGTAGGGGATGGGGTAAATTATGTTTTAAAAAAAACAACGTAAAAAGAATTATTACATGTAATAATTGTAATCAAAACAATAATCAGGGCTATCGTGTAAAGGACATAAAAGTAGAATTTATTTGCATATCTTACATATATTAAAGTGCTCATATTATGTTCATCTTCAGGTTCATAATTGTATTTAGAGGTTGTATCAGAATAGGTTTACATGGTTTAATTTTCAAAAAACACCATATGCTTGTTGTACTGCACATTGCTGCAGCTCCTCTTTTCACCCTGTGTGTGAGGCATCGCATTTCTATTCCATCTTTGTTGGGAGTCACACGTGCACAGTAGCTAGGTAAGGACAACCAGCTATTCAGAAGCAGAGTTTGAGGGAGTGCCACGCTAGCAGCTAGGCGAGCATTATAACGTGTTACAAAGTGATGCTTGTTTGTCACAGAAGTGAATGCTGGACTACAACAGAGCTGTTTGGAGCAGTTTGTGAACAGTGTTTTCTGTTGGAGATGGTAAGTCCCTTTGGGGTGGACTTTGCGCTTTTTCAATTTGTAAACCTATAACATGCACAAAAAAGATATATAACACAATAAAGGCAAGGGAAAAGGCATAATATGAGCACTTTAAATTCAACAACTTGTGCAGCATATTTGGGCTTATAATAACATCTAGCCACACAGTCTGTGTAAAAACATTACCGTCATACAAATGTTTGTTTAACACGTAACAAGTGGTTAATGTCTGTCTTTGTTGGTCACAAATTTTTTAAGTCCTCGTTACGTCCTACTTTGTGTTTGGAGCTGCAGCACCCCTTCTGTCCCAACTGTGTCCTTGAGTGTGGGGCAGTGTCCGGGGCAGGCCGTGACCAGCACCCTGCACCCTCCTTTTTCCGCCAGAAACTTCCTCAAGGACTTATCGAAAAAGTTCTTCCCTTCTCTGTACCCATCCAACAACAGCAGTGCCTCGCTGAATCTGGTTAACACAGCTCTCAGTTCATCCCCTGATATCTTTTCCGTGAGAGAAAGTTGAATCGTTATTTCCTGAAACAAGTCACCCGTCACTTTGCTGCAGTCGACATATACGAGAAGTCTAAGGGTGCTGAGATCGAGGAGGTTAGAGAGCGCATGTGTGGGCATCTCAGTCCAAGAAGAGACCAGGATGTGGGCTACGGTTGTCTTCCCGCTTCCTGAAGGTCCCTCAAGAAGAAGTGTCTCTCCAGCTTCTGGGAGTAAAGCTTGAAGATTCACAGACTGGTCCTTACTAAAAAAAATAATTGTGATTGTAAGCTACACAGGTCCGTACAAATATTGGTTACATCAGCATTTACATAAACAACATTTTACAAAATCTCAATGGAATCGCTGCTATCTGTGGATTTGCTCGCGGGGGGTAAAGAAAATCTGCCAAAATTGTTGACGTTGAGGTCAATTTTGGTGAACTTTGACTCACAAATTTACACAATTGGCCAATATCAAGCCATCTTGGCAGTCCAAAATGGAGGAGTTATCATAATTAGGCGTGTTGCATCATCCGATTTAATTTAACCCTGCTCTGTCTGAGTAGAAACTGCTCCACGAAATAGTAATGGTTTGCAGACTGTTATGAGACAGCAAATAGCACAAATATGTTTCCGCCAGTGTTGCGATTAAACGGTTACTATGGCCGAACAAACAAAGAAAAGAGCTATGACTACAGACGATGAAACTTCTAAAACAAGTCAAAAGTAAGATCCCAAAAACACACCTGCAATTACTCTTTATCACCATATGTGGCACCAAAGAGCACGAAACGGAGATCTTCGAGGTTGTAACTTAAAGCTTGTTAACTAGTATTTAGCAATCTAGCAAGCTCATAGGTCAAAGAGACTTGAATTTTTGCTGTTACTGGAAATTAGATCATAGAGGTCTGGCATCCTTATGATCAATGTGGAAATTTGTGTTTGTGACTCACTTGTTTTGGAGCTTGTGAGGCAGCTCCTCCACACCGAAAGCATCACAGTGGTGTCTCACCTCTGTGCTGAGGGAGAAATCGGAATAATGGGCTTTCAGAAACACCCCCAGATGTTCCTCTGTGCAACCTGCAGACAACAAGACATATCTGATCATATAGAAAGCAAACCGTGTGAAAAAAAAGTCCTTAGTCCATAGATGTTTTCGTTCTGTTACACACAGAAAATTGCCTATGAGATAATACAGACGTAGAGTGCGTAGACTGATATTTTTACAGTAAAGGGCATTTTTGAATTGATGTAGACCACAGATTTTGGAAAGAAGTCTTTCTAAATTTGTCTTTTTTGAGAGGATTGTTCAAACATGTATGATCATTTTTAGTGAGTCGATTTGTCGATTGACAGAAAATGACTTTTTCAAGCAGCTAAATTGTGAGGATTTCCTGCTTTTCTTTATCTTATGTGGTGGTAAACTGAATATCTTTGGGTTTGGTTGGACAAATACAGCATTTGAAGACATCACATAAATAATGTAAACAATAGTTCTCACTTACCTTCATTTAAAATAGTTATCACTTCCTCATTGTCTTTATTTATTTCTTGGCCTGCTGGAAAGGAACAGCCTTGTTAGAACACTAACACAGAGGAGAGTAACATTCTCAGAAGTACTGAATCAGTCAGTGTTATTAATAACAAGACTATAGGAATTGTGGTAGCCTAAATCCAATCACATACACCTCAATGCCAGTTTAAATCAATTGAAATGTACTTCTGTATTTAGGAGAATATGCGTTGAGTCCATGTAACAAATCAGCTTTCATACACTGTCGATACATGTGGTCATTTATTGAATGTCTATATTTCAGTCAAGCCACCTTCATTTCATATACAACTTTAACTATAGGCCTTATTTTTATTACTAGGTGTTATTCATGTGTAACTTGTAAAAAGGCATGCAGTGATTTGAGTTTTTAGCCATTCTTGTGAAGTCACAGTTCAAACTTGCTTTCACACTTGCTTGCGGGCTAGGTAAGGATTTGGTTAAACCACAATGGTTGCAATCAGCACAGCCTTTACAGGGCATTAGCAGGGCTTTTACTGTAGACGTCTTACAGTTAAGCTACGCTTGCAAATGATTCATTAAACAACCAATCTCATTTTCCACAAGTAACTTGCTGTACATTGCATAGCTGATGAGGTAAGAGAGTGAAGGACATGCAGATGAGCATGATATTCACAGAATAACATCCAACCCACTCAGTGAGAAAGAGGCAGCACAGCGAGGCAAGCGGAGAGTCGATGATATTGATAATAGAATGAATCATCGCGCTGTATAAGGAAATGATGAGCATAGTTTCAGGATGCCACTAAATGTATGGTCTCAACCTTCTTCATGGAGAGTTACATACGTAAACTGTGGTCGTCTTTCGTTGTTTGTGTAGAAATATTGGTATCGTATTTTACAAATGCATCATCAGCAATTTGAGCGTGATTTGTTGCAGAACATATTTTGTCCTCATAATTGCCACTCTCTTTTAGATATTTAGTTTATGTAGCACTTTTTTTAAAACAATGCTGCTAAGTGCTTTTCAGCACAAGAGGAATCTGCGGTGCCCTGCAAAAGTCCACTACTACTTTTGAACTACTTTTTGTTCCCTCGCAATACGTTTCGTGTTACCTTGCAAACAATTTTGCATCCCCTCTGATCTATAGAGGAAGGCTGAGCTCTATTATTAAAAAGGTGTGTGTGTGTGTGTGTGTGTGTGTGTGTGTGTGTGTGTGTGTGTGTGTGTGTGTGTGTGTGTGTGTGTGTGTGTGTGTGTGTGTGTTTAGACTCACAGACAGCAGCAGGAACAGACCTTCGACCGTCGACTAAAAGGTTCCTGGTACTATGAGTCCTGGAACCTATAGAAAAAAACAATGCTATTAATTTAGTGTGTTGGTACAGCCGGTGTGTATGTATTTAAATATGGATAGATGGAAGGGTAGAAGTTTGTGGCACTGTATAGACATATTTTCATTCATGCAGCTTAATAAAATGATTTTAAAAGTTTTGTTTCAAAGGCTTCAACTTAGCTTTCTGTTTGACAGGTAACATATTTGGGGTGGTATGGTATAACGTAGTGGCTTTGAATTAGTTTTACGCATACATTTTTATTTATTCATTGTACATACCGTGTTTTCTCTTGTAAATCATATATTTGTCATGTATTTGTTGTGCTCTTGTACTGTAAGTATTTTACCTACGCACGTGTAATTAAGAGTTTATGGTGTGCAAGAACTTTGTAGAAATTGGGACCTGATACCAGCTAAAAATACCTTCCGTACGTTTGCACACCAGCAGCTGAAGTAACACTTCTTATCATGCTCACACATTTATATACGAAGAAACGTGTAGCCTACTATTGAAATGGGGGATTATACAAAGCACAAACGTGCCATACTGAAAAACCACCCACGCATTTACAAATAGCCTCAAATTCCCCTGTCACACAACCCAAGACCAACCTGGGTGTTTCCAAACTTTTTTTGTGACAGATGCAGTCAGGCCAAAACGCTAAGTCATGCTCACATGAAAATATGCATGACGAGTCACATGACAGTAAACTTCCTTCAGAGACCGATGGCAAACACTAATGATTAATCTAACACCTAAATGCTATAACGTTTAACAACTTCCTCTTTTCAGTGGTAGATCGAATCCATGTGTATCAGCATCTGTATGGGAGGCAACATTGTCTCTTCACTTGAAATGACACAGCTGTTTACTGACTGAATAAATTCCTCTGCCCATTTGACAAAGACAAAAAGTAAACACTGCTAGGCCGCTCTGGCTTTGACACAGAGAGGATACACTTTGGATGCTGACTAATCCATTTGGCACTACTGTAAGTTGTTTGAGGTGAGACTGAAGAGGTATATTCTGGTTGGACAATAATAGATCTATTAAAAAGTTCTATTGGACTGTCCAAAGTTATTGCAGTAGATTATTTGTTTCAAGTGGATTGTAACAGTTAAAAATAAACCAGTGTGAATAATTACAATAAGGAAATAGTGAAGAATAAAAATATGCACACAATGCACAAAAGGATTTTCCACTCCCATTTTCTGAAGGTGCAACACATATTCCAAAGGGAAATCCTGCAGTGACCTATATCCTGCACACACTGCCTTCTGGCTACAGATTGAATGTCCCAGTTGTCAAGACGATTGGCTTATATTTTTTATTAATATATTGCACATTTATCTGTTATTGTGAAAAAAAAAAGAAAATCCATTTGTCATTAGAATTGCTGCTGTTTGTCTCTTTAATATTTCACCATAGCTGCATGTGGAATTGTTATGCATCGTTGTGCCCGGTGTGTGCATTATCTCATATGCCAATGTCGATAGTATACTTTCTTACACTCCTTTTCCAACATGTAAGATTTCATTTGTGCTGTTTATGAGAATTTATTCTAGTTAGTTTTTATATAGGGTTATTGTTCATTTCATTTTATTGTTATTTTGTTTTGATCTTTTTTTGTTTTAAATGTTCAAAATAAACTATAAAGCTTAAGCGAAACAAATTTCCATGTGATGTAGAAGTTATTGGACCTTGGAGTATGATTTGGATACTTTGTTTCCAATCTACACCTGCATTTTATGTACTGTTGTGTTTGTTGTAAGCTACATGTCCTGAATTTGTCATGTGCTGGATATTATAAAGAATTGAGTGACTGCTTACCTTTTTGTTTTCGGTACATCAGGACAACAACGATAATGACAACCATTATCACTCCTATGCTCAATACGATGATGAGAGCATCATTTTTTACATGAGGAACAGGTATTTCATCTGTGAAAAGAGTAAAGAAAGATTGGTGTTAAAATGTGCCACAAAACCTAATTCAGGAAGGACAATGCCAAGTGTTGACATTTTGTGAGTTATACCCATGCTTTTTGATATGTTTGACCACTATGGAAATAACCAAATAAACCAAAGACAAACCATTTCAAACTTCCCCTTACTGGTCAAAAACTAAATAAACAACAAACTAAAAACAGCTGTTAAAGTGACTCATGCAATTTTTTTTATCTCCACACGGGACAAAATCTCGTAATAGAATTCCTACACACTGAATGCTTTTTTAAAGCTCTAACAAACACCACCCACAGCTTCAGAGAAAAGCAGCTAAAACCTTGTAACTCTGAAAAAACTGTAGGAAAGAGCTGAAATGCTCATATATTTCCTCTCTGTTAGTAATTACTTTCGATGTGGGTTGACAGTAGATGTCTCTATCAAAAGGAAGATGTGAACATAACAGGAAACAGCAGTGAACAGTGATAGCATAGCAAATGATAATGTTATATTTCCTCTTTTTAGATGAGAAAGTCCAAGGCTTCACCTTTTATTGGGACAGTTCAAATTAGTACAATTCGCCTAAGTTGTGTTTCCTTCATAGAAAAGAGGTCAAAGTTGATGTCATTAGAGGACATAGAGAATCAAAATAGTGAGAGGGACACAGTCAGTGGAAGAAGTGCTCATCAAAATGTAAAATGTAGCAAAAGTAAAAATACTAATAATAAATATGCATAATGGCCTATTGCAGAATAGTGTATATTATATCATTGGATTATAAACAGTGATAAATGATGTGTAAGCATCACTTTAATGTTGCAGCTGGCAACTGGAAATTGATACAGTAGTGTACTAGTTTACAGTAGTAAAAACACAGTACTTAGTTACATTCCACCACTGGAAAAAAAAAGTCATACTTCTTTTCTGTTCTGCTTGCATCTCATTTGATTATTTTATCTTTTTGTATGTTTTTGTTTTGGGCAGCAGACAAGAAATTCCCTCATTGACATGGAATAAAGTTCACTGGCCAGACTTGACCTGGGGATGTCGCAATTAAATGGTCAACATAGAAAAATCCCTGTCTGCTTACATCTTCTCTCTGGGAAATATTTTGAGTAGAAAGCCTAAAGGAAATAAAAAATATACCTGGAATATGGAATGTTGCAGAGTAGCCATCATTTGTAAAGATACACGTGTAGTTGTTTTTGTCTGATGACCTGACGCGTATCTCACTGGTGATTTTAAAAAGCTGGTCTGGTGTTAAGACCTCAGTGGTATTTGCACTGAGTTTCCGCTGGAGGCCATCCTGCCACATAACAGAAGACCTGGGGTATCCCTCTGACTGGCAGGTTAGCAGCACCTCATCCCCCTCTGCAGCCTTCCGAATGTGTTTAGTCACAGCTTCATACGGTGCTAGGGGGAGAATCAGAAATGAAGAATATATAATAACCATGTTTAGGTTGTTGCTCCAAAAAAGGTCGTCCCCACAATCATGCAATGTATTTGGGCCTCTTTCCTCTGCTGTGCTGTGCTACGCAACACAAAATATAATATTTATATTATATTTATTGATAATATAAATATTTCACTTATTACTTATTTGCTTACTTTAGTATAGCATCACTATCATTTAATCGTATCATTATGATCAATAGATCTTGCATGATAAAGGGAAGATCTTCAGGGAAGTTTAGCCAAAAGCATTTTTTACCAAATTGAGTAATACTGGTCTGAGTTTCATTTTCACTGTGAGTTATTCTGTGACTACCAAGAAATGGCCACATGCTATTGTGAATGAGCAAGACCCTTCCAGGAACAAATTCCCTGAAGTCTTCGCCTAAAAAGCTAAAACGTTACACTGTTACGCTGTCACAGACTTTGTACTTACCTACAACGGACAAAGTTATCGTTTTATAATCAGCTCCTTCTCCTGTCTGCACCAAACACTGGTAGGGCCCAGAGTCATTGATCCTGAGCCTGGAGACCTGTAAAGTGACAAAAGAAGAAAGTAGATTCCTTAGATGTGCTCATGGTCATATTACACATTATGCTCTCATAAACTAGAGGTTTAAATGAACCAAAGTCAGTTGCATAATTCCCTTTTTTTATCTCTAATACAAGGTCTTAGCACATCTCTTGGTCCACATATTGTTCTATTTCTTTTACTTTTTGAAAGTGGTGCTTTAGTAACTGATACAACACAGTGAACACAGATAATAATGGGAAGATAAATATGATACTTTTACAAGCGAGAAATCCAGTTTATACACCATCCTATGCCCCGCTTGGGAATTAGACACTCAATTATTCCACATCACTTTTAGAGGGAATTTGACAGGAAATAACCTATGTAAATCTGAACACATCACTGCCAGTATTGACCTGTAACTTGGCCCAGCCCTTCTGCAGCTCCTCAGTGAGAAGCCTTACTCGGCCTCGATAGTCTGGATCCTGGGATGCCAAGTTCTCCTCCCAGTTATCCATACGATACACATCCCGAATCAAAGTGGAGGTGATCCAGTGCCAGGTCACCTTCAGGTCAGCGTGAGAATGTGATAGTTTAGGCTGAAACCTGCAGCCCATCACAACATCTCCTCCAAACTTTGACACGTACGTGGTTTGCTCTGCCTCAACAGTGAACAACACTGCAGGGAAATAATACAAAGTAATGTCAATTTTCTGAAGCAATATACAACATCAAATCAAGCCCACTAGATGGTTTTACTTTGTTTTTGTACAATGGCTTGTGTGTCAAATAAAGATATAAATGTTTAATGTAGATGCAAGTTCTGTCCAGTTTGTGCTCTTATTTATTCATTAATGTTCTCACTGCTGTACACGCTATACTACACACCGAAAAGAGAGATTATTTACTACACACCTGAGAGAGATGGCTGAAGCATGATTTGCAAAACTACAAGTAGGGCCCAGTCCATTGAGACCTAAGGAGGAAACAGAAGGGAGTTGTACAGATGTTACAGATGTTGAAATCGTTTGGCCATGTTGATCAGAAACATGAGTCATTTTACTGGGAAAAGCCAGATGTGAATTCCAAAGCCACAACTAGTTTGATCTTGTCAACGTATTTACTCTGCAAAAAAATTACATGACTGAGAAAAAACACGCATCACATGTTTGTGAGTCAAACATTAGTATTCCTAATCTCAGCATGACTCAGCTCTGCAAAGCAACTTGCTTCCTCATTGGATAATTTGTAACAAAGAAACAAAAATAGCAACAATGATGCCTTGCCTCTAGAGCTGTGTCAACAGACAACACAGCTGTTTTACTCTTTATAAACACATTTTATATGTTAGCTAATAATGCTTCAGTGGAGAGGATTTAGTCAATCTGTTTACATAAACATGATTATACACGTTTAGTTATCCTGTTAGGACAACACTCTACCAACAAAAAAGGCATGTCTTATTTACATAGCACCATACCCTGAGTTTCTTACTTAGATGTCATTTGTTGTGTGATAAGCACATTAGTCATTTTCTCTGCAAAGTTCCTGTGAAATGGAAATGACACCTGCAGTTCTGTAGAACATGAATGCCTTTCAATGGCTGAGCTGCCAAGCTCTGTCAACTGTTTGGTTCACAATAGGCATAATTGGAGAAAAACAATCAGTACTTGTTTAGTGAAGTACCAAGTAGGTACGGTTGAACTTACTCCAACAACCTGTGGTAAACATATTTACTATAATTAAGATAACTGTATGTGTCTTCAGGCTACAGAGCTAGATTTAAACCCCAAAATATTTTTAAATATGAAAAAACTGATAAATACAAATCTACAAATGAAAACTAGATAAATAGATATTATTATTATTATTATTATTATTATTAATAATAATAATAATAATAATAATAATAATAATAATAATAATAATAATAATAATAATAATAATAATAATAATAATAAAGTTTAATAGTTGTGAAAACCCTAATGTTAATCAATCAAAAGTGTATTCTTACCTGCAGGTCATGCAACAGCTAGTTGTATTTTCATCTGGTGTTTCCTTCTTCCTACAACTCTGATCTATTCTGAAGTCTCTCTGCATTCTTCTGCTGTTATAGTCCTACAGTATGGTAAGGACAGCCCTCGCATGTGGAAATCCCATCACACACACACACACACACGCACACACACACGCACACACACACACACACACACACACACACACACACACACACACACACACACACACACACACACACACACACACACACACACATACGAATAAGACTACGAGAAAACACACTAAACGTTATTATATCCCTTTATATTTTAACCATAACCCAGTGCGAGGACCAGCTCGGCATGTAAAGTGTTAACAACTTTGATAGATTGACAGACACGGAAGTACTGTACTGTAGAAAACAACTGCTTTACTGTAAAGGGTATTATTGCCTGATAAACATTTCGGGTTTACACAACGATTTGGCCTACCTATATAGTCTCGATTACCTGCTTGCCGTAAGGAAACAGCTTATATTGTTCTAACCTGAAATGTCATAAAACAGTTGTAACGCTATCAGCAAAGGCTTAAATCCAGTAGCCTATCTGGTAGGTTGTTTGACGGTGCAATTATACTAACAGAAGAAAGTAGCCCATTATGCGACGGCATAGATAGTTTATAATTCAAATTATGCAGAGTCGGTCAGAGATATATTTGAAACTGCTGGTCTGTTTTTTTTCCCTCTCTGTTTCTGTCTCTGTTAGTTTCCTCTCATGGGTCCCCATGACATCACGTGTACAGTACCATCATGTACAGTACAGTTTTACCAAAGTATCATGATACTGTGGCTTTGGTTAAACCTTCACACAACTTATCTCTGAACTGATTTACTGTTTTACAGTTCAATAAGATGTATTGATGTCAGTGGTTTGGGACTCAGTTTAGCATTTACTGCAACTGCCAAAGTTTTGGTAAAACAGTGGTAAAAAGAAGTATTTAGATCCTATATATAGCTACTTAAGTAAACAGTATCCGTAAGTCAACATTCTCAATTAAAAGCTCTGCATTCAAAATATTACTTAAAATCACAAATTATTATTAAAAAAAGTAGCCTACATTTTTTGTACACAATGGAAATACCTAGATTATTAAGTATAACTAAGTAAGCCTAAGTAGGCACTTAGTTAAACTTAATACTCTAGGTTTAATAAAGTAAATCTATCAGATTTACTTTATTAAATATTATATTACTGGATTACTATTACTGATGTTGTATCTGATTGAGGTGGAGCAAATTGTAATTACTTTTGGGCAGTTTAATCTGCACAAATGCATCATATTTTATAAACTTGGCATATGTTCTGTATGTAAATATTTATTCTGTAAAGCAATAGCAGTCTAATAAATTTGTGGAGTACAATATTTCCCTCTGAAATGTAGTGGATTAGAAGTATAAAGTAGTAGAAAATGGATATGCTCAAGTAAAGTACATTTAAAATTTTTTTAATTGAAAACAGAACTTGATTAAATGTAGCCTATACTTAGTTTCTTTCTATCACTGGTAATTTAACACTACCCCTGCCACTTCTTGGCTCTAGTCAACTCACGTCATTTGGGAAAGCTGGAAATTTGAATGTGAGAAATTCACAACGTATCGGAGAGAGAAGTTTAACATATCATTTGTATGAGCAAGTTACCAGCCAGGTGAAATTCCCATATATAAGATATCCACTAATTTCACCAGATGTCTGGCAGAGATCACACTGTCCCATAGTGTATGACTGTACTAAACCTTTGTGGACTTTGCATCAGTTCACTTACTGGCTCCTACATATTTTAGGCTACGTGTTCACACACAACTTTGTTTTTTTTTTGTAAAATTGGAATAGCTGAGAGTCATTATTGTAAAGCTTTGACTCGTCACTCCTCTGGCCTACTGTAGGCTCTGTCACTGGTACACCTAGGACAAGGCCATTATTGGTGTGCTCCCATACTGTATGCGTCCTTATCACGCAGAAAGTGCTCTTCTATTTCTCTTATGAAATGTGAGTTCTCTTTCCTTGATTTTATTTGATCTCTTTTTGTGTTTTCTGTCTGTAACTGTTTGTACTGTATTTATGCTGCTGCCTGTCTTGGCCAAGTCTAACTTGAAAAAAAAATTCTTAATCTCAATGGACTCTCCTGGTTAAATCAAGGTTAAATAAATAAAATAAATAAAAATATGATCGTGGTGCATGTCTGATCTTATCAATGATTTAGTCACTAAGGAGTTTATTTATGCCACCGTTTACATTTCGGAAACCCCTTGGGAAATCGGAATTTGTATGGACGTTACAACCCAGAAAACTCCAAGGTAAAACACATATATACCTGGCATTGCAGCAAAGGTGTGATACAGATCTCGGGAAAACACGTTTTCTTCTATGGAATACAACATTGGTTAATGCTAAAACATTCAGCATACTGCAGAAGTGTAGCTGTTGGGGTGTAACCAGGAAGTGTGCATTTATTTCCTATAGCCTACAGTAATTATTGTGTTATAAATAGAGCACGACGGACAGCATGACTCATTTATATTGAGTTTGTTGTGAACCTAAGGAGGTGGAATATTAGGTGTCCAGGAAGGTGAAAGTTGGCCAGGATTTTCCAACGCTGTTGAAAAAAGATAGCTTGGCTTGATATGGTTGATATGGATATCACTGCAGCATATGGAGATTTTCACTTTGACTGATTAAGGCTGAACCAAACAAAAAACAGCTTGGGATACTGACTCTTGCACAAAGTCACTCCCACCTATTAAGGGCCCCGATTGTGCAAAGTCTATAAAAAAAATCTCTATATCCACTTATTCTGTGCTGGGCGCTGGAGCCTACCACAACAATTACATACAAATCGTAACTACTTTAAAGTAAGGGGAACGTTTTTTTATTGACCGTGTGGTCAAAACTTCACATAACCCTGGGGCTGGTTGTAATTCAGCCTTTGAATTCTGCATAATTCAGATTTAATCCTCAGAAAGGCCTTCTAATTCTGAGACATGGGCCCATTTGATTCTAAATGCAAACAAGGCACCGACTGTAAAATAATCAATTATGGACTGAGACCCACAAACACCAACAGAGGGAGCCATTTCTTATTTTATTGCAAGTGGGACCATGGACTGTGGAATGGGACAAGCACTACACTTCTTTATAACACAATCACTATGTAAACTGTATATTTATCCCAACCCCTTTGTTTCCCTTACTTAGAGCAGCAGCGTGTTAATAATTGGTTTGAATGAATTCCTTTGAATTAATTTGTCCCTGATGGAAAATTACCATGATATTCCTTTGCTTTATAGTCAGTTTACAATGACTTATTTTGGTGTTGGACTGTCATTATAATGCTCCTATAATATTAGTTTTGATATTTGGAAAGCATCCTTCTTGTTTATGATTGGATTAACATGCTTTTTGTTTTATTTTGAAAAGTTGACCGGAAGTACAGGTTAGTAGCTAGAACCAACTCGTGCTAGAACTGTGCAATACCATGCTGTGCATACGTTTTGTTTTCAAAGATATGCGCCCTTGAATATTCGTCAGTACTGCTTTGGTGACAAGTGTCATTGTTGTATTTAGCCTAACATTACCGTCTTCAAAAGTATACGTTACTAGGTATGTAATGTTAACGTTAAAGCTTTCATTTTTAGTTAACCAAGCTAACGTACCACGCAAGGTTAAAACCGAAGCTTATCGGGTGAAGTATGGAAAGCTATTGCATGTAACGTTAACGTTAGTAATATTAGCACATATCCTTAGCCATATCTAACAGGTGAGCCCAAAAAGCACAGAACCATACACCAAGTCGTTTGCAAACGTACGCATTGCTAGCACCTAGCAATAGCAACATTTATTAGACCTGTAACGGTAACGCTATTGGCATCAAGTTATTAGACAGAAGCAGTGAAATAAGGCAAATAAAGCTACAGTGCAGTGAATGTGCGATAAACTTGCATGTTCGAGTAAACACAGTTTAACGGTGGTTGTACTCTATACATTAAGTTGTTATTGTAACGTTTGGTTGCGGCATCATTTTGATTAACGTCACTGCATCTTTAGGTCAACAGTGAGCGCCACCATGGGGTTTCTACTGTCTAAACCCATGGATGCAAACTTTAAAAAGCAGCAAGAATTCATGCTCCACAATTCACGGCTGCAGGTGAGTGAATGTGCACCCACTCACATGGTATTAAAAACAACATTGTTCAGAAGATGTAATTTGCTATTCACTCATGGTTTACTTAATGCACCTGCAACCATATGTGGTACCTGTGCAGGGTCCAAAATTTACTTTTTAGTCCACCAGCCAAATGGCTAGTGAATGTTCCAAGTTTACAAGCCACTCAATAGATAACCAGTGCTTTTTGGCTGGCGAGTGAAGCAAGTCTACCAGCCCCTTGCATACTTTACCAGCATTTGGCTAGTGGATGGTGCCAATTTTTTACCCTGTACCTGTGGAACAAGTGAGAGTGATGCTAAGGCTTGTCCTTGATCCACTTGCGTGGATTGTATCTCATTTGTATGTTGCTTTGAACAAAAGTATCTGCCAGCTCACTTACTCTAAAGTGTATACTGTACATGCTTATCAGTGGGCTAACAATAGTTTATAGCTAAAGCTTGGAAAACCCGTCAGGATGGTGTATTTGTTTAGTATTATTTGTAATTTATGTTTCTGGTTTCTTTTTCTAAATAATGGTGTTTTGTAAGCCTGTTTGGGCTGGGCACATTATTTATGCATAACACAACAATAATAATAATAATAAAAATCATTCAATCAATCATGTACATGTTGTACCAGTAAGGCTTGATTACCCACTGTGCAAAACTGAAAACTGACCCAAGGCCCCAAAAGCCCCAGGTTCACTGGTGGCAATTTGATGAGTTGTAATTTGTTTAGGAATATGGGAATTTGCAACACACTACTAAAGCACAAGATTAGGATAACTGTACTGACATTGTGTATATTCCTAAATGCTTTTTAACATAACTACACAGCAATAGAGCTGCACGATATGAGCAAAATATACGATATGCGAAAATGTTGTTGAATGTAGCGATAACGTTATTACTTGCTGCTTTTAGTACTCTGCTAAAATACAACAAATTGATGTGGAAATAATTTCAAACAGTCTTTAATTAAACATTTAACTGGACACAAAAGGCACCATTAAAGAAAAAGAATGATGGTTGCATTTTAAAGTGCAGTTTTCCACTGATACTTCTTTTCAACTAACAAAAAAATCCTTTAGTGTCTTTTGTAATGTGTCGCAGTGTTTATTGCGCAAGTTGATATCGCAATGACGATAAATATATTATTTATTGTGCGTCCCTACACAGCAAACATGAAACCTAACATAATATCTTTTTAATGCAATTACTACACAGCAAACATGAGGCTAAGTAGGCTAATATTCCAGGATAATCCATCAATTCTACCATTGAACCAGCCTAAGCGGACCACAACTTTGGCAGTTTTTCCAGAAAACAGACCTAGGCCATCAATCTGGCCATCACATTAATCTGTCCTATCTATCCGTCTTGTCTTGGCGTTCTGTCTTTCTTTTTTGAATCACAGTGTCAAAGCAAGGGATACAAGCTGCAGCTCGAATCTCAGCATTTCCATTTAGAGGCCACATGTTTTATCACTCTTATTGTTTCATTTGAACAAAGGATTGTTTTTTTCTTCTCCTCTTTGGGGCCAATTTGTTGTGATTTATTCATGCCTGTAAGCTGCTGAGCAGCAGGTGGGATGCGTGGCTGTCATAACACCAATGACATTATCCAAATACACCCAAAAGGTTGTTGTGTTTTCTGCCCCGTAATTTTCTCCTGCTCCCCCAGCTGTAAACGTGGTAGAGGATGACTAATATTATTCAGGGATGGCAAGGGTTTGGCAATTGAGTTTTAGAGCGCCCTCATTTGGGTCGTGACGATGACTCACAGGTAAATATTGGGTACTTGTTTAAGCATTGCTGTAGTGGGTCTACATTGTTTCATTGACTTACTACATATTGTTTCATGTCTATAATTCACATTTTATACAAATTAATAAGACATTTTACCATCATCTGTCTGTATGCTTAAAATAAATTGAAAGCATATGTGATTTGGCTCATATGTGATTTTGATTAATAGGCTACATTTAATAGGGATGGGACAAAATAATGTTACGGCAATATATGGTTCGTCTTCGTGCTTCATCAAATCGTATCCTGAGGTACCCTGTGATTCCCACCCCTACCATTTAACCTATCTTGGCTGAAAAAAAAAACCTTCCTTAATTGTGAAACAGTCAAACGAAGCTCTTCAATGTCGCTAATGGTCAAATGGTATGTTACTGTCTGTAACAGAAATCGTTTAGCTGATTTTTTTAATCTTCAGTGGTGAAATTGCAACTTTAAATCGCCAAATTTAATGAATAAAATTGACCCTGGCAATTTCCGAATATATGAGGATCAACGCTGTTGCCTCCCCGTGCATTAAAATGTCAAAGATGATTGCTTGCCAGTGTTTTTAAGGCACATTAGTCAAAGCTAATTGATCATTTCCACACTCTTCCCATTGTGGACTACTAAGACATTGGGTTTTGTGTTTGAATCACAGTGTCCATCTTAAACATTACTTGAAAAATAGTGGATATGGGTGTTTTGTATGACGCATGTCCTGAGGATAAATGACAGCTGGGAAAATGACGTTTTGTTCATTCATTTATAATAGGGTTGTGCTTTTTGTTCACTGTCACTGAACTTGAGTAGGGTTGTGAATGTGAAGTAGGTGAGAGAGGTAAGACCTCCCTACAAGGTTTTGTCTATGTTTTCTATCACTGTTTTCACAGTTCTTTGACCACTGTGATCCTCACTTTCTAAAGACAATGAAAATTCACTAAAAATGAATAGATTTTTTGGGTTGTTGAGCCCTTGTCAAAAACATAAATTAATAAAAAGCACTTTCCAGAAATTACACAAAAAACAAATATTTGTCTTAAAATAGAACACAGGGTGAAAAAAAGCTTAAGGCTGATCAGGTATACATAAAACTATTAATAAAAGTCACAATAAAATAAATAGAATAAAACTGGTGAAAATGATTTATTTTTTAAAACACAAAGTTTCTCACCTTTAGGATGGGAGTCATCGCTGCAAATAAATCCTGTAGTTTTAAATTAGGTTAGGAGAACAGCTAAAAGCCCCAGGTCAAATGATAGACAACACTGAGGCTTCTGCCATGAGGTGCCTTGTAAATAATCATACTAGAAGGCACTCTGAGAGCGCAGACCTCCGCCAAGGCATGCCCTATCTCATAATGTTCATTTTTCTGATTATTCCAACACCAAATGAATGCAGCACAAATGCCTTATCTTGCAATGTTAACGAAAGTGAACAATTATTTTGTGTTATCTGCACCATGATTTGGATCCACTCCGATCTTGAATGGCAAACAAACAAACCAAAAACGTAACCTCCCCGGCGGTGGTCAAAAAAGTTCTCTCCTTGGAGCCAGTGTATAGTGGCTAAAACTGAAGTGCTATGATCCTGTTCATTACTAAAGCAAGAAACAAAGGCAATGTGAATATTAGCTATATCCCCGTAATGAAAGAAGCAAGCACTAACCAGTTATGTGATGTACTGTATTGATTAAAATGTTAACATGAATCACAATAAAACTCTTTAACTGTCCACTACAGGACTTTGTGCACTGCAAATTTGAATGGAGAGTAGAAGAGATGTCAAAATAGCTTTGAGGTCTCTGGACAAATTGTTAACATTTCAGTTTTTAACAGAAAGGGATGGTAGGCCTGCCCCAAGTAACCGCCACAAACTCAGGCATGAAGGAACTCCTGATGGAAACATAATTGTTGTTGCTTCATTATCAAACTTTTGTACTTGTTGAAAACCACAAAGACGTATTTTTATATGAATAAAACACTTACAAATGATGCAATGTATTTAAATTGTCAGGAAAAAATACTCGGACATATAAGACATACAAATAACATGGTAGCCATATATCTCTGTGTTTTATTGTGGGTTGCTCTCTCTTTCTATTACATCTTCTTCTTTTAGTATGTAGACCGTGATGATTTGTGTGTATCAGTACTTTAGGTGTTGTCCCGTTCTGCGTGTCCTTGTAGCCTTCAGAAAATGTCAGTGAATTTCCCACATGCGTTCCAGCTCTACTCTCCTCGTCACCTTCAAAGTGAACTTGTTGTGGCTCATTTCTTTCTTTCACTTTTTCTTCACTGCTCTTTCCAGTCACTGCCATCTCTGCTGCTTTTCCATGCTTGCCTTCAATTCTAGAGTGTATTAGTCATCCCTTGTGATGTTGACACTAAGAGACATGACTATTTTCAAAGCACACATATAGGTAAAGGTAACACTATAGGCATTTTCGGACCAGAGTTCTAAGAACAGTTCTTAGGGCCCCCCCCCCCCCCTTTTCATTAGTCGCTTTCCGACCGGAGGGATTTTTGCAGTTCCTAGAACATAACGTTCCTAGAACCCGTTTTTTCTTGTGTTCCGACCGGACCAATTTGGGGATTATTAAATTCCTCTGACCGCAGTTCCAGTAACTCTTTCAGCTCCTACTTCAGGGCAGGGTCTTTTCCCTTTTCTGCATAGTGGTGGTTAGATGGCTGTTATAATAACAAAAGGTCAGTTCCTATGGCCACTTGGCCAGTGTGAATGCAAATGGAAAAAAACGGTTTTGGTCGAGAGTAGTTAGTAGAACTGTTTAGAAGTGGACTGTTCCTATAACTATGGTCCTGTAACTACTTGGCTGGAAACAGGCTATTGTGTCCACACTGCAAGAACTAGGAAAGATCATAGAAAAAATTTAAGAAAACACAGACAAATGGACCGACAGGGAAGTCCTTAATGGGCCCACGAGACACAACAAACACACAGCTCCGATCACAGTGCCCTCCATCTTGTTGTAGTTGTTGTATATCTTCTTCACTTTGAGTTTAATGCCGCGTTCCATTTACCTCGGAACTCAGATTTTTCGAGGTCAAAGTCGGAAACACGCCCCCTGACCTCAGATTTCCGAGCTCGTAACTCGGACAACTTCGCAGTAGCCCGAGTTCAAAATCCAACATGGCTGGCCCCTGTATCAACAGTTGTGAAAGCTGCAGTAACATAAAGTTCTAAGCACTTCTGTCTTATTTGTGTCACTAAATCAGTCGTTCACACAGGCATGTTCAAGTTCTATCTGTGGACATGTTACGCTGTTTGCATGCACAAAAAATGGCGTAATGCGTTATCAACTGGTATTGCTAACAATAGCTAACCGGGCTAGAGCTAATGAAAACAATGAAAATCCGACTTTTAAATGGAACGCATTCAACTCGGGTATGGCGTCATTCCCAGCTTCGACTTCCGAGTTCCGAGGTAAATGGAAAGCAGCATAAATGGCGGTTGGCAAACTAGCTTATAGGTGCATTACCGCCACCTAGTGTGGAGCAGTAGGTTGTTGTATGTCTCGCAGAAGGTATTAGTGGTGTAACGGACCATAGTTGATCCATGGTCCGTATTGAGCAACAGCATATGTGACCACAACATAAATGACCTGTAATAGCAAACGAGACTAACGGTGAAAAGAACGCTATTTTTATATCGTTTTTATTATTGCCCCTGCCCGGGTCCGATTTTTCCCGCGAAAGTAACAAAATGATGGTAACTGGTAACAGATTTCGTCGTAACTCCATAAAGCCTGTGTTCATGTATCCAGCCAGGTAAAAGGTAGCAGGAGATGTCCTAATTTAGGCCTAATTGTATTTTTATTTTATTTTAGAAGTTATCTGCTGTAGTTATGGCTGTACTGGGCAGGGCTATCACAGGGAAAGAAGGGAATTAAACGAAGAGCAACTAAAAGCTGAAAGTGAAAGACAACGGGCGAAACTAAGTCACACTCGGTCGGTCTTTCAACAGATGGAGACAATTACGGGATTGTAAATAATTCAAAAACATCCCCGAATTGGCCCTCAGGTATGTAATATGTCCATTTAATTCATAAAATAACTTTTTTTTTTGCGTGATATGGTTGAGCGTCAGTAGCCGACATTCAATTACGCCCCCCTTCCATTTAGCGCAGACGTTTTATTCCTTTTAGGCCGTGTGTTTAGGTTGGCCTACTATTTTCTTTTCCCTTGTCCCCCTGTACTGTCCGCAAAGCGTCCTTGGGTTTCATGAAATGCGCTTTATTGATCTCAGTTATTACAACAATCTCTTAATGCTTTGGCTCGTGACAGCGATATAGCTCACGATACATCCAAGGTAGGCTAAGTTACCGTATGCAACTCTTAAAAATGCAACAATGCATCTGTAATGTATTCTCTTATTGTAAATGAATGATTTTATGTCTGAGCAAAATATTCATCACAACTATATGACCTCCCGCATTGGTCTTCAACCTTTTTTAAGCCAAGGACCCTTTAACTGAGAGAGACGGAGCAGGGACCCCCTACTACATATATTGTATAAAATGAAGTTGCATAATAAACTGGGCCTACAACAATGTGTAGGGCCTTTATACCTTTTTGCATAGAATACTAAGCTATTAAAATAGCCTGTTAATTGTTGGCATGATTTTATAAATCATGTTTTAATGTTAAACATACATGTAGCACAGTGAACCCTTAGGATGAACTGTGTATGTGGATGGCCTTAGTGACTACCCTATAGGCCAGTAAGCACTGGGGATTTACGTTTGCTAATAATGTGTTTTATTAATGTTAAGAATTTTTAATTTTTTAAAACTGCACTGACTCTGAGGACCCCCTAGGGGCCCCGGACCCCCTGTTGAAGATCCCTGTCCTAGAACTCAACGACAACGACGAGTGTGGTAAAAATACTAGCGCTTTTGTCCAAAGGGGCCGCTGAAATGAACACATACTGAAAGTTACATATAGTCACTTTAAGGTAAGTCTACTGTTAACTGTTAAGTTTAGGCGACAAAAGCGAGTGTTATGTGGCGACAACGGTTAAGTTTAGGCTCCAAAACGACCAGTTAGGTTTAGGAAAAAGATTGTGTTTTGGATTTTAACGCTCCCAACAAACATCCATTTCCGGGGTGAGAGTCCCTTCCCTGGTAAAGCGAACTCCCGTCCCTGGCTTGAATGCGCTGTGTTTTATGTTCTGCTTTATGTTCTTTAAGTAATAAATGAAAAGCATTAAACCAAATGTATATTGTCAACCCTTTTTTGTACTGATCCGAATATTGATCCGATCCATCACTCAAAACCGTGATCCGAACTGTGAGTTATTTGATCCGTTGCAACCCTAGTTGCTGTATCAACCGCCAGCCGGCTCACGTCACTTCAGTGGTCCTATTGGCAGCGTGAATGCAAACAGTAAAAAGCCCTTGAAGGTACAGTATGTAGTTCTCGGGGGATCTCAACAGTGGGCAGTTGCTTTCAGGGAACAGAACTGTCCAAAAACGCCTATATTGCTTTGTTATTTTGCTACAGTAAGTAACTCAGTTGACTGTACATGAGTTGTGACATGTCGGCAGTCATCATGTTAAGGCACATTGCTATGGCTGGGTATCACACCTCAATTATTATCTGGTATCAACCAAAATGTGACTTATCGCAACAAGCATCTAAAACGGTCGTATTTAAAAGAAGCATGTTTATATATCATTTTTGTATCAATAGCAAAACTCAGAAATTGTGTGTGCGCTAGAATTGGAAACTTATATAGCCTACCCAATTTCCAGTTGTGTCGACAGAAGGCACAAATGTCTGACAAGGCAATTGTGTGATTGTTATCAGATATTGAGTGATTTGGATGTTGGCAGCATTTGCGTTCACATCTGTGAAGTTGGAAGTGGATTTAGTGGCTGTGTGGTTTGGATATGTTTGTTGCTGTTGGTGACTGTGAGTGTGGTAAAGTGGCAGATGCAGCAATAGACTAGGACTGGCTGTTTGATGTTTTGATACAAGGGGCGCGGTAGGTGGGGTGCAACAGTTTCTGAATGATGGAGAGCTTCTGCTGGCAGAGTTTATGATTGGTGTTTATGATTGGATTGTTCATCAAAGCTGAGTTTAATGTCCAGGAGGATTCTCGCATATTTAAATCTCAATTCCATGTCAGCTGCGTCAGTGTAGATGATGCTGAGGGTGTGTGGAGTTAAAAATACTGGAATCATCCCTCACAGGCATTTGTCTGGCCCATCTTTTCAATATCAATGAACCTCATTCTTTATTATCTGTTTATAGATTCATTTGTAATTCGTCCCAAAAGTATAAAATATATTGACGTACAGTAGCACAATTTAAGCAGAGACCAACATTATGTCCATGGGGGTTGATGTGTTGGTTGAGGGCTCTGACATTCAAGAGTCAGCAATACTGTTTTGCTTTCTTACATTTACAGAATACAACAATAACATCATGTTTAGCTAATTAGCATCTGGGAAAAAATGCTTAACATTTTGTGGTTGGCTTCTCAAATGAGAGTAATTGCTGTGATTTTCTCGTCACATACAGTATCATTGTAGACTGAAAATGAAGACAAAACAAGATATTTTGAAGATGTCACATTGGACTCTTGTAATGGGTATTTTTTCTCTCTTTTTTTCATTTCAGAGACTAAAGGAATAATACAAAAAATAATAAACAGCACTGCATTCACAAGCAAATTTCTGACTAGGGAAGTCATTTTCGCAGTAGATTGCACTCAAATGCATCATTCAAACAGGCTTTTCATGAGACAGTGAGAGGTGTTGCTTTTGTTTGAACACATTACACTGATTATATTCAGATTAAGCTTCCACTAAAATAATTTCTATATCTTTTAACTACTTTTTTAAATCTCCATTGGAATATTCTGCACCCTCTTTAAAATAAACATACAAGCTATTGACTAAAGGGAAACAATGATTATAATTGACAGGAAGTAGGTAGTTTCCAGATAACTATTAAAATCAAAGATCCAGTATTTCTGTTCTACTTCCTGTTTTGCGACCCAGATGAGAGAAGTGATGACTTCACGAGAGGTGACGTCTCTTTAACCATGTCACCAGAAACCCTTCATTACACTTTCTGGCTCCTGAGGAATATAATAATGAGTAGTTTCCCCTCGCTGTCCCTGCAACTATTGTTCACTAATTTAGCTCAGCGGACCCCATCATCAGAGACCAAGCACTGTTGTTGGCGAAAGCCATTTCTAGTTCTATTTCTTTGAAACATTACTCCACCCAGAGATCTCTTGAGTATGACACACTCTTAAAATGTTTGTAGCCTCCTCCTTCCTGGTGTTAGTCAGCATGGTGACAGGAATCGATTTCAAAGTTTTTTCAAAGTTTCATGATGAACAAAAGCAAATGTACATAGAAACTTCTCAAGTGACTGACATGTATATACCTGTGTTCCCCAGCTTATGATTGGGGCATGGCTATGGATGGTTTTTCACCTTAAATGTTTTGTTTAAATGTTTGCATTTGCATTATTGATTCATCTGACAATTGTTTTGTTGATTAATTGATTAAAAGTTTGGCCTATAAAATGTCAGAAAAAATCAATTGTGTTAAGTTCTGCTCAATAACCGGTTTCATTAAAAAACTCAATTTGCACCAATATCATTATGTCTGCATATACTGTACTGTATTTCTTGCAACCTTTTTAATGGCGTTCAACAAAAACGAGCATTTGATGTTCACTAATGTTGATTAAGCTCTCCACAATCAGTCTAACAGCATGTTTAAAAAAACACATTTGAATAAATGTAATAGTTGATTGTGCTTCATTAACTGAAGTGCCCTTTACTGTATTTTACCTGCCAGCGACGTCTCAGCCCGGTGATTACAGCTTAACCCTCCTGAGCTGTTTTCTTAATTAAACACCTTCCTTCTCCTCTACTACTTGTATCAGTAGCCAATCACCCCACTTGATTCCGTCAAGTATTAACCAACAAAATAATTAGATTAGTGCTATAACAGCTTCTGTTATTAGAGTTGCCAGGTGAAGTAGACCTGGATAAACACGAGAGGCAGCAGCATAACATCTTCACTGGACTTCTGAATGTTGCAAACCGGGCTGTCTGGGCAAAGCTTTGTCATTATATATCTAGCGGTTGTGTACTCTCGTGCGTTGTGTATCAATGAAACACTCTGTTTGGCTCCAACCAGCCGTTTATTACCTGGTAAGTAACACAGGATAACAGTTACAGTAGTTCTCCACTGTCATAGCCAGTCTCACAAGGAATGCTAAAACAAATAAGAATGCAGTGAAATGAATAAATGAGTAAAATGAAGCTTGCAAAAACGATACATGTTGAAAGCAAATTAACAGAAAAACACCATTTAAAACAATGAAAAGAAACAAAATCGACATACTGCATTTACTCAAGTAACTGAAAGCTGAAGATACGTGAATGCAAAACACAGTTTTACCCATAAGAAGGCAAATAAAATAAATATATAGTGAAGCTAATGTTAAGGCAATCTGCCATGGAGTCGCCACATGCAGACTGTAAACAAAATTCGGGGTGCACCGCCCAAGTCTGCAGGGGCGCAGCAGAGGAAAATAAACTAATTCAAAACAAGATATAAAGCAGTATAAAACAAGACAGTTAACAGTATAAAATTAACTGATGACTGATAATAAATCATATAAAATGTAAATTGAAATTATTACATAGTTATAATAGTGATGACAAGTGAAATCATTAACTACGCTGCATATAGAATATGTTAACCCATTCCAACCATTTTTATTGTAGAAATTCTAATTACATTTGTCATATAGCTGATGGTCAGTTTTCCATTAATGAAAAGCTGATGACTGGAGACAATTTCTCATGCCTACTGTCAGGCCCTGAGGGAGGGTTGACTGATCAGTCTTGCCATTATTTATCTTGCTTAACAAGTTAAACACATTTAGTGCTGGGAGTTGTTCAATACGAAGCCAACTCCCTCATAGAACATTGTTAAATTAACTATTGACTTGTTTCAGAGGCTCCTGCACCTTATAGCCTAGCTTGATAAATTGCTCCTCCTTCTGTTACCTACATGTAGATGTTTTGCCTCGTTTTTTTTAAACAGATGCTGACTGACTCAAATTTGAGTATGAACAGTACATGAATGAACATGTGCAACAGTTACAGTGGGCAGTGCAGGTATAAGAAGTATATAATATACGTATATACTGCAGGTGAAAGTAGTACAAGTACTGATAATAGTAAGACATGTAGAATAAACAGCAGGAGGTATGATAGGAATACCGTGTATACAGTATAGAACTGATATGTACAGTATAGATAGTGGTTATAAGTATGAGTACTCTATAGGACAGTAGGGACAGTAGTATAAATGTATGGGTATATGAGAGTGTATATAGTGTAAGTAAGTGTATGTGCATCAGTTTGGCAGTATTGAGTAAGTGAGTAAGTTCCATTCACTTTAGCTTGAATGCCATGTAATGGTATTGGCAAAGACTGTTGACCAGGTCCAGCAGGACAAGTCCCTTCACTCCCATCCTGTCCTCTTTACATTGGCTTCCTGTCATATTCAGGATTCATTTTAAGGTTCTTGTTGTGACATATAGAGCCGTGCATTGTCCGGCACCTGTGTACATCTCTGACCTGCTCCTTCCTTACATGACCAGTAGGTCATTAAGGTCTTTTGACCTGGGGTTACTGGTTGTCCCTCACGCTAGACTAAAATCAAAAGGTGATCTTTGAAGTGGGGGCTCCAACACTGGAACACCCTTCCTATTGCCATACTTTCTGTGGTCTCTGTTGACACTTTTAAAAAGCAGCTAAAGACTTACCTATTTAAACTGGCCTTTGTCTCATGTTTGTAATTTTTTGAGTTTTTTTTATTGTTTTTTTATAGTTTATAGTTATATACTTTTTAATGCTATTTTTACTCACCTATTTCTAACAACTTTACTCTTGTGAAGCGCTTTGTGACTTTGTTCTGTAAAAGGTGCTATATTAAATAAAACATATTATTATTATTACTGTTCAGCCATTAATGCAGATATACAGACCTGCTGGTGAATATGGGCAGAAATCAAAATGTTGCTTTTCTGACATGTTGTAATTTATGTCATCCACTTGCGTCATCATTGAGTTAATGTCACGGTCCTTAAGTGGAAATAAAAGCTCCATCTTTGACGCATTGACTTTTTCAAGAGATAAAGGCTTTTTGAATGAGACACTGTCACTCAGTCAGCTCAATAGCAGTCGTTATGCAGAAAGCATGTATATGTGAGTGAATGTCAAACAGGAAACAGCAGACAAAAGATATATTTAACTGAGGTTCATCAGCATGGCACAGTGTTTCTGAGACGGGGCCGGCTGTCTCTCGTTTCTTTGACCCTGTCTTTGTCCCTATGCTTCTATGTCTCACTGATTTAATATCCAGGGTTATATAGACATTAGCTATTCTTTTTCACATAAACACATACACTTATATTTGGCTCTAAACTAATATGTACGTGACAAGATATGTACTGAGTGGGACATTTTACATCTGAAAAATAAAGTTGTCAGTGCTCTCTGGTGGACAAACTCTATAATACCTCAAACATATATTTGGCATTTGTGGTATTGAAATGTTTTTTTCCTATTGGCCAACATAAATGCCGATACCGATATATATCTGCAATAAGCTAATATCAGGCTCTAGTATATTATTTATCTGGTAATGTCATTTTGTTATTCTTTTGTTTTGTAAAAATATTCCCCTTATATTACAATAAAGAAAATAAATCCAAGTACGTCATTGTCATTCATCTGAATGACGTGTGTGTGTGTGTGTGTGTGTGTGTGTGTGTGTGTGTGTGTGTGTGTGTGTGTGTGTGTGTGTGTGTGTGTGTGTGTGTGTGTGTGTGTGTGTGTGTGTGTGTGTGTGTGTGTGTGTGTGTGTGTGTGTATGTGTGTAGATGGAGCGTCAGATCCTGATGCAGAACCAGATGAGAGAGAGACAGATGGCTATGCAGGTTGCCTGGTCCAGAGAGCTTCTCAAATACTTTGGGGCGTTCTTTACAGTGGTTACAGTCGGACTCACTGTTGGGTGAGTTTTGACTTTAGCTGCTCATAGAGGTCAGCTCTACATTCACCCAGACAGAGATGATCTCTTGTTTCTAACATACGCACCCACCTGGCCAGATAATAATGCACAGTGAGAGAACAACCTGTATCAGCTTGTATATGTTAAGTCTTCACAGCTGGAGGATTAAATGAATCACAGTCTAGTAGCCTTTACTGGTGCAGCTCAATGTACGACGTTTTGTAAGAGTTAGACACAAGTCACATCAAGTTTGACGGTGTTGCAGTTACATTCTTGCTAAAAATGAAGGTGGCACTACCACAACATGACACATGTAAATGGATGTAACTCAGTGGTTGTGAGTCTGATTCACTTGACATTTTCCATGATGTATCATTCTATATTCCAAGGATGGGAAAATTCCAAAAAGTCTGTGGGTATTTTAATGCATGTCGCAGATAAAATTTTCTGTAATTAAATGTAATTGTGTAGCCTAAAGAGAAGTATGCATTCTCTGAGTGTTTTTATGTATCTCTTTTTATCACATAATTACAGTGGAAAATACTAAGATGTTCTTTTTTTTATGTCTCTACTTTTCTTCAGTGCCATTAAAAGAAAGAAACCGTTCCTATTGGCTCCCATCGTCCCTCTCGGCTGCATATTTGCCTACCAGGTGGACAGCGCCTACGGCACGCTTATTTATCGCATTAGAGGTAGGACCAAGCAGTTATCACCATTACCCCACACAAGCAAGGCTTTAACGCTGTCCAGAAAAAAAAAGCAAGCGTTATCCTATCTGTTACCTTTTATCTTTTTAAAATCCATTATATTTCTGCCACATTTGCTTCAACATTTATGAGAGCTGATAATCAGTTTATTAAAGTTTATTAAACAAAATGGCCTTTCTTACAAAAGTGAAGTGTTATTCTGCAGCACAATCGCAAATGCATGTAAGTGGAATTAAATGGTTGGTCAGACATTAGTATGTGTAATATTTAAACATCTGTGTATTCCTGAAATATAGCCACACGTTCCTGCCATTTTAAGTCATTTTCACTGACATTAATCTAATCTTACCTAATGCCTCATACACGTACATCTTTTTTGGGAGTATCAACAACATGTACATCTGGAAAACCAGATATAATACAAATATATTAAACTTCATCTCTAACCCTTCATTTTTTTCTCTGTCATTAGTGCTCAGAGAGGCAGAAACCCCATAATTAGCTGACACATTAATTAATGAACCGGCTTATTTCAAAAGATGAACACAACTCCTGTAGGGCAAAAATAGTTGGTTTCACAGACACCCATTTGCCACAATACCACACATTTGTATTTTTTTCTTCCCATTGTACCTTCAGGGGAGGCTGAGAGTATCATGACGTCTGAACATTACCGTCTGGACTTGCCTCATGGGACTCCAACTTTCGATAGCATAGAGAAAGCCCGCCGCGCTAGAAGCAGCCTCGCCTCCTTCTTGGAGAAATGATGTGTTGGTTATTTGAGACAGAATCGTAACCGTCCAGTCGATGCATTCACCCGTTTTGCTTTTGCTTAAAAAAAACTGTCAAAAACCTTGTTTTTGACATTATTGAGTCTGTGGTTTGCACTAATTCTATATCATGGACTTTGAGTGAAATTAAATTCAATATTAATAAATATAAAATAATGATGAATGAATGAATGAATTTTCTGGTGTTGTTATTAGAGGTGCATCAGTGGCCAAACATATATACTTTAGGCCAAACTAAATACTCAAAATGGTAAGTAATACACTGTCAGTACTGTAGTATATCATGGATTAAATCTATAAAATGAATATTTGCATCAATTCAACCATTGTAACATGATTATTGTACACTGAGACTACAGCTGTGTCCTAAATCCAGACTTCATACTAATTCTATATGTACAGTATGTAACTATGTAGTACATACTAATCTGTAACTATTTTTTACTAGTTAGTATATCAAACATATCAACATACTTTACCATATATGATACAATATGCGTGATGTCAGTCAAACTGCAACTTTGGAAGGTTACTGTCAGTTAAGAGACATCGAAATGTTTAGTAATATTAGGTTTTTTTTTTTAGTTTCACCACCACCCACAATTTATTTTAACTAGCTGGTGCAGCTCGATTAACTTAGCGCATTGCATTGTGGGAGAATAGCGTGCATCAACACCACACTCAATAATCGACCATCTTTAGTATGCATGCTGTCTGGTTTGACTTTCTTTTGTCACTTTTCAAGTCTGAACACAGCAGATACTAAAAAGCAGCTTAGCCTCAGTATGTAAAATGGAATTTTGACACGCCGTATGTCTCAACAGGTTGTGTTTATGCATGTTAATCATGTTCTTAGTTAAAGCTAACCACTAGCTTTTTTGTTTGAACACTAGAGGACATAAATACTTTTAAACACACTCACAGTAACATAACCCTTACAAAGTCTAAGGTTATCAAGGCCCTATGGCTGATGTTTTAGCAAACAGATGCCTACTAGATGCCCATTAGGCAGACACAAAACAACGGGTTTTTTTACGTCTAGTTTGGGTCACAATCTCATTCGGTTTTGACGTGTCAGATGCTTAACTTTGTTTGTTTTTTTACATTAGATGTAGCTGATGTTTCCTGCCAGGCAGGTAACTAGTACACTAAGCAGCTATAGAGTGATCCAAATGTTAATATAATCAACACTGCAGATGTTTGTCCTGACAGCAAACGATTGTTTTTACTCCAAACTGTGTTAGTAAAACGTTTCGGTCATTGTTTCTGAAAGAGTTCATTTGCCAAGGTCAAATTTGCTTTATACCAAAGCTATAGTTAGCAGTGGTGTGCCTGTAACTTTTATTTTTACTATCACAGTTGTATTCAGTGGATGTAAAATATTACAGGGTGCTGATATTTTTGCATTGTGTATTTACCATAATTCGAACTCATGTTTGACATCATGGAAACTATATTTGAAAATCCAATAAAAAGAAATATTGCCAAGACTTTCTGTTCTACAGTCATATTTTGTGACAAGGTGCTAGATTGATGCAAAGCTCTAAAGCCAATAACTTGTACAAACAAGTTATTGGCTTTATTTATTGGCTTTTTTTTTTGCATAGATGGACACAGTGTTAAGAAGCCTTTGGCACGTACAGTCTTCATTTCTTTTCAGTTAAGTGTACAAGACATCATACGTGCCTTTGTATCGTTTGCCTCAAAATCATCAACTATATGAGTAACGTGCACACTAACATTTAAAAATATTTCCCTTATATTATATTACAATAAAGAAAATAAATCCAAGTACGTCATTGTCATTCATCTGAATGACGTGTGTGTGTGTGTGTGTGTGTGTGTGTGTGTGTGTGTGTGTGTGTGTGTGTGTGTGTGTGTGTGTGTGTGTGTGTGTGTGTGTGTGTGTGTGTGTGTGTGTGTGGGTGTGTGGGTGGGTGTGTGTGAGAGAGAGCGAGAGAGAGAGGGGGGGGGGGGTTGAACACATATTGGTGAGTGAACCAGTGACCAGGTTTATAGAGAGAACAAAAAGAGGAGACCTCACAACACGAGACAGACTAGAAGCATCTTTTACAACTTCAGCATTTGGCTGCAACAGGCTGCAACATAACTCTCTGAAGAGAAGAAGAAAGAAAAAAAGCAACAAGGAAACTAACAGGATTTGATCCGATCTGAGGTGAAGCTCAGCTTGACCCTCCTGTGCAGCGCAAACCAGCCGGCTCGTTCTGTTAGTTTCAAGTGAAAATGCTCTGGAGATTGACTCTTGCCGTGGCTGTGGTGTGCGTCGGTGGCATATGCAACTCTGTGAAGGCTGATGTAATGAGCAGACTGATCATACCGAGGGACTATGGGGTGAAACTGTGCGGGAGAGAGTTCATCAGAGCAGTCATTTTCACCTGCGGCGGCTCCCGGTGGAAACGATCCACAGAGGGGGACATAGGTGAGTCAACATTACGGTTTCAGTTATTGCCTAATTTGTGCATGCTGGTGTATATCTACAAATAGCAGTACAGAAATGTCTATACAGACATGCTTCAAAACATACTTATTGTAAGATCTACTTTTAAACATATGTTGAATCATGTCTTTAAATATACAGGTTTTTGGTGTAGCCAAGGCATATTGTAAGAATGATTGATTTCTCATTAAGGATAATGACTATTGAAGGGAAGAAGAAAGGGTGCACAGGCGAGGAACTCTAATTGTTTTCTTCATTCCTTCTTTAAGGAGCGAGCATGTTACTGTAGATAAAAGGTTGACCGCCAGTTTTAATCTGCCACTACATTTCAGTAGGACATCTGATTGACAGACTCATATTTTAGCACCATGGTCAGCTCATGTACATTGTTAATTGGACAAAACCTTATTGAGTACTATCATTCATTCATCATAGTCCTCCAAAAAGCACATTTCTATTAACATATTCTGATCTGTGAATTTGTCTTTACTATGACTAAAAGTGCATTTGACACATGATATACTGTAAGCTTTATTATTTATCAATCCTTTTCCTTTTTCCAGATCCCTTCCAGTGGAGTTCCCTCAGTGATGTTACAGTCGGAGACAACCAGCACACCTGGCAGTCAGGCGCAGAGTTCACAGCAGATAACCTTTCTCCTCTCCATATTGGCTCCTCTTACTCCCTGGCAGACCTCCTGGCCCTTTACGGGGGGGCCACAGGAGACAGGCAGCAGCCGTCGCTGAGTGACTTGGCCCTGCTGGAGAAGTCTCAGCGGTCCACAGTTTTAGGCGAGCAAGATGGGAACCCAGCTACAGCTGACTGGGCCATACCGAGCAAAAAGAAAAGGAACTTTTCTCTGGGTGTGGCAGGGAAGTGCTGTAGCCAGGGCTGTACCAAGAATGATATAGGACGCTTGTGCTGAGGCAGGGGAAGGGATGTAATAGATGAGTAAAGTCAGAGGGGCTGTGACATGAAGATGGTGTAATGGACGGTGTATACAGTTGTGGAAATCTTAAATATGAAGGAGAGCAAGTTCACATCCCCCGTATTTGTTTATTTTGTAAAAAAAAAAAAAGTCATGTTCTGTATGTACTGTCACCCTATCAGCGTCATTGAAAATAAATTTTAAATACTGTGTTAATATGAAATGTTGAGCCGTATCATATGTTGTCTTCGACACTTGTTTATATGCTGGATTTAGAGCAAAAAACAGCATCCATTGTGCCGCCTGCCGACTATCTGACTAAACTACGTTCATACTAGCTCAGGCCAATATCACACATTAATGTCAATTTAGGTTGCTGTGAACTTATCGCCTGATCATTTTCTCTTAACATCTGGAAGGACACTTCTGCAAAATAGCAAATTATTTTTCCCCATTAACAATTTCTGATGCAGATCAAACAAATAAATACACTTAAACCCTTGCACAAAATCTCACACTATCATTTTTGGTCTAAATGTAGAAATCATGTACTTTGTCGTGAACACAAAAAAACCACAATATTTGAAAGACCCATAAGCTCTTCGATACAATATGATGAAGCTTTATTTGAAAAGCAAACCACATTTAGATTTTCATGTCCATAGTACTGCAAGTTTTGTTTAATAAAAGTATATACACCTGGAATGTACTTGCATTTCCATCTTTCACTATTTACATCTATCTACACATAAATGTATTAATAGGTTGCTGCATATTTCCATCAGATGACAGAACCAGGCTTAATGTCATTCACACGGCAACAAACTAAAATTGAAACTACCAGTTAAAAGTCCAGTTTTTGCTTAAAATCTTTTGATTTGAATCGAATGATAAATATTTCACAAATATTTGGTCTTACACACCAATGTACATAAATCACAATAATGTTTGTATGAGTAAAAAAAAAAAAAAGATAACCCGTTAGGCAACATTTTCCATCTTGGCATTATTTAGCAACTCTGAAGAAACTCAGTCTCCCATTCACAACAGACTCCTGCACAGGTGAAAAAATAACATTCAGACCAGCGTAATACTGCCCAGAGGTCAGACTGTGGTAGCTCACAGACACACTGTATGGTGAGAAAACGTTGGTCTTTACAGTGACTCATCCTAGTGCTGTGAGAGGGTGTCCATCCTTTGGACATTTTGTGCATGTATACATGTTTAATGGCATAAAATTAAAGAAGGAAATTAGAAGGAAAGATGCTGTTCCACAGATTAGATTATGTAGAGGGAGTGAGATTAACTGACCCCCCTCCTTCAGTTAGTAACATTTGGTACATCAAGTTAAAACTTGTAAAAACTGATACGTTTATGTCTAATGCACATCCTTGCACATACAAATAGTCAACATATACACAAACACCAACTGTGAATGGGTGGAAAAATTACGTGAAGAAGTTTTAAATAAAACCATCTCTTGCAACAAGCTACTGCAAAATAAAAGCACCTCCCTTCATTACTTTTTTCTCTACCTTTAGAAAATAAACTTCAACTTTTCACATTAGGTATCTACAGGCAGATAGTATAGCGTTACAACACTGAAAACATCATACTGTATTTGTAAAATGTATACCCATTACTAACAAAGGAACCATCAGAATTTCCAGTTTAAAAAAGAATGATACTGTCCATGATATGACACTACTGGAGACCCAGAGGTTTCTGAGCAGTTATTGCTGTGTCTCTTACGCATTTGACAGATAACAGTTGATTTGTGTAAAGTCTGGCCTCTATTATGTGGAATAATGTGCAGTCATAACAAACACCATTAAAAAAAGAACTCTGGGTGCGTCTGCTGTTGCATTATCGGCTCAGAAAACACACAGAATCATCATCGATGAGCAATAAATATCTGTAAAACTCAAACAGCAGAAATGTGACTCCACACCACCTGTAGATATGTTTATAATGGGTACCCTGGTGACAGAAGACAGCTGGGGCTTTACATTTATGGTTCCGTCTTTCATCTTCTTAAAACTACCAAGCAGAAGTCCGTCTAGGTGTCCGCAGAATGATCCCCGTTCGGTTCCAGGCACACAAGAGCAGTGCAGTGAGGTTCAGGTGTGCAGTCAGATGGCTGCTGAGAACCCCACAGCCTCTTCGGTTAAACAAAACAAGTTTCTGCTCATTTTACAACAATAAAAGGTACAACATCTGGGTCTGAGCATTGACAAAACAAATGCTGCTAGCTGGTGTAGGCTTAAACATTCAACACAAGTTACATTTCTCCAGTCGGTGAATTGCCAAATTCAATTTGTAAAACATGTACAAATAACACAAAGAAAATCATTTATCCCAAAATAAAATGTTCTTATAAAGGCATCTGATATATCTTTTGTTTGAGTCAGATGTAGTGTACTTATGAATCTGATGCGTCATAGAAAGAAGTAGGTAAACTGCTAAGAAAGTACCAGCTATCCTTATTTGAGTACCGTAAATGTTAAATAGGCTGACAGAAATGCAGAGCACCGAAAGAAAAACAAGTATACTTCAGACTTGAGACTGCATCACTGCAGTAAACCAAGACGTCACAAAGACATTCATTGTTCTGTTAAGATCCGTGAGGACTGACACCTGCAGGTCAAAGGTTCAGGGATCAATGCGGCTCATCCGTCATTGCTGTCTCGTACAGTCTCCACAGTGTGGATTAATGACTTGAAAGTAGGACGGAGTCTCGGATCACTGCTCCAGCACTCTGTCATGATCTTGTGAATCTGAAGGGAAGCATCAGAGCATGGACATTAACACAGGGGGGGAGGGATAAAACAGGTACAGTTATTTTATTCTACTTTACAGCCAGGGTTTTCAAATTTATTTTTGCGACAAAAACGGTTTTCTTTTTGATATGCCGGTGGCGTGGTAACGGGTGAGGTAATCACTTTAAGGCTGCTGACACACCGGGCATGTTATCGGCCGTGGGACAGCCTCTCAAAATCTCGCTTAAAATGTTTTCAGAAACACGTTTCGGTGAACTATTTTAGTAAAATTTGAGATTATATTCTGAATGAGCCGCCATTGAAAAATCCAAAATCCGGAAGGAGCAGCCAGACCCACGTGACGCGTTTGTCCAATCAGTTGCCGGTTTTCATTTTTTGGGGCGACAATACAGCGTAGACGTATTACGTCTCCATAACAGCGTCACTTCGGTGCGTTCCAAGGCATTTTTTGGACCTCGGGGAGCCAACTGATCAGTCCAACTGCCTTTTCTGCCAACGGTCGGCCCGTCTGGTTGGTAGACTCAGGTGAACCTGAGTTGGTTATGAAATGAGACCCTGATTTGTTCACCTTTACAAATAAGTGGTGAGTTGATGTTGAAACAAAAGTCATCTTTATTAAAACAAAAACTGAAAGGAAAATAATAAATAAAATTGTTTTGCAATTTCTTATACTTCATAAAGAGTTACTGACCTCCTTTGGACAATTATCAGGAGCAGGCAACCTATATCCCTGTTTCAGCAGGTCTATCAGATGGTAGACAATCATCTGGCCTTGCTTTTCATTTCCCATCCTGTCCATAAATACCTGAAAAAAAGAAAAGAGTAGTTCTTGTTTGGTTTTAGTGAAAAGTAAAAGTTTAGTAGTAAGTGTTTCCTGTTTTTGAGTACATCGCTCTATAGTGCTCAATCAACTGATTTATTTAACGACACTACACACTTATTATACTGGTCATTGTTTTATAGCTTAATTAAGTTGGCAAAGAAATTAGGAAGGATAAGAAAGCCAATTTGTCAAACTGAAAAACGAAAAGTCAGAAGAAAGAAAGAAAGAAGTGCAGTACCGCTGGTGGGCTGCAGTTCTTGTCACCGTATGTGAAAAGTTCGTAGAGGACAACACCGAAACTCCAAACGTCTGATCCCACAGAGAACTTGCTCTCTGTCAGCGACTCTGGAGCATACCTGGCGAAATGACACAGCACATTGCATATACAGTACATACATATACATAATAACGCGCACATATTGTAACGGTCAACACTAATCCTTCATTACAAGCAGACCGATATGAATGTATGTATGACTTATCTTTGTAAAAAGATCACAACAATAAGGTCACAGTCAAAATACCTACCACAACTGTAGAAAAGCTAGTCAGCTAGTCAAATTCTAAAAGAGTCCATTTTCAATCACAAAAATGTGAAAATACTTATTGAATCTCTAAGAAACACGTGCAGCGTCTCCCTCACCAAAAGATGGGGCTTTCCCCAGGCTCTCTGACAGTGTAGTACTCTTTGTCCTGCGGCAGCACCTTAGTCAGACCAAAATCACCAATCTTCACCCTCATCTCGCTCTCCACCAGAATGTTCCTCGTGGCCAGGTCTCTGTGGATGTATCGCTTCGTGGCGAGGTAGTCCATGCCCTGAAGTATGAATATAATCACCCGGAGAAAGAGAACGGGTTTATGGATGTACTTATGTTGTTACACAAAGCGGTAGTCCTCTTTGTTTTATTGATTTTGCCTTTTAAAAAGGGGCAAACAATTTATGAAAAACAAAACACATTCAAAGTAATAAAATAAAAACAAAACATAAGACAAAATATATAATGCATATACTTGACAGTGTTAGCACTGCAATAAAAACCCACATAAATAAATCTCTCTCAAGTTATCGTTTCATATGCAACCATATCCTGCCGAGCGCTGTAATCCAGTCCTGAAATGATGTGATTGTGACATCTCACAATCATCTGTGTCACTACCTGTGTCACTATACTAGTATGATTCAGTCAAATCAGTCCAAAGGTTATTTCAATGGTATCGGGCACAGGAAAGATGGGTAAGACAAAGTTTCCAGGTACGTAAAAATAACTAGCATATTTTACATGCTAGTTACATAGAACTGCAGCTCCAGGAAGAGTTCAGGACACCAATATCCTCATTATGTATGACTAGTCCACCTACTGCGCTACATAACCTTACATTACCTTGCAAATCTGTGATGCGTAGTGCAGCAGTTTGTTGAAATCAAAGCGGTGCTTGTGTTTGATGAGGTAATCTCTCAAGCTGCCATAGGGCAGATACTCCATGATCAGCCGCAGGTTCTTTCGTCCTGCAGAAACAAAGAAGTTAACAGCCATACTTAAGGGACAAAAATATGACATGTGAGCAGTGGAGTGGAGGCCTCTGAGAAAATCAAGATTTATCTGTTTCATGGGCCTGCTCACTAACACCCTAGGCAGCAAATGTGGGAACTGTACAGACAGTATTATGTATGATAAAATCTGCCGGGGTGGTATTATCAAATCAACAACAGCGTGTAGGCTGAACAAGTTGATCAGAAAAGTTTGCCACGGGGGGGGGGGGGGGGGGGGGGGGGGGGCACTGAGCCCCTCTCACTTAAGAATTAAGATTAACCAGACAAATAATTTTTTTTATCTAAATATGCCAACAAAAAAAGATATGTCAATGCTAATATAAGAAAACACATTTCATTATCTTTTACACTTTAATGTGATCAACTGTTGGTTTGGAATCAAATCTGTGTAAAAGGTGCCATCTTTTCCTCATACAGCAAATGTCTTTGTATCCCTTTAATCATCTTAGAACCACTGATGTAGAAACATGCTTTATATAAAGTATAATAGAATATGGGGCATTCATTTTGATTACTGTGTCATATTTTGATAATAAACAAGATCAGTTACATAGATTAAAAACTGAGCAACGATGAGCAACAGGATACATAACCACACCCTAGATTGGGATTTTTGTACCATTTCTAAAAAAAAACAAAAAACATTATTGCTCATATAGATATCAAGCAATGTGCTCATACCTGCACTGTAGCACACCCCTTTGTATTTGACAATGTTTTCATGCTGGAGTGATTTGAGGATCTCGATTTCACGCTCAAAGTCCCTGAGGTGCTCGGCTGTGCTGTGCTGTAGTTTCTTCACGGCCACCACCTCCCCTGTGCTGTCCTGCAGGGGGTCGTACCTGCACATCTCCACGCTGCCAAAGTTTCCCTGAAGCGTGGGGTCAGAGGGAGAGCAGATTTAAGAGAGATATAGAAACGACAGCTATGATTTCATCTTGGTTTTGAGCTCACATTAAATGAGCCTTTCTAATGTACTAAAGTATAGGTTTGTTCATTTCCATTTAACTAGGATGGAATCAGTGAGATACTTCATCCCAAGAAGAAAACAATACACATCCTTTTCATATCAAATAGTGCTGAGCAACTTCATGCTGTGCGGAAAGTATCATGAGAATATTTGAGATAATAGCGGAAACTGCTGATTAGTCATGTGGGTTGAATGTTTGCTACCGTATATCATAATTGATCTGAAAGATGCATTTCCAACACCCACATAAAGACACTAACTAAAACACAAACTACCTCTAGAGAGCCAGAAACGTTGAGGACGTTTTAACAGATTTGAAATCAGCTCTTTCAATAAAATTCTTTATAATGCTTAAACAAATAATAATATTTAATAGTTGAAGAGAGGTATCAAGAAGAAAGATCAAGCTAATAAGTTATTAAAAACATGCACACTTAGACATAATCTAAACACTATGAAGGAGATAAAAGAGTCAAACAAAAAGTAGATTATAATATAAAGCGTGCGTGCGTGCGTCTCACTTTGCCCAGTTGCTTGAGAAAAATGAGGTGCCTCTCTTCAAACTGTGCGGGGTCCTGGCTATCGGAGGCCCACGGGAAGCCGAAGCATTTTGTCCTGGTGGGCACCATGTCACTCTCCACCAGCAGCTCATAGTCTGCAACACAACAAGGTGTAAAGTTTTTTTTTTTTTTTTTTTTATAAAGATCTTGATAATTCCCTATATTAAGAGAGAGACAGAGTGTGTGTGTGTGTGTGTGTGTGTGTGTGTGTGTGTGTGTAGGTTGTACATTCATTTTCTTTTCCTACCTTGTATAAAGAGGCTGTTGAGGTCTCTGATTATTGCTCTGAAGGAGGGTCTGTGTGACGGCTCATAGTCCATGCAGCTGTTAATCAGATTGGCCAGCTCTGTCCATTTAGGAGCCGGCAGCTGGTGCCTGTCCTCGTAGAACAAGTTCTTCTGCAGAGCAAAAGAGCAAAAGTCAGAACCTGCATGTTTTCCAAACTGAACTGGGAAACGATAGAGATACAAAGCTGCCCGACATTCCTAAAATAACCAATAGAATATGTTTTAAATAACTTTGTGTCCCTCTCACTTTAAAACAAATTGCATGGAATTAAAGGAATAGTTCAACATTTTAACAAATACGGTTATATGCTTTCTTGACAACAGTTAGACGACATGAGTTATAACACTCATGTCTGTACAGTAAGTATGAAACTACAGCCAACAATTAACAATTCATTTAGCACAATTACTGGAAACGGCTAGCCTGGGCCTGTCCAAAAGTAAAAACTACTAGCACTTCTGAAGCTTACTAATGAACACCATAGACTCAAAATTACACTGAAACCATTTCTTGCCGGTAGCAGAGGCCAGGCAACCAACTTAATTCAACATTTCCCAAAATGCCAAACTATTCCTTTAATACGGATCACTTTCAGTAAGTTAATACTCTCAATGCATTCTCTGTTTTTGTGACCTTGTAGCAGTCCAGGGTGCTGAGAGGTTTGTCTCCGCCACTGCAGATCTCCCAAAGGGTGGTCCCAAAGCCCCACTTGTCTGTGGCTAAACTCAGGTTTTGGGGGTTTTCAATGCATTCGGGAGGCACCCATGGGATACGCTCCACCAGAACTGATGGACAAATATGAGGAAACATAGAAGCACAGAGAGAATTAAATGAATGGAATGGAAGGTAGAGGACTGCGAGGAGGGAGAAAAAGATGATGCAAACTGAGACAATCGCACTAAAGCAAAACTATGTTGGCTAACATTATTCTCACATGCCTCCACACAGGTGTGAGGTACATGTCTCTTCACAGCAGGACGTCTATGTATCTCACCTTCTTTGGGCAGCACGGTGATGCTGATACCCGGGTCACTGAGTTTGATAAAGGGTAGGCTGCCCGTCATCCGATCCTCCTTTCTGATCAGAAGGACATTCTTGGCACAAACATTTCCATGAATGAGGCTCTTATCCTCCTGCGTGCAGACATGACAGGGACAACATAAATTACCTTTGTGGCCTACCTAGTTTTATTTACACATTAGTTGAAGGTATTTCTCTCAACATTGAACTTGAGTATGTGTATAAATGTGCCTGCCCCATACAAACAGAAGAATCTATATGGGGCAGACTGCATTATGGGGCAGTCTCACCAGGTAGTGCATAGCCCAGGATAGCTGCTTGGCCACTTCTAGCTTCCAGGTGATGTTAACACAGCTTTTATTCTTTTTCAGGTAGGTGTCCAAGGAACCAAATTTACCATACTCCTGCACCATCATGTCTGACAGGGAGATGTGAGTGGGATCATTTTATTAGTCACTGCTATCCATATAGAAAATCTTCAAACAAATCTCTTTCTATTAAAACTCCCATATCACCAGTTTGTGGTTGACTGTAGCTGAATTCTTCAAAGACACTTTGACAGGAGTTATAGACAAAACACTTTCCACACCCATGAATTTTTCTTTATCCATATTTATGCCATCTGGCACAGTTCCGTTTTTATTGTCTCACATATGAAATCTAGCGTTGGTCATTATGCACCATATGCACCCTAACACGCGACAACGATACACTGCTTTGTGTCAGTTTTCTTTCCAAGTCCTTTATTATAATCTTTGTTTTTCTTTCCAGCCTGCTCTTTTTGTGCACTCAGAAATGTGAATGATAAGGGTTTCCAGACACACTGCTCTGACGTGTTTTTCAAGTGGAGTAAAGATCAAGACTGCAGTGGCCCATTAGTGTGGCCCATTAGTGACTTGCTGATCCCAATGGCTTAATTCAGTCACAGTGGAAGGGTCAGGGCACAGCAGAGAGCAGGTCAGAAACCTTATTTCCTCTGTGTTTAATTGTATCAGATGCCTTCAGGGACACCATTTGACCTCATGTGATGTGTAAAAACTAATTTGCATTCAGGAGGACAACAGTCTTCTGTTCCTTTTCTTTGTATTCTATGTAACACACATTCCATCTCTCTCATCTAAGATCTTAAATCATCTCTGTCCAGTAGTGTGTGTTTGTGTGTGTGTGTTGTAGGCTTACTCTCATTGCCACAAACACACACGCCATAGTTGAGAAGTATGTGCTTGTGGGAGAGCTGGCTCATCATACTGGCTGCTTCAAAGAAGGACTGTGAGGGAGAAAACAAGAGAAGAGATGCTATTACATTGTCTCCTTTCAACTCATGTCCTCAGGATTTATGTAATTAGATCCACTCACTCACTCACTCACTCACTCAACAAGCTAACCTCTGAATAGTTGCGGTGAGCCTTGTCCAGGATCTTGATAACAACGTCTATCTGGTGTATCTCTCCGTAGTCTCCCAGCTCCTTCCTCACACCGCAGAAGATCTTGGTGAAAGTTCCTTGGCCAAGACTCTCATTCTAAAACACAGTTTAATTTTGTTGAAAACTACTTTTTAAAAGAGAGAATTCTTTGACCAATACTCGTCAATAGACAATATTGCAGTACAGAAAAAAAAACCTGAGCTCTCGGATTAGTGGAACGTCTTCTGTGGTTTTTCTGTGATAGACCTGCAGTACAAAACTTCCAAGTACTCAAATAACAGAAAATATGTTGAGACGGAAATGGACAAGTCACCGTGGTGAGAGCATGGCTGTCACACTGTCACACGGACACACGCAATGCACTCAGGCGAGTCCACAGGGACTGCTAGTGACACTGAGTTACAGTTGGTGGAACAATAGAGGAAGTGTTTTTCTTTAACTGTAGCGACCTCACTGACCCCACAAGAGTGCTTCTGGTATGCTTATTCATTATTCAACTTATGTGCTCAGGGCAAGAAATTGTACACGTCCATTCTGTTGTAAGATTCTACAAATGTATGTACAAAAACAATGCATCAAGCCCTGTACACTTCTACAACCTACTAAGACTGAAGAAATTGCCTAGTTATGAATCCTTGTATGCCTTTTTCAGATTAGAGGAAAAGTGAGGAGGACTATCTTACGATGACGAGGTCCTCTTTTCGGATCTTGTGGAAGACCATCTGGCTGATGTTGTGTTTGTGGAGCGAAGGAGACAGTGGAACATCTGCCCCTTGATTATTTCTGCACACCACCAGGTTGGATTTATCTAAAGAAAGGTAAAGATGGACTCACATGAAACTCACATTTTGACACTTCAGCTGATTATCGCTACAGGAGGGTTACGGCTTTTCAATGTCTGATACTGGAAAATATGAATAGAAATACAACAGCTAGCAATTGTAAAATTAAATTGCTTAATTTAGAGTTCTTGGTCATAAATACCACCATGAACAAAAAACAGTTTATTGCCCTTAGAGACAGGTAACTTTTCTCAGAAACAAGATCTTTGCCATACAGAAATCTGTCAAGTCATTAGCGACGGTCATTAGCAACTCTATCAAATCCCCACAGAGATATAATGGTCATGTACTGTAGGTACTGTAGGTAAAAAATATGATTTTTACTGCTCCTTAGATCAATTAGTATGATCATACTAATTGATCTGAGGAGCAGTTAACCATAGTCCTCATAAATCAACCAGAGTTTAGAATGGCAACACAAGGAAAGCGGAAGGTGACTGACATCTGGCCGAAAATTAGGGACATCTGGCTTGAAACTGAAGGTCAAGAGACAGAGAGTCTGTATTCTTCACTGGCTTAAATCCAACAAAGACAAAAATGTTCCAGACTCAAAAACTAAGCATCTGATTTAAACAGAAGCTTGAAAATGGGTAATTAGCTGTAGCAGGGATTAAGAAAGAAACGTTGGTTGTAATTGGTTGCCTTGCAGGATGCTGAACTGGAAGCATTCTTGGGACTTTATTCGCTTTCTTATATTGGCTAATCGTTGCTTTAAAATATGTCGTAGAGAAAACTTTAACTGCTTGCATCATTCATGTTTTGTAGCCTAAAAATGATTTATGACCCAGAAAAAACGAAGGCCAATTTTCTGCAGGTCGTGTAATCTCTGCATTGTGTAAAATGTGCACAAAGCATTGTTCCAAATAAGTTTCAAAAATGAATTATGTAATTATCTGACTAATGGTTTGTTAACTAAACTCATTCAACGTGTTACAATGTGTTCGTATTAGGGTATGTGAATGCTTACCTTTAAAGCTGGGTGAGCAGCAACTGGTCAGCTGGAATGTGTATCCATCAGTGCGGAGCGCCTCCTTTTGGTAGCAGTGCAGAAGTTCCCTGAGTGAGCCGAAGCTCCTTTTTGCACCGCTCAGACTGTATTCTCCTGACTCCGTCTTCACAATCTGACAGTGCTTATACTCCACCATAGTTTCATGCTGAAAATAGAAATGATTACAGTTACTACAAAGTACACTGCGATTGAGTATACACATAAGAACTGAAAAACCTAAAAGGTAAACAGTCTGATGCCCATACATTTTAAACATTGAAACAGGTTTTGTTCTCTATAATCATTCCTCTTTTATATATTGGCTATGACAATATCCATTCCTAAAGTGATGAGGGACAACATCCACAGTCCACTTTATGTGCAAATATACATTACAAAGTTTGTCAGCAGTTAATAAATTCATAATCAGTTAAAGTGGGTATCTTCCTTTTTCATGGACAGTGCTGCAGATGAGCTACAGTGGAGGGACAGAAACACAGAGAGGAAATTTGGTACTAAAAAGACTAAACTTTTGAATTGATCTACGCCCAGACCTAGGACTGAGGATTGTGTACCCCATCAGAAATGCATTAGGAAGGGATCTCTCAAAGGCCACTTGTGAACTGCAGGAATGATAACGGCAAGAAAAACATGTTTCACTTTTCATTTGGGTACCTACCTGGCTATTGTTTTAATACAAATCTGTAATTTTAATTATGAGCAGAAGACATACAGTTCGTCTTTATATATCTCAGTCACAGTATGGTATTGCGTATCAGTTGGATTGTTAATTTGATGTGGTAATCAAACCTTATTGCTCCCTCCAGTGGTTGAAAATATGGGAAATATTTAAGAGGTTGTAAGCACACCTTTATGACAAGTTTCAGCAAAACTGAACAAACAATTTACTTTCAGAAACAGCCACTCCATTTTTTTAATTTATTGTTTTATTGTGATTACTGTGACTTTGATACTTAAGTGAACAACCATTATTGTATTTACATTATAGTCTAATGGCCCTGGGTGTTGTGACACATTGTATAGACCAATGGAAGTGATAATCTGGCAGTCTGCTGTGATGCATGTGATCATGGGCTGAAGAAGCAAGTTAGTAATGTCTACCAATTAGCAAAGAGTGTGTTTTTGTAGAGTTACATGTGAGAAATAAAGTACTTTAAACTACATTAGATTAACCTAGATCAACAGCTTACCCCCACCACAAAGGATATGAAGTATTTGTCGTAGTCCCTGGGGCTGCAGCGAAGGATGTACAGGCCTTGGTGGTTACCAGAGCGACGCAGCTTGCCAATCGTAAACTCCATCCTGTGATCAAAGAGACAGAGAGTGTCTGTGTGTGTGTGTGTGTGTGTGTGTGCGCGCATAGCGCATGTTGTGATGTGCTATATCTGTGCATGTGTGTGACACTTACGACACAGGGCCGTGGCAGTAGCTCTGAATGCACTCCAGAAGTCTTGCTGGAGCCACCTCTTTACACAGATAGTGATGAGCATCTGCAACCAGTCTGTAATACCCATCAACTAAAGATACGAATGACAGAGCCTCTGGGAGCGACTGGAACTCCAGTTCCTTTGTGGTCAGACAGAGACAGAGTACAGAGAGGGGATGCAAAAGAGGACAAAAATAAATCATTCAGTACCTATTTTTTACTTTAAGCCTTCAATCTGTGTATTTATGTATATATAAATAATTACGTACTTAAAATGATACTTTAAAATAATGTTAAAATGTTTATCTTCATGCCCTGTAACTAATTTGACTGACAACAATTGTGTGGTGATTTAAACACATTGCAGAGTATTGCTTTACAGACAATAGTTACAATTGGAGTGAAGCAAAGTAAACAAACTATTCATTTTAAAGTGATAATAGAGCAACGTAGGGCTGAGCTCAAAGAGGACGTGTGTGTATGTGTGTGTGTAGTATACCAGGATCTGGTTGTCCTGTCTGGTGAGGGTTACTATGCGATTCTCCATTGAGCCTTCCCTATTGGCCTGTTTGATGCTGATGTCGATCACCTCTGGGAAGTCACAGTATGTTTGTAGCTCCTGGAGACACAAGAAGAATACAAAATAGTGGTTTACATTTGTATTCGATAATGAAGCGTGCACACACATGCACTCTTGTTGTTATTGGGAATTTTAACCAACTGCTAGAGCTCCATCTATTGGTAGAAAAACAGCCATGCACGGCATCACACTGTGGCAGACTGGTGTACAAATGCATTACCACGGCAACGTGAACACATCTCCTGGTCCTCACCTCCTCTGCTCCCTCTTCCTCTTTCCCTTTAGACCACTGGATGCCCGTGTTGCCCATGACAACGATGGTAACCTCACGTGAGGAGAGGTCAGTGACTTGAAAGCGCTGAGAGTAGAGGGAGGGTAGCAGCATCTCCAGGCTCATCAGGTATTTGAGCTTGAGGTTACACACCGTGGCCTTGCAGTCACTGAACTGCTTAATGAACTTCTTGAAGCGATAGCGGATCCTCTTCCGTGTTAAGATGTTATATTCTTGGATGCGGCTTTGCATGCATCTCGGCAGGAAGGATTTGTAGCTAAAAGCGGGGAAAGGAGCGGGAAGGAATGGTTAGGTAAAGATGGAGTTGAGAATGACAAAAAGAATGATGAAGAAATAGCAGGGAAGACACAGAGAGAGAAAAAAAATCATATTAATGATGAATTATATAATGAAAGAGAAATGTGAAGTGTGGACACACTGCATTAGTATTGTAAAGATGAGATATTAACTGAAACGTTATACAAACAGATAATTCATTCAGATGCATGAACACACATAATGAAACTATCTTGATGCTCACTGTGTCCTGAGGGGCCTGTCACACTGCTCTGAAATTGTTATTCATAAGATGTACCACATGCACACCAGCATAACAGCGAGCATTTCACATTATTTCGGATAAGAGTGTGTGCAGCATGTACATGAGACTAACACGTCTGGAACATTGTTGTATAAATTAAATGGGCTCACAGTATTAGACTCTTCTAGTAGTGATGATTCTACCAGGTTACCCTTCATTTCCACATTACTAGTGATTTTTGCTTACCCCTGCTTTGGATTACATAATGTATGAATAACATGATATCACATTTGGTCGTTCATTTCTACCTGGTATAATTGTAGATGTCCACAGGTGACTGATTACTCTCTTTGGCGAGCCTCATCATGTCCAGCACCGCCATGCCCAGACACTCCTCCTGGGCCTCGTGACTCACCGGAATATGAACCCAGCCACTTAGAAAGTCACTACGGCTCTGGAGGAGGAAAAAAACACACACGATGCAAAATGTATTGGATGATATCATATCCATGAAGGAAAGAAGTAGAAGAATATTGGCTTACTTTACGTGTCAAATTCGAGCAATCAACCAAATTAACAGAAATCAGACAGATTATAATCTCCGTATGGCACATTAAAATATATGTTACAATAAAAACAAAGTGTATTTTAAAGGGGAAACTTTTATTCAGCATTTCTCCAACACATAAGTGTCAAACATACTGTAGGTTAATCTGTTGACACATAGCTCATGTTGTCAATGTGACAGATAAAAACAAAGCTGCATATGTCAAGTTCACACAAGCATGTGGGAAAGAAAAAAAGAAGCAGCAACTATTTAAAAAACAAACACACAATCACACATGCATACATAAACACAGGCAGAGTGATGAGAACCCTGACATGCCCTCGTTCCCCATTTGCTGTTTTTAAACACTCTTACTACCACACTTCCTGTTTTCTGAACTTACACAATGTCTGACATGACAGACAGATTGTCAGTCAGAGAGAGAGGACAACAAGCAAGCATTTTTATCTCTCCCACCCAACATTTCTGTTTATCGTTAAAATTAGGGATGCACCGAACCCAGATTTTTGAGGTTATACCAAATCCACTGGTTAAGGTTCTGCCGAACCTGAAACTGAACTGAATCCTACTCCCATCCTCAGTCCATTAACACAGTAATGAAGTAAACAACGTCCACAGCCCCTAAAATAGTTAAATGTAACAACTTAATGTTGAATTCACACGCTCTTTTCACATCGTAGGAAAGTGAATGTGACAATTTTGTTTGGCAAATTTTGGCTAACAAGTGTATGATGAAGGTGTTGTGAAATGTTTGTTTAAAGCACTTAAATAACAAATTCATGTTGTTTACGGTAGTTTAAAACAGTCTAAAGGAAATGGTAAATTATAGTGTGATTAAAACTCACTATTTACATTATTTACAGTACTTGATTTACAGCTGATATGTGAAAAGGTACACAACCTTATTTGTTTAACAGTAATTTAGTTTTACTACAAACCGTCACAGGAAGTGCTTTTATTTTGAAGTAGCCTACACGGAAGTTGACTGTTGTGCACTCTTGCTAGCTTACCGAGATGAACGTGAGACGCTAGATGCAAAACGTGTCCGTCAAGCTTAAGTTGTTCACTTTGTTGTGTGTAAAACTGCAACATATTGAATAGTAAATGTTCACAGTAAAGGACAAGCGTTTTTGGTCGTCATTCGAAGCCATTCCACTACAGAAGGCATGCTGGGTGGGTGAAATTAGAAAGCTAACGTTAGCTAACGAGCAGCAGCCGAGTAGGGTTCGGTTCGGTGGAAAAAAATTCTATGGTTCAAAATGCCCAATATTCGGCCGAACCTGAACCCTGGATTCGGTGCATCCCTAAAAGAAATAAAAATAAATGTATGCTACAAATTAAAAATAGACAATCAAATAATGATATGAGGTACAAGTCATGAAGACTAACCTGAAAAAAATGGTATGCCATGACACAATCATCCATCACAGGGCTCTCCGTCCCCTTGGACACACCATAGCGATGGGCATATAATGAATTTCCGCTGTTATACCAGCCAGGAAAATAGTATCTGGACAGAAAACGGGGCCAGAGAAGATCCAGTAAGAAAATTATTCCAAGCATAAAACAACACATAAAAAGTCTGAAACCGATTAATAAGGAAATTAAAAAAAACATCCTAAAAAAATCTACCTGATTCTGAAGTGCAGGCTCTCACCGGCTGGCTGCTGCAGTTTAAAGATGTGATTAGGAGGGAACCATATCCGGTCACTTTCCCTCATCAGGCCAAACAAGTTGCAGTACACTGGAGCAATCCCTGGAAAGGGAGATAAAACAACCATGTGTTTACTATAATAAAGCACAGATGGTTTTATCCTAGAACTGGGACAGTGAGTAGCCTCATATCCGTAATTCAAATTAAGGAAGCCAACTGACACAAACATTTGTTGATACTCAAGTTTGAAAGCTTTAGCTTATTAGCTGCCAATAAAGAACGACAACTGGCCAATATGTAGACATACACAAGTCATGCATACACAGTATATATATATATATATATATATATATATATATATATATATATATATATATATATATATATATATATATATATACACACACAACCCCAAATCAGAAAAAGTTGGGACAGTATGGAAAACACAAATAAAAAAAGAAAGTAGTGATTTCTAAATGTACTTTGACTTCTATTTCATTGCAGACAATACAACAGTACATACTTTAATGTGTTCCTCATGATTTTTTTATTGTTTTTGTTTCAAAAAAACAAAATTCCTATTTTGGTTCTTGCAACACATTTCAAAAAAAGTTGGAACAGTAAAGCATTTACCACTTTGTAATGTTGCCATTCCTTTTCACAACACTTAAAAGATGTTTAGGGACTGAAGACACCAAGTGATGACGTGTTTCAGGTGTAATTTTGTCCCATTCTTGCTGCAAACAAGTCTTAAGGTGGGCAACAGTACGGGGTCTTTGTTGTTGCATTTTGCGCTTCAAAATGCGCCACACATTCTCTATTGGAGACAGGTCGGGACTGCAGGCAGGCCAGTCAAGTACCCATATCCTCTTCCTCCGCAGCAAGGACTTTGTAATGTGTGCAGAATGTGGTTTTGCATTATCTTGTTGAAATATGCATGGACGTCCCTGGAAAAGATGTCTTCTTGAAGGCAGCATATTGTGCTCCAAAATCTCTATGTACTTTTCAGCATTAATGGTGCCATCACAGAAGTGCAAGTTACCTTTGCCAAGGGCACTGACACAACCCCATACCATGACAGACCCTGGCTTTTGGACTTGTTCCTGGTAACAGTCTGGATGATCCTTTTCTTCTTTGGTCCGGAGCACACGGCATCCATTTCTCCCAAAAAATACCTGAAATACTGATTCATCTGACCACAGTACACGTTTCCACTGTGTGATGGTCCATCCCAGATGCCTCCGAGCCCAGAGAAGTCGACGGCGCTTCTGGACACTGTTAACATAGGGCTTCCTTTTGGCACAGTACTGTTTTAACTGGCATTTGTGTCTGTAACTACATATTGTGGTACTTGACAAAGGTTTGCCAAAGTAGTCCTGAGCCCATGTGGTGATATCGCTTATAGATGAATGACGATTCTTGATGCAGTGCCGCCTGAGGGATCAGAGATCACGGTTGTTCAGCTTAGGCTTGCGCCCTTGGCCTTTACGCACTGAAATTCCTCCTCATTCCTTGAATCTTTTAATTATGTTATGCACTGTTGAAGGTGAAATAAGCAAATGTCTTCCTATCTTTCTTTGAGGAACATTGTTTTTAAACATTTCAATAATTTTCTCACGTATTTGTTGGCAAACTGGTGATCCTCGGCCCATCTTTGCTCCTAAAGGACTAGACCTTTCTTGGATGCTGCTTTTGTACCAAATCATAATTACAATCACCTGTTGACATCACCTGTTTCAAATCACATCGTTATTTAACCAATTTACCTGATTACTAGCCCTAAATTGCTCCTGTCCCAACCTTTTTTGGAATGTGTTGCAGGTCTGAATGACAGGAAAGGATGTATATTTACAAATGAAATTAGGTTGAACAGACAAAACATGAAATATTTTGTGTTCACATTATCTGCAATGAAATACAAGTCAAAGTACATTTAGAAATAACTTCTTTCTTTTTTTATTTGTGTTTTTCATACTGTCCCAACTTTTTCTGATTTGGGGTTGTACGTGTGTGTGTGTGTGTGTGTGTGTGTGTGTGTGTGTGTGTGTGTGTGTGTGTGTGTGTGTGTGTGTGTACACAACCCCAAATCAGAAAAAATAGAAATTTAGAAATCACTTCTTTCTTTTTTTTTTATTTGTGTTTTCCATACTGTCCCAACTTTTTCTGATTTGGGGTTGTATATATATATATATATATATAAAACACACACACACCTTGTGTTGTGGTAGCAATGTGCACTGAAAGCAACTGTGTTTTAACAATGTCACTGGATGAGAACTTGGTAGTGTATGAAGTTCCTATGAACAGTTTAACTGTCTGCCAGGAGTTTGATTTGAAATGGATTACTTTCAAATTGAATCCAGGATTGCTTCAGGATATCGTTTTTGTTCCCACAACTCCTCAACATCTTTGTGCTGTGCTGTGTGCGCTCTGACGCAGGCAGCAATCAAATTCATTTGTTGTTACTAATAGAGAATAGAGATCGGGTGGTCAAGCATAATCTTAATACTGTAATTTATTCTCAATGGTCTGGAAGTTCTTGTCATGTTGTGTTGGCATTTTAAACACGTTCTCAACCATATTTAATGTCCGGACCCCCTGTGAGACCTGATTGCCCCCCACTTAACGTGTTGTTGCAGTAAGGTGTTTTATCAGTCGGGCCAAGTGGCACATTAGCAGACAAAAAATTTCGTCTTACAGCAAGAAGCACTCACGAGAATGAAGCAATGGTATGAGGGTGTGTGAGGAGAGGAAGTATGCTCAACCACAACAGGGGAAGTGAAGTCAAACTACTAAGAAGATTGATCTATAAGCAAGTCCTACCTTGTATTATTTATTACAGTATTATATAATAAAGTAAGCAATGCACTGCAGAGTAAGTTAATGTATGTTAGAACTTCTATCAAAGTCTGATCATCTTATAGCAGGTCTAACTTCTGGAAAGGGGAATATGTTTGACTTCATCTTGCGATGTGACATCCCGACCTATCTACTTGTATTAGCAAATCAGATTTCTTTTTCTACCATTGCACTGCAAACTAGTCCCGATACCATTTTTTGCTTCCCGATAGCGGTTCCGATACCTCAACTTGTGTATCGGCCGTTATCGAGTACTGATCCGATACCAGTGTGTCATATATGTTATGTTTTAACAACTGTATACTACTATGCCTGTATGGATGTGATATGATTTCTATCTTTGTTGTCGGCCTGGCTCAGGTTAAACTTTATAGTAGTCAGTTATAACGGAAAAAGAACATAAATAAAACTACTTTAACGTAGATTTTCTTTAGGGCTTTATTACGTGGTATCGGATCGGTGCATAAACTCCAGTACTTCCCAATACCAATACCAGCGTTTTAGCCAGCATCGGAGCTCATCTCTACTGCAAACTTAACCATACCTCTTATACGAAAGCACAAACTTTATTGTAAAGATTAACCAGATACACAAAGCACATACCTCACATGATTGATTGACTGTAGTTAAAAACACGAAAGGGAGAATGTATGACAGATATGGAGATGGTATAAGTAAATTCTGAAAAACAGAGAAACAAGAGTACAAAGACAGTTGAAAATGAAAAAGAAAACCAAGGAGATATAGAAAAAGTGGAAGATTTAAAGAAGAGAGAAAGAGAGAGAGGTTGTTTCTTATCAGCTCAAGAGGGAAGGGAGCAAGAGAGTATGGCAGAGAGAGATACTGTAGAGCTAAGGCGAAGAGGAAACAGACACAACAGTTGACAAGTTCCTGACTTTTGTTTGCTAGAAAGAGAAGGAGAAAAGCCAGTAGTTTTTCACAAAATAAACACTGGATTGGCTCTGATAGCAGAAAAGTCCAACTCAATTCCAGGAAAATGTATTAAAAGTAAAGTTGGATTAATTTTAAGCCCTAAAGAAGCCATGGAAATAAACAACAAATGCTCTTAAACGTTGGTCAAGCAGTCCATTTGATTATTTACTTTCTTATTATCTGGATGACAAATTAATCAAAACCAAGCAGATCATAGCTCAGAGCCTTAAACTGCACTGCCACTAGATGGCTACAGGATGTTTGGCTCAAAGAATGTCCCTACTGTATTGAATTTAACTTTTTTTTTCTACAACAAGCTTTTCTAAAGTTAAACAGGCAAATTAAAGATTAAAAACAGCATAACATGTCCTAATAAGGTGTTGGGCCAGCAGTGTCACTGCTCCTCGGCAAGTCACTGAACTCTACTAAAGGGACAAACAACATTCTTTTAAAAGATATCCCCTCATTTGCTGTGAAGAGGGAATTACATATTCAAGCTTTTTTTCCCCATAAGACATAAAAGGCATCTTCCCATATGTGTCTTGGCTGTGGGAAATATGCTTTGTGCGTGTTTGCTTGACTGACAGATATTTCATCCTAACTAGTTTGTAGTCATATTACACTTAACTACGAATATTCGCTCCGTTTCCCATTCCCATTTATGGAAGCCCGTATGACAAACTAATTCAAGCATGCATTTCCTTCTTATATTATATTGCTAATATTTATTTATTTATTTACTTATATATATATATATATATATATATATATATATATATATATATATATATATATATATATATATATATATATAAATATAATGGAAATGTAGTGTGTGTGTGTGTGTACCTTGAGTCCTAACTCAGTACTACCCAGGCTCCCCCACTTTTACCCCCTCTTGACAAACATGGCAGCATGCATGAAACTTACAAACAAGAGTTACACTATGTCCTTTTATGGTCCAGTCTATGATCTACACAGAGAAATGCTTTAATGCAACAATTCTTTTATAAGCTGTTGCATAAAAACGATGCCTTCCTGTTGCTTCCTACTTTTACACGTATTTATGACTCAATTTAATACTTTACAATAGTGTCACTGCATGTTCAGCAGAGCCAAAATGCCTGAGGTATGTGCCTTTCATTTCCAATGTCTGTATAATGAAAAATAATTGTATAGTTCTAACCATAATACTTGAGGCTTTAAAAAGTGTGTTTTATCCTAACCCGCTTAAAGTTAGAGTGGTTTCTCAGCGAGATGTACAACACAAACAAAAGCAGAACTTCACAAGGTTGCACAAACAACCAGATATGTGGCAATAACAACAAAAACATCATCTAACCACTGAACTGTGTTTTTCAAACATGGCACTGAGAATTTTTAAATTGTTCAAATCATACATGGTTAATCAACACCCTATTAAACAGAACAAAATAATACATTTTCACACCACTATATTTACATTGTTCTTTTTGTTCTTCTACAATGTTTTTGTCAATTTATCACGCAAAGCCCGTATTAAACTGAAGTTAAAGTTGCTAAACAAATACACTTAATATGAGTAAACTAAACTGTACTTTGCGTGTCTGGACAGACATCAGAACTGAAATCCTCTTGTGACTCACCACATGCTTTCGCTGCACTGATGCACAGTTCCTCTGCTACGTACTCCCCAGGTGGAAACGTGAGCGCACTTTCTGAACCGTTTTCGGAACCAGCCCCTCCTCCATCCTTCCCCAGGTAGTAAAGGTGGACAGTGAGGAAGGTGACATCCGTGTCCTGCTTGGGGTCGAGACCAGTGGCTGGGTTGAGGTCAGGGAGGAGGCTATTAAGATGTGCTGTGGGGCCGGAGATGGGTGGCTCCATGTCTGTCAGCAGAATACAGGCCATGTGCTCCTTGAAACAAACCACCTGTCAGTGGACAAAGGAAAAAGACAGAAACATAGGTAAGAATGAGACGCAGTAGACAAATGAGCTTCTGCAATTTGAAGGTGCTTACACATTAACAAGACTAAGAGTCTGCGACCACACTAGTTGCTCTGTGAAGTTGTTCTTAGCCACTGCGATGCTTTGCGCTAAATGCTAATGACAAGCATAATATACCTCTGTTTAGCAGATTCAATGTTTACTATGTTCAACATCCTAGTTTATTGTGCATGCTGCTAACATTTGCTAATTAGCACCAAACGCAAAGTACACCTGAGGCAGATGGGAATGTCAATCAACAAATCCATTAGCAAGTTGAGCCATTATCAGTCACAGAAGTCTTGTAGAGGATAGTGTTAGTGGACAAAAGCTGTCTTCGTCCCATCTATGATCGATTTCTTCTTGTCTGACAAAGAGTCTGAGAAAGCGTATTATTTGAATCAGAGGGTCTGAAAACCGAAATAGCTTTTTGCTTTTCATGTTTGATAGAACAATTTTAGTAGCTGAAATATCTTGATATGTACCACTTGCGATGTTAACTTTAATGTTCAGAATACGATTAAAATGAATACTTCAAACTCCTCAGTCACCATCCAATGACTCGTTTGAAGGCAAGGCAAGGCAGCTTTATTTGTATAGCACTTTTCGGCAACAGGGCAATTCAAAGTGCTTTACATGAAGACAATTAAAATACAAGAATAAAAGTTACAGTGCAGTATAAGAAATTAAACATTAAAGAGCAGTTAAAAAAGTTAAAAATATTAAAGCAGATAAAATAAGCAATGAAAGTATAAGAAATGGATAGTTATTTAACGAAAGGCAACATCAAAAATCACTCTTCAGCCTTGATTTAAAAGAACTGAGAGTTGCAGCGGACCTGCAATTTTCTGGAAGTTGGTTCCAAATATGTGGAGCATAGAAACTAAATGCTGCTTCTCCCTGTTTAGTTCTGACCCTGGGGACAGAAAGCAGACCTGTCCCAGACGACCTGAGAGGTCTGGGGGGTTCGTAGTTTACTAGCAGGTCAGAAATGTATTTTGGACCTAAAGCGTTTAATGATTTATAAACCAGCAAAAGTATTTTGAAATCAACTCTCTGAGGCACAGGAAGCCAGTGTAAGGACTTCAGAACTGGAGTGATGTGATCCACTTTCTTGGTCTTAGTGAGGACTCGAGCAGCAGCGTTCTGAATCAGCTGCAGCTGTCTGATTGATTTTTTTAGGGAGACCTGTAAAGACACCGTTACAATTAATCCCAATATTTTACTCTATCAATTTTGGAGTATCTGTCTTCTTGTGCTTTCTCTCACTAAAATAAGGGTTCCTTAAACCAATTACATTAAGTGAAAAAGTTTAAAGTTAAGACGTTCAAAATGCACCCCAAAGGGAAATATATTTAGAAAAAGATTATTCCGAAGAATGCAGCCTGGAAGTAGAGGCTTAAATAAAGATGTTAGGCCACAGCTGGGATACACTGAAAAGACTGCTATAAATTAGTTAAGACGGGGAGAAGACATTGCCTATGCTCCCAAGTGGAGGTAAGGGAATTTCTTAGTCAGCATTGTAGTGCGGATCTTGGCTGAGGCAGCAATGCTTGCAGAGGTCTCAATTAAAATGTAGAATAAAGTACTTTATATTTAAACGTGGAGAAGATCAACTGTAAAGCTTGGAAAGAACAGCACATTCATTCCTGTTCTGTTCACTGTAATTAACATATATCAATTAACCCTAAAATGAGTCAGCTACATTTTTCTAGACCATAGCCATTTTTAACAGTGGCTGATTCAGATGTCTGAGATTTATGGTTACATATGAGAACACAGCACAGCAGTGCTGCACTGTTGATAACGCCCCTTGGAAATCGAAAAAATGAACTGAAAGGGTCCAGACTAATACGCATTTGCGAATTAGTCTGGCTATGGCTGTCTTATTATCATTACAAAATATAAATGACAGGTAATAATGTTAAGATCCTGTCCGTCAAAATGCTACGCAACCTCTGTCTCGTACCGGCAGCTGTACACTCTGTCTGACCCTGAGCCAGTCAAATGAGGGCTTTACCACAAATACCACAACACCAAACACATAGTACTGCTCTAACTTGATGATGGCCAACCAACTTAATTTTACTTGTAAATTAATGTTTAATACTGTTTCTTGAAAATATGTGCATTTGTGTATTGCAATGTTATATCTGTTGCATGTAATGATAACTCACAAATGGCAAATGTTATGTACATTTTAGCAGTGGTTTACAAGCCCTCAGCAGGTGAGGCAGAACATTACTGATGCTACATAGTTGGAGACCTTTGAAATACGTGAGGGAGGTCAGCATATGTTTAAGAATACAGGAAAACACTGCTCTTTAACTCTCTGTTAGTGTGTTTACACACCCAAAACGTTTATCATGTAGCAGACAGGCAGAGTTAGACCAGTTCCTTGTGCGTCTTATCTGGACCTTGGTGCTGGTTCAGGTCCGAGCTATCAGCTCAGACACATTTTTCCCTTAGTAGCTGCTCTGCTTCCATGCTGGCCACTAATGGCAACTCTTTCCTCGGCTTTTGGATATTTTTCACTTAGCAACTAACTGCTGGGCTTCCTTTAAAGTTTGGATCAAGTACCAAAAAAACAATCGCCTTCTAAATCAATTTGAAACTACATTGTTGGCTGCAATTTCCAGCTGATGGAAGCCAAGTCTATACATTTCATAAGGGCAACAATGGTGCTCTTCCATGAGCACCATTGTTGCCCTATATTTTTCTTGTTGCTGAGACATACATCACAACCTTAGTGACTTTGAGATATTTAGACAGGTCCTTAACTGCAACCCAAGGGTTCTCTTCACCTTCTTAAACCTTTCTTTGCCATCTTGCCTTATCTGGCGTTCTCTGAAAGCACATGTGAATGAGGCATAGTTCCAATCAGCTTGTGAAGAGATGAATGTCAATAATCAATATTTTTCATGTGTTTTCTACTGCACAAGGTACAACTAAGCACTAACTTCAATTTCAACTCATTGATGAAAAACATCTGACTTTTAGATTTTGAGTTTTTTTTAGAGGACATCTGTGAAGGGGTTAACATACTTTTCCTACAAATTTCCTATTTGGATTTTTAATATTAAGATTATTTAATAAATATGCCATTTCGGAAAACAGATTGGAAGATCAGACCAGATTTAATGGATAAATTGTGCATAAATGTAGGATTTATTTCAACAAAAAAACAGAGTTGCTGATTGTTAAAACAGTGGAAATACAGATTTGGTGAGTTCCCGTTTGAATGAAGTGTGTTTTATGATGAGTTAACAAGGTGATTAATCTTGTTTTAGTTTGTGAGACAAACAAATTGAATTCATAAAAGGTGTACGGTTGTATTTTTCTGTTTAGGTGTAAGAATAATTCCTTCCTTAACATTTTATTGAGTTTATTTAGTTAACTAAAAAGCAAGACAGAGCTAAGCAAAGTCGCCACTTGCGTGCAATGCATCCTGGTACAGTATGTGGGGACAACTGCCTGTTTTTATTACACAATTCATTCACCAAACGATTACTCTAGAAAATATCAGATTCATCTATAAGACAGCCCCTATAAAGGTTATTAATAAGAGAGTTAGGCTACTAACAACAGAGGCTAACATGGAGACTTTAGAAACTTTAGGTTTCCAAAGCTGAGATGGAAGAAAGGTGCCTGGGTGCTTTACCGGTCACAGCTTCATCACGGAGTGGTAGAGTGCAAGAAAGGGTTAACGGTATGATGAAACTTGCATTAACTTTTTTTAACATTACACTAAACATTTTGGTGTTCACATCCCACATGTCAGCATAAACACATCATCCAATTCTTCATCCAATATGAAGCCCAGTGTAGGCAGCATCTAGCTGTGGGGGAAATTGATCCATTGTCCTTGTGCCAATAAAAATTCCAGTTTCCAGATGTACAAAGCTGAGAAAGACAAATGCAGCCAAAGGTTCCTCCAATTATTAGAAAGTGTGAATACAGTTATGTGTAAAAAATGTGCAATTACTTATTTAACTAGAAGGGCACTCCGCCAAGGCCGTGGCTATCGCCAGGGGCGTCGGACTGGGGGGGAAAAGGGGACTGAGTACCCAGGCCTCTCATGTGAGGAGGGCCCAAAAAGATGCTAGAATGAATAGCTGTGGATGCGGGGAGGGGCCCCATAGAAAATGCCTTTCTACAGGGCCCAGAATTTTGTGCTACCCTGACTATCGCAAACAAAAGTGAAACATAATTTGTGTGTGTGGACAGACATCAGAACTGAAATCCTCTTGTGACTCACCACAAAACCCCTCGAAATACATTTTATATATTTAGGTTTATATATTTAGGTTTTATACAAGCAATCCGAGCAGCATGTGAAATGTGAACACACAGCAGCAGAAATATGCAATATACCACTTTTCTCGTTTTTTTTATCACTTATTTATCCTCTTTTGCAGGTGACACAAGGTCGTCAATAGCGTGGTAAGAGGAAGACTTAGTCAGTAAGTTGCAAAGAAAGGGTATGTTGCCATATGGCAACACCATGCAGTAGAGGCAGGAAGGGGAGAAACTTAGAGAGCAGGATCTGTTTGATTGTGACACCTTTACTCAAATGATACTATATGATACTCTTGACTCATTGAGGATGGCTGATTAAGGACTTCAGATGGCAGGTGGTGGTATTTGCATTGTGTAATACCACCAATCATGTTACTAATCGTGTAAGTTCTAGAAAAGTTTGCACAATTCAACTTTAGTCTGTCATTCCAAGTCATGCTTTGACAAGTAACCACACGTCCATCTATTGTAGTAAACTGTGCTATCCGTTGTGATCTCCTTTTGTTTAAAAAAATATAATGGGCCAAAAATAAGATAAGAGGGCCAAAAGAGGGCCAAAAGAGGGCAAGTGGGCTGGAAACGTTTTCCAAAACATTTGTTTGACTGTGGGATATACTCTTCACTGAGCAAACAGTACAATAAGAGATTTGTGACTAAAGTTAATTAGGACATACTCGACGACGTCGATTATAAAAATGTGTTGACGCATAATTTCACTGTCGACTTGTCGTTCCAGATATGTTAAGGGCGAGGGCTCCAGACTGCGACCAAATGGTTGCAGTCTACTCGCACGAACTGCAAATTTTATGACTTTTTATTTTATTTGAAAAGGAGAGAGCGAGTCTGCCAGAGTTGGCCAATGTGTGTGAGAGGGAGAGCATCTGTGAGTGATTAGTTACTGCGTGCGTAGGTAACTTCATCTACACTCGTGTGTCTCGCTTTCGTAGCATCACACTCATCATTCACAGATGCTGTTGCACAGCGCTGTTGTTACCATGTTTCAGTGAAAATCATGATGTTGCAGTCCATAATACATTTACGAGTGGTGATCTGCAGCCGAGGATCGTTCATTTTGTTTGCTAAAGATCGTACATTGGCAAGGAAAATGCTGCGAAGTGATAGCCGATAAGGAGTTAGCATTAGCCTAACGTTAGCCCTCCTCTCTTTGTTTATGGTCTTAACCCCGCTTGCCTACACTTCCGGTCGGCGGAGCTGTGTTGATAGACCTCGGCAGTGCTGTAGTATTCGGTCTCGTCACAAAAATCGACCGCGACATTTGCCACACGCTGCGGTATAACATTGTGTACAGTTGGAAATCAGTAAAAATAATTTGACAGTATGTTTGACATCAAGACAAGCTAGCTATCAGCCATGTCATTGTCCCCAAAACAATATAACGACTTTTACGAACAATTTTATCCGCGATGTGTAACGTTACTGTCGTCCGCAGCCTGAAGTAGCGACCTGAACAGTGAATGGATGTGAGATAACTTTATTTGGTGTGAAACAAAGTCAGTTCAGAGGGGTACTAAAACTCACTTCTTGCAGCTTGTGTGTTAGAGCTAGGGCTGGGCGATAAAACGATAACGATATGTATCGCGATAGACATGTAATCAATATCAATAAAAAATGCGCTCGATAAAAGTTCGATAATTTTTTTTATTTTTATTTTTTTTTCTTCGTCGGAAGAAACCAGAGGTTTCAAAGCAAGTTTGGTTGCATGAACAAAGGCACTCGCTCTCTGGTAGCCTAGCAACGTAGGGAGTGACACGCTAACAGCCAATCATGTAACAGTATTGTGTTTGGTTGCGCCATATCGTTGTCTTGTGTTGGATTCTTCAATAACAGAACTGCCGTGGAGTGATAAGTGGAAAATGCGTGAAGCAGCAAGCGCGGAAGTTCTTGATGAAACGGGAAACGTCAGCTCGCCAATATGGCAGTTTTTTGGATTTTATAAGTCTGACCGTAGTCAGACCAATGTCGTCTGCAAATTATGCAAGACCATCGTCCGCACCGCAAACCTGTTTTACCACTTTAGCCGCGCTCACCCTTTGGAGCACAGCCGTATTCGCCAGCAACGTCCAACAACATCTGCAGCTGGAACCCCGCACAAGCAGCAGAGCACCACGGAGAGGTACTCTCAGTGCCTTATGACTGTAAAAGCTAAACGGTACAAATAAATAACGGAGGCAGTGGCATATCATATAGGCAAAGACATGCTTCCGCTGAGCACCCCCCCACCATGTACGGTTTAGGCTGTACCGTGACTGTTAGACGGAGAAAAATAATAACTGTTACTGTGCTGTATCACGTTAGTTTTTTATTTTACAGACAGTCTACCTCAGTTTTATTTCAATTTCTCCTATGTTTACAAAACACTGCACATATTTTAAAACACTTCATTCACCAGAAGTGTTCATTGTGATTTTAGACTTATGTTTACATTTGAATTATTTGAGTGTTTTCCATGGTTGTGTTGACATTTTCTGCTTTTATAACTGAGAGGATTATAATCGGAGGAAGGTTAAGCTTAAAATAAAAACGTTTAAATTGAATACATTTTTTTCTCCTGGTCCTTATTTTAAATAGGTCATAAAAAATATCAATAATTATCGATATCGACTGATATGAAACACTTATATTGTGATACAGTTTTCAGCCATATCGCCCAGCCCTAGTTAGAGCCATGCTGTAGTGTTCAGAGGACAAGGCACTAAAGCACCTCACAGTGTTGGAAATAACAGATTCACATTTCCTTTTTGTTTTAATGTAGCGCATTCATTTAGAACAGTAAACAGTCAGTTTCACCGGAACTCCTTTAGTCTCTGCCTTCGCAATGAAAACTTGAAATGTATTCCCCCTCAAAAATAGGTAATTGAGCACTGTAGTGGTTATGACCATATCAGTGACTATGTAACATGTACATGGAAACGGGATAAATAATGTCTGTGGCTTGCACAGTGATAGCTTAGAGAAGGCTAGCTGTAATCTCGCGCTGAATTCCCGGTGTAGCAGGAAAAAGGAAACGGTGTGCAGATCGCCGAGAAGCAAGGAGCGCGGCTAAGGAAACTACCACACATAGCCAGACCACCGGGCGCTCACTGGATTGTTTTCGGGAGCGGGAGGCGACAAAGGGGGGATAAATCACAAGCAATGATCCCGGTCAAGCCTGCTAGCGCGGTTAAGGGAACTACCACACAGATTGACAATGCCAAGCCTCCTACTCACCAACACCAGATTGATCACACACAAAATGGATGAGCTACAAATACACACGGAACTGCTGCGTGATGATTTTCACAGAAGCCTGGCTTAACACACTTATCACGGACGGCAGCCAGCAGCTAACAGCTAACAGCTAGCTAGCAGCTAACAGGGCTACTCACCAGCAGCATCGAGACAGGGTAGGTGAATTTAAACAATGTCTGAGTTGAAAACGCATCTTGTTGTCACGCAAGGGCCCTGTTCATGTTGCACAGACATTTTAATTGCATTTTGTGTCTGTTAAGAGGCACAAAGGCACTCTAAAATCTGCCCCGACAACTGCCGTTTTAGCTGAGTGGAAGCTAATGGGGGTAGCTGCAGCTACTCCGTGTTACCTGCACCGATTCAAGCTGGGGTTTTTTCAATCGAAAGTACACGCATATTTATAGCGATCAAATTGGCCGGAATTCTCCTTTAAGTGACCATCTTTAGCTGAAAGTTATACACAACGCTAGCACTAAACAGCACACTCAAGCTTTAAACAATTAATGTTATGTCCTGATATTTGTTTAATTACAGTGTGTGTGTGTGTGTGTGTGTGTGTGTGCGTGTGTGTGTGTGTGTGTGTGTGTGCGTGAATTTGTAGGTCGCACTGTGTTTGTTTTTATTGATTTCCTTGTTATGTTGATGCTTTTATTGTATTCTTATTTGTATTCATGCTTTCTTTATGCTGTTTTTAATGTAAAGCACTTTGGGTTTACATGTAATGAAAGTTGCTATACAAATTAAATTGACATTGATATCCAAGCTAATGTAATAAGAGTTCACTGAGGATACCACACCATTCTATCATCTCTTAAAAAAATCATTTGTCACACTACGTCATCAACAAAATGTACAGAAAAGACCACAGATAATGTTATGAAAATGAGATAGGGAACACACAGGAGTTTCCTTTCCCTGCAGTACAGTAATGTACTGTATGCGTGTGCTTGTGTGAATGTTTTGTGTGCTGGCTCTTGCTATGTTAAAAGGACAGAGGCACTGTGTTTAAAATATATTTCAAAAACTGCATTATGGAAAAGATTTTGGTAAAAGGGATCCTTTGAAAAATACATCCTAGTTCAAAAATAGACAATAGACTGCAAAAGGAATGCAGATGACCTAGCCAACATTGTAAACAGTAGGTTACTAACTGCCAATGTTTTGGCAACGTTTTTCAGTCACCCATGATGAAGTCAGTTAGGCTTCCTAAAGCAGAAAGCTTAAACAACTAAATGAATCAAGGCTCTGGGAAACACAGGGCTACTTCACATTTAATTTCACCCTATACCACACCAGTGTGGAATGTTTTCATTCTTTTGGGTTTAGATGTAAGTGCAAGTGTCTCTAAGATCCGGTACTCCTAAGATTGCACTGATTATTATTTTGGTGTAAAATATGACACGGAATAATGTGCAGTTTTGCTGTTTCTGTTCCATTTTAAACTCAAAAACTCAACTTTTCCCCCATTACAGCAGCTAATAGTGCAGTTCTTTGTATGTGACCTGAATTAAATAGCAAGCATACTGTACTTTCCCCATACTGACTACCCTATGTCTGTCACTGATGTTCTTCCAGTAAATACCTAAACAAAAATGCTAAATCAGCTGTGCTATGACAAGTAGCTTAATGAATCAATACTGCCTACTAACAGTTAAAACATCATGTAAAAAACAACAACATATGTAGGCTACCTGCTTTTTGAAACATAACATTTTTTTACACAACAGTACACTATTTACAGCATGTATCCTAAATAGATACTATGTATAGCTAGCCTTGCAGTGATAAATGTTGAGGTACTGTATCTGCTCCAGGCCCAGGTGACCCCTAAAATGGTAGGCATAGTCTACAGTCAATTTAACACTCAAATTAGCAGGCTACTGTACGGTTGCCTCAAAAATCCATCAAACCCTCTTAAAAAATGATTATTAAAACCCTCACAAAGGCAGGATTTATTACAGGGCTGTTGTATTAGAATCCTATTACATTACTTTACAACTTACTCTGCGTGTTGTCTTCTGGTGTGCTGCTGTGGTTGCTTGAGTTTCGCTAAATCAACACAGCTCTGTCTGTCTTCGAAGTCCTAACGTTACACAGAGTCAACCGGGGTGGGCTCGCGGCGTTAGCTAGCTAAGCAAGCCACAGACCAAATGGTTTACGTAAGTTGTCAACCAAAGTACAGTTGCTTCATTATTTGCCCCGTTAACTGCCATTCCGTTGGTCTTCACATCTTGTCCTAAACTGTTCTCATGTTACGCTTCGCACCGAGTCACTTGGTAACCTCTCACCGAGCTCATTATTGTTTGCCCGACATGACGCTTGGGTTTAGGTGAAAAGGCAACTGTCAAGCTACTAGCCTGACTCACTCTCCTCATATGAGTCGAGTCGATGATAGTAGGCTGGTCTACACTGTTGCATGATGATGATGGTGAGGGCGGATCGCCTCCAAACCAAACGGTTTAGCCTGCTTTCTGACCCGCTGGGTGACTCGGGTTTTTCCGTATTTGACACGGAAGTACTTTTTTAAAATAGTAGAAATCCCTTCAGTTAATCTCAGAGCTGAAGAAGTCAAAAGTCAAAGTATTGGAATGTAAATTGTAACTATAGCCTACATGTACTCTCATACCGTAGGCTATTTGCTTCTACTCCACATTTGTTATGGCTACTCTAGCCTACATACCTTTTTTGACAGTTCGACAGTACTGTACACATAATGAGCATAACACCACCAGCATCATTAAAAAGTATATTTTCAGAAAACTATAGAACAATAACGCAATGATAAAATATATCACTTAACAGGAGCCGTTCTGCATAATGAGTATTTTTTATACAATTTGCTGATAATATTTTCATAATTTAACTTGAGTAACAATTTTGAAAAAAGGACAAAAGGCTATTTGTGCATATAGGCCTACATCCGCCCACATATATTGCTTATATCAGAAAGACACAATATTTAGCGACAGTTAAATATATAGAATATCCCTTAATTGAAGTCATGACGAATGTAAACAAAAAAAACTGTAGCCTAACTGTTGACAGGTATTGCTCATTATAAACGTGAACAGGAGATCTAAGTTAAACTTCTTAATATAGGCTAAAGTAATTATAGTAATAAAATTAAGTAATTAAATATAGGCTAAAAAGCAATTGCAAATAAAAAAATAAAAACGTTTTTAAAAACAAAATCAAATTAGGCCCAAAAAAACCCGATTTACCAATTCCAAAGTGTAAACAAACAATTTGCACACTGTTTGCGCACTAGTTTGAGTGAAGGAGTTATTGTAGTGAGCATTATCATTACCATGCGTTTATTCGGCTACTGAATTGCATTATCTCCATTTACATTTACACACAATATGATATCAGGACCCCTCGGTGCCTGCAGAAACCCTAGTGAAATAGAGGCACTGAAGGCGTTAATTAGTTCACGAGCTCCTGCGCCACACACACACACACACACACACACACACACACACACACACACACACACACACACTTCTGTCTAATGTAAGCTCCTCAGCAGAAAGCCGGAGGAAGTCGGGATGACCGTTAACCTGACTCAGCCGGATTGCTTCGCAGGATGGTCTCACAAGGCTAGATGACCGTTGCTTCACTGCTGAAAGATACATCTCATTCTTCTGCATGTGTAGCCCATTAACGGTTTTTTTCTGTCAGTAATTGTTGCTAAACTGTCAGACATCAGGCGAATAGAGACTCACTGTTCTCTCTGAGTTAATTGTGGTTTTCAAACTGCTGGATTCATCATCACGGATGAGCCTGCAGTAAAAGGTGAGGCTGCATCATCACTTCAGTGCGTGTGGTCTCTCTATCTGCTATTTTACTGACTGTGGTGCTTAGGTTTTGCCTAATTGCAGACCAGAACTACAAATAATGCTTGTTTGTGGGAATTGTGATTTTCTAAATCATTATATATGTATATATATATATAGTTGCACCAGGAGTGCCAAAACTTTAATCACACTTAAATTTCACAGAAAAGGTCGACGACCTATTTGAAAAGACAGTTTAATGATGCAGCTCAAAGCTTTTCTGTATTCAACCTCTAAAAAACTGTGAACCAAATATTCTTTCAAATCCACAGACCAGCATGTCAAGCTCCTCTGACACCCTACACTTTTGTTTCCCCACCTACGGTGACTCCATCCTGAGCAAAATCAATACTCTAAGAGAGGAGCAGCGCTTCTGTGATATCACCCTCCTCCTTGGGGGTCCGCAAAGCATCACTGTCCAGCAGCCTCTCCACTTCCACGGTCACAGAGCAGTGCTCGCAGCGTCCTCAGACTTCCTACGTGACCAATTCCTGCTCCACGAAGGCCGGGCTGAGCTTAGCGTGGGTGTAGTTTCCAGTGTGGAGGTTGGCAAGAGACTTCTCCTGTCCTGCTACACTGGGGTCTTAGAGGTGCAATATCATCTACTGCTTCTCTAAACTCCTTACAGTAAAAACAGAGCAGAATATCCAGAATATAACTACCGGTGTACTCCCAAATCTAGAAATAAAGAACAAACATATTGTTACAACAACAGAGTAGGTGTTATGTAGGTGTTAACGTTTAAGATGACTGAGACGACTTAACTCACTGTTTGTTTGTTTTTTTGCGATCAAATGTTTTTATTCATTATAGTCACACAGGGTGGCAGAGCACCATCACATGGTGCTCTTTCAAATTACAAACAATATGCTGAGACATAAGAACGCGTCCCAGTCCATTTATGCGAGCTGTAGAGAGCTCCATATATATGACATCCAAAAAGGAAAGGGTCCATGTACGAATAGACAAGTCACGAGGTGGTTTCCAACGGGTTGCAATCATTCTCTTAGCAGCTGTAAGTCCAGCAAATACAGCACCTTTTTGAATTTTAGAGAGTTGAAGGGCTGACAAACCATTCAGAATCAAAACACTGATATTAACAGATACAGTATCATTAATCAAGGCAGATATTTTGGATGCAATATTGTTCCAGAACTGTCAAACAGGAGAGTGTACTGTAAGGCTGTAAGGCCTGTAGAACTGCAAGGCCACCATCTTCCTTCCTCTTCTGCAGAGTAGACATCTTAAGTCGCGGCTGCTTGCCTCTCCAGATACATTTAGATACTGCTGATTGTAATTTATGTCAATAATCAGAAAGAGGGGAAATAGGTAGCATAGAGCTCACAAAATCCTGGGTAAAACATTCATTTTAACCACAGAGATACAGGCTTGAACAGACATGGGGAGACCCATCCAGTTTCCCATATCTTTCAAAACGTTGTTCAGAGCAACAGAATAGTTATGCCTAACAATCTGGTTTAAGCAAGGGAAAACCTCAGTACCTTAATATTTACACTGTTTAACAATGTGGATGTTATTAGAGATGGTTGAATTACAAGCAGAGTCATTTAAATGAAGTAGTGCAGACTTTGACCAGTTCATTTTAAAGCCTGATAAGCATCCATAATCCTTGTATAAGGATAGAAGGTGAGGAAGAGACTGAGAGGGTTTTTTTCTAGAAAAACCATAACATCATCTGCAAACTGTGAGAGGTGATGCTGTGTATTGCAAATGCATATTGGTGACACCATAATCGATTGGCGAATGGCTTGAGCCAGAGGCTCTAGGGAGAGGACAAATAATGCAGGACTCAAGGGGTAACCTTGGCGTGAAGATCTAGAAACTGGAAATAAAGAGGAGGAGGTGCGTCCGGTTAAGACTCGGCTGAAGGGTTAGAATACATAACTTTAATCATACCAATGTAAGTTACCAAAGCCCATCACCTCTAAGACTGACCTTAAGAATGGCCACACAAGTCTGTCAAAGGCTTTCATTGCGTCAAGAGGAAGAAGTGACATTGGTGTCTTACTGTCTTCTGTAGCATCAACAATGTGGAGAAGGTGTCTAACATTATCTGCTGCCATTCTCGTTTTTATGAATCATGTTTGGTCAGAATTCACTAATTTTGACATATGGGACTCCAAACGACGGGCTAGGAGCTTTGCAAAGATTTTTAAATCAGAGTTTAGCAGGCTCAGAGGTCGACAGCTAGAGCACTCTGTAGGATCCTTATCCTTTTTTAAGAGTAAGGAAATCAAGGCTGTGTGAATTCACCCTTCTCAATAGAGACGTTAATCATGTCAAGAAGGAATAGGCCCAGTTCCCAAAAAGTTGCATAAAATTCAGGGGGGGATCTCATCAAAGCCCGGTGATTTTGCCTTTTGCATACTCTGTACTGCCACTCTTATTCTTCTATAGTGATCAATTTGTCTAAGTCAGCTGATTCCTCTACTGATAATTGAGGCAAGTCAAGCTGATTCAACCATCTGTCACAGTGGGTTTTATCCAAAGTAACCTCTGATTGATACAAATTAGAATAAAATGTCTGAAAGGTTGTATTTATTTCAACAGGGTCAGTTCTAATATTGCCATCTGAAGATTTAATAGCAGGAATATCCGCAAAATGGTCGCTGGTCCTACTTTACTCACTGGTTGTAGTTCTGTTTTTGTGTGTGTTTAAAGTGCACAAGTGGAAGTTAGACTTGAATCTTGTACTGTTAGTTGTTTTTTTTCCTTTTTTCCTATTATGAATTTATTGGTGTCCCTTGTATATCTATTACTGTAGGTCCCTCTGAGAGAAGTGGTGAGCTACCTGACTGCAGCCAGTGCCCTCCAGATGAGTCAGGTGGTGGAGAAGTGTGCCCAGGCTGTCTCCCAGTACCTCAGTCCCACACTGGCTTCCTTGAAACTGGTGAGACACTCAGAGAAGGAAATCCAGCAGCCTGACAGTGACTGGCCAAATACCAGCTTAAAAAATCAGGAGGAAAGGGATGCAGCCCAGCCCAGCAACAGCATCCAGGAAGCAAGTTCCAAGGAAGGAGAGGCAGTTGGAATTCAGTCCAAATCAAGGTTCAGCCAAGGAGTCCAACAAGCCATCCAGAAACAAGATGAAGAAACAGAGCAAAGAGAAGAGGAAGAAATGTTCTTGCTGGCAGCTCGACTGCAAGAATGTGGAGAGCTGATGGACTCCAATCAGTTTTGTAACTCTGGAGCACATCTGCCAAGGAGTCATTGTTCTGGAGATGAGCTGCCAGAAGATTCAGACAGCATATTGGTCCAGAGGCCGTACCTTTGCAGGAGGTGTGACAGAGTCTTCCAGCACCTGGAGAGCTATGTGGGTCACCTGAAGAAGCACAGAGAGTACTTGTGTTTGGTCTGTGGGAAAGGCTTTTCCCAGAGGAGTAACCTGACCCGCCACATACGCGTCCACACTGGCGTCAAGCCTTTTCGATGCCCGCTGTGCCACAAGACATTTTCCCAGAAGGCCACGCTGCAAGACCACCTCAATCTGCACACAGGGGATAAGCCCCATAGATGTAAATACTGTGCTGTGCACTTTGCACACAAGCCAAGTCTTAGGCGCCACCTGAAGGACATTCATGGTAAGAGTAGCCTGCAAAACATGCTTGAGGAGGCTGTGCACTGATGATAAATAAGCAGTTTCTATATTACTTTGAGAATATGTCAAATATGGTATCAGGAAGCACATGAAGCTACAGTTGACCCTGACTTAGAGTGTAATAAAGTTAAGTATTCACTTATTAAGTTTTTTGTATTAAAAAGATTTATTTTAATTCTGCAAAATCTCAAAGTGAAGATGATCCCACTTTCCACTACACCAGTGTCTCCCATCACACTGAGGGAGAATCACTGAGTTAATGCATCTGCACTGTAATATCTGGCTAATGGAAAGTTGTAGTAGTAGTGCCTTCTGTAGCGTTTATCTCTGCCGGTACAATACATTGAATTAAGACCTGTAGCATGCAATGTACACCTTTCATTATGCTATATCATCTGCAATGGCATGTATAGTAGTGAATGCAATCTCATATAGAGTTGGGCATTGTTTCCAACACCTTTTGAGAGGGCTCTTACATTATATAGTGTGCACAGCCAACCAAGTTTGTCTCTGTTCCCTCTACAACCAAATATGATTCTGCTTTACCAAGAAGATAAGCCATTGATAACTATGTAAGCTATAAGACAGAATGTTATAATACTAAACATTTAATAATAGTGAAGAAGTGAACACTGCTGTAATTACTGCAACAAATTCTGGATTTATTAATGTTTTAAAATACTATTTCTTGGCTTGTTTGCTGATTTTTTGAATGGACTTTATACTGCATACTGCCTGTTATAAATAGAGGCCGGGGTCACAGACAGTCATTGCTTCACCATTTGACCCGTCTAAAATGTTGTGCAGCTCACTGAGCATTACGTTATAAGTGAGTGGGTTCTCCTGCATGGCTGAGAGAGTTTCCATGCTCTCTCGCGCCATTCTTTTCCCTTTGCATCTCTCTCTTTCTATGTAACTGTCACTCATCTTAGTGAATGGACCAGTAGTTGTTGCCCTCCTTGGCACATCCAAAAACATATACCAAAAGATATACCAAATGTGATTAAATGTTGAAGACACACACACACACTCTCTGTCTCTTTGATCACAGGATGGAGTTTACGATTGGTAAGCTGCGTCGGTCTGATAGAGGGGGGTGAGGGGTCATGTCACAGATTATTAAAAATAAGTTTTTAAAAAATGTCCATGGATGTAGCATTTCGAATATCTGCAGGGAGGGTGTTCCAGAGGGATGGGGCTGCAACACTAAAGGCTCTGTCTCCGAAGGTACAGAGTCTGGTGTGGGTAATGGAGAGCAGGCCAGCGTCTGAGGACCGCAGGTTTCGGGGTGGGGTGTATCGATGGAGGAGATCGGAGAGGTACAGTGGGTCCAAGGCATGGATGGATTTGTAGGTGAGGAGGATTTTATATTTGATGCAGGATTTAATTGGGAGCCAGTGAAGGTGGATGAGGGTTGGGGTGATGTGCTGCCAGGTCTTGGTCTGGGTAAGGACCCTGGTGGCAGAGTTTTGGACATACTGGAGCCTGTCTAGGGTTTTGCTGCACAGAGCACAGAGCCTTGAGGCACGCCTTGGTTGACCGGAGCTGGGTCAACCAAGTTGCTTCCTGTGTGAGAGGTAAGACTGAAACCAGGAGAGAGCTGTGTCAGTGATACCAAGTTGATGGGATAGGCGGTTGAGGAGAATGGTATGGGAGATTGTGTCAAAGGCTGCAGAGAGGTCGAGGAATGAGTATGCTGATGTGTCCAGAGTCAGCAGTGGTGAGCAGATCATTTGTGATTTCGATGAGATTAGAGATTAGGAGGGATACAGTAGGCCTAACTGTTCCACTTTTTTATTAAATCGAGTAAATTTATGTAATAATGGCCAAGACTTTCAACACTGTGGTACTGTTGATTGTGTTATTATTCTAATTAAAGGTGAGGGGTAAGGTGCTGATTGATATTAAAGTGTGCTGACCTCCTGATCCCATTCTTTGCAACACTGACTGTTCACTTTATTAGGGACACCTCTCTGACAATGTGAACAGCTCACTCCAGACAGGGAGTCACATATACATGAAGCACTCAAAACATTCAGATCGGACAGTTCAATCTGTTTTACTTACATTAATATTATCCATTCACTAACTAAAGTAACTTTTTCATGCCAACAGCATGATGCTTATACAAAGTGTTTGATGTAATGAAAATGTAATTTAGCACATACCGTAATTAGCTTTCCGATATGTTTCATATGGTTCATTTTTAATCACATGATGTCCTCATAATGAGTAGGCTCACCTCTCAGGTCAGTGAGGAATTATTACTACAGTATGACAGAATTATAACCACTGGAGGTGAAGTCTACATGGCCAAAGAGCCTGTTAAATCCCATTGAGATGCCAGACTAAGTCCATTATAATGTACAGGCTGAGGCTATCCAACTAATAGGATTAATCTCAGGTACACCTATTAACACAATGCAGTGTATAAAGTATCCTAGCCTATAAAAATGCTATCTCAATATAAAATAACTATATTTTACATAAAATACATTTGAATGTGTTCACATAAGACTGACTTTAGTTAGGCCACTACCAAATGCTGTAACAGCATAATAATAACAACAACAACAAACTATAATTTAAGTGAATTTTTGTTTAATTAAGCCTTTGCAAAGAGTTAAGAGCTAATTAAACACACGTACATGGGTTTTGGGAGAGTAAACATTAGGCCATGAATAATGGGGAAGGCAAACAGAGTTCAGGCATGTTTTTTCTTCCGCTACTCCACTTCTCTAAACATAGGGCTGCAATGAAGCGAGCGGGAACTGCGTGTGTTTGTATGAACTTCCTCTTGACAGGCGCACTTGTCGAAGCGCATCCTCTGCCGGTCTGTTCCTTTAAAACCAAAGAGCCCACGCCTCGAAAAGCGGCTTGTTCCGGCTTTGCCCTTTTACATCTTTTTATCCTTGCTCACTAGATTAAAATAGTGCCCCACGCCGCATCTACGACAATTACGCACAAGCATTTTTATTGAACGGTCCGAGGCTGAACAAAACCGCGTCTGGGCCAGAGTAGGATGCGTGATGCGTACAGCGGTGCAGCAGCTCTTTGCCTGTGCAGCCCGGTGGTGAGTCTGAGACGCAGTTCAGGCACCATCACCGGCGGAGCGATACCAACATCTCCTCTCAACCCCGGTTTGTTAAACTGAGAGTGTGTAGCTCACTGTACCTGAGCGACTGTGTCCGTCATGTACAATCGAAAAAGGGGGGCAGATGATCACAACTAGACCAAGGGACCTGTCTATAATGCTCTGAAATGCAGAGCCATATCGAGCTCGCATCAAGAAGTATCTCCCTGGGCTGGCTGCTGCGGTTGTTTTGCAACTGATGAAGATTTTCATTTTTATTTTGATGCGCTTCTGTGGATGTCTTTGAATATGTTTATTCTGGTGCTCTGGTGTAGTGCGTGAGGTAAGTGACTTATCCAGAGGTGTGCGCTACTTTCTCATGCTCCTCAAATCGAGATTTCGTTTCAGATGTCAGATTAGGACTCTTTTCTTTTTTTTATATTTTCCTCCGCTGAAAACGAGGGATCATTTAGCAACAACAGACTTCAGAAATCATATCATTAGACCTGGAACTATTCGGCTACCAGCTCATCATCAATTCCTGCAACTGGTGCTGTAGGAATATTATAAGAAGGCTGGTTGTATTGGAATTGTGGGCCCATAGCTCATAGCCATAATACAAACCAGGGTTTTCTAGAAAGAGTTGCAGCAGTCATTGCATGCTGTAAAGCAACATGAAATTGTAGATATGCTGCTGCAATGGTGGAGACTAGTTGATGTTACTCTTCCAGGCGTGATGATAGGCATTTGCACAGATGTGACGTTTATGGAGGAACATCACTGTTGTTCTCAGGGACTCCTGAGCAACAGCAGAGCAGTTTCCAAGTTCAGGTGTTGCATATTATTTAGCCTTTAGTCTGATGCAGCGCTGCCATCATAAAGTTTAGGTATATGAGCAGCCTGCCATGTTGGAGGTTACTCAATAACCTGCTGATTTGCAACGAAGTAACCTGATATCCTAGCAATATTATCCAAGGCTGCAACAAACTAAGATTGCATAACTCTTGGGTGCTTCTGTCACTGCAGACATCTCACAGGCATAATAGTACACAGGCTTATAATATTACATGTGCTGTATGCATATAATACAGCAGCTTATGAGCTGTATGGTTGCCCTGCCTACCATATTCACTACCCCCACACACTGTGACAACAGGCCTAATGAATAAATAATCACACAGACCCACATACCCCCACTGTACGCTCAAAAACAAGTGAGCAGACATGAAACAACTGTAGTAATCCTGTGATAAATGAAATAGATACACTATAATAGATAAGATACATTACAAATAAATATCACAGGAAAACTAGCTGCTCTGCCACCATTATAGCCTTGCATTACATTTTTCTCTCAAAATGATGTTTAAATTAATACCAAAATATTGTGTGTTTTTTGTATTGCAGACTGCAATTATACTTCCCAGAATGTATACTGGAGTTTGTGTGCCTGTTGAATCTTTTTAGTGTGTTGCTTTCACTTTACAGCTGATTGCTTTAACCGCTGAAATAACAAAAACAGGCTCATTTAAACAGCGTGTATGAGCTGCACGGATTTATCAAAATAAGTAAATTGCAGTAGTGATTACAGCAGTACGGTCTGAAATTACATAATGATACCTTTGTTTTGTGCTGATGTGCTTCTTTAGTGCGTCTCAGTTGTTGAGGAGATTTTGTGAATTATCTTAATTTCAAAGTAAAAACACCAATAATCTGGGTTGACTGCTCACACACACACACCACTTGGAATGTTCTAATTTAGGGGCCACGGTGACAGTGAGAAGGAGTCCTCATATTACTTCAGATTCCTTTCCCTCAGGTCCAACTCATGCTCTGTGGTGGTGTGTGTGTGTGTGTGTGTGTGTGTGTCCATCCATCTATTTATTATTTCTTGTGTGGTTGTATGTATGTGTGTGTGCGTGCACATGAATCAGAAAGGTTTTTGGATGATATGAGCATGACTGTTTGTCCATCAGATGATGCATTGCTTGCTCAACCACACTGAGACAGCTCATCCCTTATTGCTGCTACTGATTGTTGTGGATCCATTAACTGGTCAAACATCTAATTTTTAGATTCTTTATTTAAAAAAAATGTCTTGCCTTTATTTGGTAGTTGATAGTGAAGATTGGCAGGAGAGAGAAAGAGTGGATGACATGCAACACAGATCCTCATGTCAGCATGTGTTTTAAACCACTAGGGCATGACGAGGCCCCAAACGCACAGCTGTCAGAGCTAATACATGATGTCAGTTTGTCAAACACATCATAACAGCTTAGTAACTTTCCCATTTTGTATTTCAATCAGAAGAGACAAGTCAATGAAGGAAAGATATATTTATAACAGATATGTGATATTTCTTGGCAGAGATTTGCAACGCAGTGGCGTCTGCCCTGGAGTCCAGACACTGGTGGTGGTGGCTGATTATTCTTTTGTCTAGGCTGATGGAGCTGATGGAGCTAAAGAATCTGCAAAGACTGGCGGTGTTTGGGAGGTGGAGGGGCACATTGCCATTTGAATGATTTGCACTGAAATGACAGCTGACAACAACTGAGAGGAGAAGAGATTTAAATGGCGTAACAGCCGTAAACATTCCGCGTCCAGCAGCACGAATGTACTAAAGGCAGAGAGAGAATCATATTTAAACGAGGCAGCAGCAGGATGATAGGCTCACAATGTAGGTGTGTCGCTGAGCTATTGGATAGATGAGAACAGCTGATGTTACCAGCTGAGGAGAGCAGGACAGGACAGAAAGGAGAAATTAGTGAGCATGTGTGTGAGGATTAAATTTAGATGCGTGAAAAATAAAGAAGACCTCAGCATGCAAAAGTATAGTCTTCCTGACTGAATATACAGTATGCTTACGCTTCTTATGTATACTATACTTACTTATGCTTCTCATGCTATAGCTTCATAAACTGATTATTGTTTGGCTTAAAATTGCTCTGCCTTCCGCATAACACAGAACCTATTAGTCACCTTCTCTATAATTATTAATGTGGCGCTTCTGTCCCTGATGTGTCTCTCTACAGATACTGGGGTACGATAGAGGTAACTGTGCCAGCTCACTCCACTGGGCCTACAGAAATACTCAAACTGAAGTTGCACAGTGAGTGACAGTTAAACGTCATCATGACACAGCAGCACAATCAGAAACCAATACAACATACACACGCATGTTAAGTGTGACAACCCCATACACACAGCCACATCAATCCATCATTACTACATGCCTAGTCTCGCTTTGCAAGACCTTCCTCCACACGCCACATGCTCTGGTTTATTGGAATTTCTTTAAACCAATCACAATCGTCATGGGCGGCGCTAAGCTCCGCATGGAGCCGCTGCAAAATAGCCTCAGGAAGGAACTTGTTTTGGTGGAACGTGTGTACGTCCAAAAGTTGTTTTAGTCGTACGAGAGAAAACTCAGATTAGACAGTCTAGCTGTCTCAATTTACCCTGCAGAGATCTGAGGAGCAGTTCACCATAGTCCTCATAAATCCAAACACAAAGAAAGCAGAAGGGAACGGCAAAAAGACATGCATCCGGTGGAATTTCCTGCAGCACTGGAGCAATCCCGGAAGTGGAACGTCAAGGATATAGACTACTACATGCCTAACCTTAGCTCTTACTCCACACGTAACCTAACCCTGCATGAGGGTGTGTGCTACTTAGATGAGCCTCCCATTGGCTGACTGCTATATTCTGCTTCCTTGTACTCTCCCTTTCAGTTGCATTGCTGTTTTCAGAGCACCTGTTTCTGTGGGAGAGAGCCATGACAAGTAGGGGTGGGGGAATTAGTATCCATCTTTTATTGTATAAATTGCACATGACAATTTTATATTTTTTGGTACTAGAATAATGAAATTCAATTGCTTTTTTGACCCACTGGTGGTAATCACAAATTAATAACAAAATGGAAGTGAGATGAACAGAGAAATGTATCTTTTTAGATAAAAATAATTTTGACAAAGTTTTCCTTTGGGGACATAATTTGAAGTTGGAAAAAGGTAATTGCAATATATCACAGAATATTGCTATTGCTTAAAAAAGCAATAATACCGTATTGTGACATAAGTATTGTGATAATATCTTATCACGGAGTCTCTGGTGATTCCCACCTCTAATTGCAAGGACTCAAACTCACAAACATGTCATGCTAATGAAAACTGTGCTATCGTTACACAATAGCCATGTGAAAGATGTTTACCCCCGGGCGTGATATTTTGCAGGCACTGTAGTGATCTTAACCTGTGACAGCATGAGTCTACCTGATTTATTTCTACCTGACCTTTTGCTGGCAATGTGAGAAAACAACCTTTACCCTTTTAGTTATAATCTCCAAGATCTCTGTTTTGTTCTCTTTGGAGATGGAGCTAACGTCAGTCCAAATATCATAAAATATATGACCAAAGTCCAAATACCCTTGAAAAGTGAGGATGTGCCAAATATCGTCCTATTGTGAAAATGTTCTTACCTCAATGTTCTGAAAATCTTGAGACAATCTCTCTCTTTCTGTCTCACTCTGTCTTTATGAGACATCCCGAAGGAAACTCCAGATGCCCTCCCCCACACAGAGGCGGCCAAGTGAGGACTCACTGTCCTGAGCCAGATGATAGCTCGCCAACTGTTGGCTGTAACGACACAATGTACTTCTCATCCTCCGCTCAGTAGAGTGGGTCGCTCAACCGGCCACTGCTTGAGTCTACTAAGCCTTCCTTCAACAATTTAGGGATATTTTGAATATACTACATCTTTCTTGATGCCTGGGTGTGTTGAAAATGGCACATCCTCAAGTTTTCCTATACTAAAAACCATGCAACCTGAATTGCAGGCATGAAAGAATAACAACAGAGCTCATAGGTTTATTTCCTCATCAGTTAGAGAGAGGAGCCTAAAGAGGAAGTTGAGGTCTCCTGTCACAAGAACAGACTTATTCATGAGTGTGGGGGCGTTGTGTGTGTGGCATGCTTGCATAGGCCTACATGCACGGTTAATGGTCCAGTCTTGCCCGTAATGGAAGTCTTGTGTGCATCATGATATTATGAACTCCCTGTGTGCTGTGAGCTACTTATACATACAATGAATCTAATTGTGGTGAGACAGTGCACAGACTTGAATCCAGCCATGTGTGCAGGAATAAGTTCTGCACAGAGAGACAGGCAGGGTTAGAGTATAGCACGAACTCAGTCCAGTCATGTCCTCGTGTATTCTGCCAGGGACTCTGTAAAAAACAGGATGGAGCAGTAACAGTTGCTCAGAGCAGGAACAGGTGGCTGTCAACGTGACTACAGCCAGTGAATCACGGTGAACAGTTGCCCCCAGAGTTTGCACCACTCGCTAATCTGCGCACACACAGAGGAAGAGAGTTTTATCCGGGCTCACGCGCCAAGATAAAACTTCCCATCTTCATCGTCTCCAAACTTCGCCTGAACCACTTTCCTCGATCGAGCATTCCCTCACTCTTACTCAGACGGTGGTTCGGCAGTGTGTGGGCTACAATAGCCATAATCGGTGTTATATTTGGGTTCCTCGCTGAAGGAAATATGACGCTTGAGGACAGAGCGGAGCTGACCACGCGGCCAGGGGGTCACCGCGCGCTGTGGGCAGTTTGGAAGGTGCGTAAAACTGGCATTATAACTGGCTACATATTATGATTTAAATCACATTAAAATGCATGTTGTTGTGAATTCCTGGGTGTATGCATATACTTTTTTTTCCATTAGACTGATAGCATGTTCATATATTTTTAGGTATGTGATCTATTTGTCATAAAAGGTTGGTTTTTTCCAGATGTTGGAGGGGATTTTGTGCACATGTTGATAGTACATGGCTGCACGGGCTCTCAGAATCACACACACACACACACACACACACACACACACACACACACACACACACACACACACACACACACACACACACACACACACACACACACACACACACACTGTTTGCAGAATATTTTCAAAACTGGTGTAGTCAGTTACCTGAGTTCTTTTGTCCTAGGACAATAATCTCCTTTATACTCTAACTGTGTGTGTGTGTGTGTGTGTGTGTGTGTGTGTGTGTGTGTGTGTGTGTGTGTGTGTGTGTGTGTGTGTGTGTGTGTGTGTGTGTGCGTGTGCGTGTGCATGTATTATTTCACTGTATCTTTAAACCCATTTGAACAGATTTTTTCCAGTTTATTATGACGCCTGTTCTGTGAGGGCACCAGCTGTCATTTTGGTGAGCAGTTTGAACAGATGCAACAGACTCTGAAAGCAACAGGTGTCTGCACGCTGTGTGTAAAACACTTTGCATAATGGAGTCAGAAGGATGCTTTTTATGTTTGTGTGTATTTTATGTAAGGTTTTCCTTTTGGTTAATTGGATGATGCATCAAATAGCATACAGGAGGTCATGGAAAAAGTATAAAAATATCGTATTGTACAGCGCTGTTATGTAAGAAGAAGAACCTTTGCTGGTATGAAATACGTACAAAGTGGAATATTTGAGTGAAAGTGACAAGAAATGAGAGAATTCACACTCTTAGTAAAGCATGAAGGGAGCCGATTTAGATCTTATAATGTTAACTTCTCCCACATATCTGTCTGTGCATTTGTTCGTTCAGTGGATCCTTTGTTGTACCCATTATTACTTTTTTCCCACTTCACTTCGCTTATTAGCATCTCCTTCCATATGGATGTTTACGTTTTGATGCTATTCTAAATAAGCTCTTTATTTCAGCTTGTCTGTCTCACCGTGTGGCATTGTGCCCAGGTCGATAGTCTTGCAAACTGTGCTCACCAAAATAAATAAAAAACTGAATGAGAGCTTTAGTTGTAAAAGGTGTTTGGGAACATTTGACATAAACAAAAATTTTGGCCTACAATTGTCTCCACCACAATTCTGGAATAATCTATTACTTTATGCATTCTAGAAAAGAAATATTTGGTTTATTGTAATTTAATTAAGTGTTATAAAATACATATTGTTTTTCTATAAAATTGTATTGTTATTGTGATCTTTTATGATGTTGTTTAACTAGTGTTTCATCCAAGTTGGTAATGAGATGAGAGAAATATAGACCTGGACTTAATACTGTACTTGGAATGTAATTGGGTTCACAGCAAGGCCTTTTAATGTAATATGTGTTGAGACTTGGCAATTCATTATTTTAGGAGAGGGAGAGAGCGCTTTTATTGCCTACATCAGATTAAATAAATGTATGACTTTTATGGCGAGAGAGGCTGAAGATTGCCTGTGTACTTAGCTCAGCTCAATGCTTATTGCACTTGAATAATGATGTGTATGCTACTCCTTTATTTGCTGGACACCATTTCATTGTCTTTTAGCTTTTACAAAGTCCTTACCACTTACTGTCTGCATATATTTGTATAAATTGTATATATTTTCTAATGTAGATCCTATAGTTTTTGTCTACTTGATAATGCATCATAGCAAAAGTATTGCTGATATTTAAAGCTATGGTGGAAGGCGACAAATCTTTTTTAGAGGTTTTTTTTGCAAATTCCAGAGTGTAATGCTTTTCTTTTGTAGTCTAGCTATAATTGAAGTTATGTTATTGTAATAACAAGCACACTGTGATGATTCATAACATGTTGAGTCGTGCCATATGATGGATAAAGTGCTTTATTATGACGGGTTAGTGCTGAAACAATTTGTCGATTAATGAAGTAGTAAACTGTCAGAATCAGCTTTCAAAATTTGAACAAGCGTTTTTATTATTAACAAATCGGTTATATACATAGTAGTCAAGCTCTACATTTTTACAGAAATGTGTCAACATGTGTCTTTACAAAATAACTGCTACATAACTTTATGTCCTATTCCTCACAGGTGAGCAGGAGCTGTTGTCGGGGCTCGTTGGTATGCATTCCCCCTGAGCTCAGCGACGCCTCCCTCGGTGGTGTGGTGGCAGGATGCCAGTGCAGGCGGCCCAGTGGACAGAGTTCCTGTCCTGTCCCATCTGCTACAATGAGTTTGACAGCAGCGGCCACCAGCCCATCAGCCTGGGCTGCTCCCACACGGTGTGTAAGACCTGCCTACACAAACTGCACCGCAAGGCCTGCCCCTTTGATCAGACGCCAATCAGCACCGATATCGACCTGCTTCCAGTCAACTGTGCCCTGCTGCAGCTGGTTGGTGCTCAGGTGAGTCGAGAGGAAAGAATTGTCAAAACATTCTTTGGGCGTATACGTCTTGTGTGTGCTCATGACATGTGTGTCTCAGGTCCCAGATGTGCAGACGGTGAGCCTGAGCAGCGCAGCAGAAGTTGAGAACTACGAGGTGTGCAAGGTGTGCGTGGAAGAGCTGGCTCTCTACCTAAAACCTATCAGCGGAGCAAAAGGTTTGTTGTGTGTGTGTGTGTGTGTGTGTGTGTGTGTGTGTGTGTGTGTGTGTGTGTGTGTGTGTGTGTGTGTGTGTGTGTGTGTGTGTGTGCAGTTATGTATGCCTGTTTTTGTGTTTTAAATGGTACACTTTAGAGTTTCAGACTTGTGGACATCTGTGAAAGAGAATGAAACCCTTCGTTCTGAATGTGCGTGGGCCGCAGTTAGGCTGCCTGTGCAACTTGGCTTTCATGTTTCTCACACTTCTCATGATGCCTGAAAGCTGTATTTGTATGGTACTGAGAGAATGTTCAGCTCTCTGTGTAACCAGACAAGAAAGATTTACTTCACTGAAATTGACCAGTTGTTTCCAGTTGTTCGATCAGACAATTCTGGGTAACGGTGCTGTGGTAGCATTCATCGTTTTTAGCGAATTATATCATTTGGGCAATTAACACTTCATCATGCATCATGACTATTATCCATTCCATTAAGAGGCTTTAAATGTAACAGATTTTAACTAAGAGTTAATTTAAGACTAAATCAAGTAAATAAATTTAAAAAAATGACTCATAACTAAAGTAAATGTTATAATTGTGTTGAAGTTCCACGTTGTTTTACCACAGAGCTGTCACCATTTCCAGGTGTGGCGAATCTGAGTCCGAGTGTGCTCAGCCGGCCAATGCAGAGGAAGCTGGTGACCTTGGTGAACTGCCAGCTGGTGGAGGAGGAGGGCCGTGTGCGGGCAGTGCGGGCAGGCCGGTCGCTAGGGGAACGAACCGTAACCGAGCTCATCCTGCAACACCAGAACCCCCAGCAGCTCTCTGCCAACCTCTGGGCAGCAGTGAGGGCGCGGGGCTGCCAGTTCCTGGGACCTGGTGGGTGTGAATGACATACAGCATAGAACTTTCAGTGATATGAACACCTTGCTCCAAGACATAGATGTGTTAGGCAAGGCACTACATGTGATTTGTAAGACATTTGAATGCAACAAATGATTACACGTGTGTCTAAAGGTGATGCATGCTGTTGTGAACTTTTTGAGGCACTATAATTTCAAAGATGTCACTTGATGCTGACTTTTGTAGCCTGTAAAATGTACAGGTAAGAGCTGTGTGACAGGTTTGACAACAACAAAGTGTCATCTTGCTTTTATTTCTTTCTTGTATAGAGAACCTTTAAATACAAAGAATATAATTCACACTAGTATTACAGCATTGATCATTTCCATATTGCTTGATTTGGATATTTCTGCTGTAATGATTTAATGTAATTTGGTTGCTTTTAAAATTGCCTGTTTACAATAGATTGCCTCATCAAACTGACTGCTGGTGCTGGTATCCAGTGTCCTGTGATGATTACTCATAGGGTAGATTCTGACTGTTTTTCTTCATGATAACAGAATTCATTTCTGAGGACACCTGGTTATAAGATGGTTGTTTGATTGATATGTTGATTAAAATATGTATTGTATTCTCACCTCCTCCCACCATTGTCACCTCTTCCTGCCATCTGCTGTATCCCTACATCTCTTCCTCAACAGCTATGCAAGAAGATGCTCTGAAGCTAGTTTTACTGGCTCTGGAGGACGGCTCAGCTTTGTCCAGGAAGGTGTTGGTATTGTTCGTAGTCCAAAAACTCGAGGCTCGGTTCCCCCAGGCCTCCAAAACCAGCATAGGGCACGTGGTGCAGCTTCTCTACAGGGCTTCCTGCTTCAAGGTACGTGCAACATAAATGAGCATACATACATAGAAACACATCAAACACATGCATATGTGCACATGCACCGACATGTGAGCAAGCTGCACTATTAAAACCTTCCTGAAAAAAAAGAAGCTAACCACAGCTCTTTGAAATGTAATCTACGTCAAACTGAACAAAAGAACCTCAGTTTGCTGCGGTCCCAAGAACCCAAGCCATAATAAATGACCTGATTAAAAGAAGGGTATTTAAATAGATCCTCATTTACCACCACATATCCCTTTACTGCAGAGAGTGTGCTCTAAATGAATACCTTTTTTTTTATGTCAGCAGTTTTCCAAAACTTTCATTCTTGTCAGTTTACATATAATAGTTTCCACTTAATAAACTCAAAATTAGTCAAAGTGTCTGAATGAGTTTCGAAAAACCCCTTTTAAAATGTGGATTGAGCTCTTAACATGACCCTGTGTGACATTAAAGTATTATACATATATATGTGTAGGCCATACTGATATCATATAGTGCATAAAAGTAATATCTGTAACGAAGCATCTGTGGATATATTTTCTATGCATGTGTGTGTGTGTGTGTGTGTGTGTATTTCTGTGCCTGTTATCTGATTACAGACATTGCTGGTAGGGCAGAAATGCAAGCTATCTGCTCCTGATGTAACAGCAGTCTATATTTGCTCTTGTTGCCCCGCCTTGCAGGACAGAGACATACAGCTCAGAGATGCAGAGAAAGATAGTGCATGAATACAGAGAGAAAACAGACAGAGGATGGACAGCAGCAAGAGCTCCAATAATGATGAAATCTGATTCTGTTGGGTTGTGATTTTGACTGTTGAACAAATTTGTAAGTGATACAGCAGCTGGTTGTGTGTGTTGGTGTCTTATGATGATTGCTCATAGGGCAGATTCTGAGCAGGGGGGAATCCCTTTGTCTGATCTGAATTTGAGTTTGTGAGTCTGAAGACACCACATACCTACAATCTGACTGGTTGGTAAATTTGGTTACATTTATTTTAGGAAAATTGCAAGGATGACTCTTAGCCTCCCATACCAAAATACTGTTTTATATACTTTTTTTTATATTATAAGTCACCTCAAAATGAATATTTCATTATATCATTAGCTACTCCAATGTCACTGGTTAACGCTGTAATGTAATACACACTGAGGGCAAAATGCAAACAAAAGTACATTATAAGTGGATATTCTCAATATAACAAATCAGATTTTCTGCCCAAATAAACAAATACTTTCTTGAATACAATAAAAAAAATAATCTAACTTTGGGCACCTGGATAGCTCATTTGGGAGAGCGGGTGCCCATATATAGAGGTTTACTTCTCGACGCAGCGGGCCCGGGTTCGACTCCGACCTGCGACCCTTTGCTGCATGTCATTTCCCCCTCTCTCTCTCTCCTTTCATGTCTTCAGCTGTCCTGTCAAAGGCCTAAAAATGCCCAAAAATAATCTAACTTTTCATGCCAGCCGACATGCCAAAATGTACAATTATCAGTTGTGTATGGTACAAGAAGGAATGAAGTTTCATTTTGGGGTGAAGTGAAAAATTCTTTTATTGGTTCTGAATCTGTATTAAGGACAAAGGTCTTACAAAAGATAATATTCCGTCCATACCCTCCTTCTCTTCCTCATCTTTCTTCACACTCTCCTGTCTCTCAATTCCCCCTCCTCCTTATTCTCTCTCCATCCATCGTCTGTCAGGTGACTAAGCGTGATGAAGACTCCTCACTGATGCAGCTGAAAGAAGAGTTTAGAACGTACGAGGCTCTCCGAAGAGAACATGACGCTCAGATCGTCCATATCGCCATGGAGGCGGGCCTACGGATTTCACCTGAGCAGTGGTCTTCTCTGCTGTACGGAGACCTGGTCCACAAGTCACATATGCAGTCCATTATTGACAAGGTGACAGTATGATTCATTCCAAAGTTTCAGCATTAATTATTGATGAGTTCAATTTGGAAATTCCACACGGTGGGTATAACAAGCCTCTAGAGAACGAAGGCACAGGACAAATACATTCGTCTTTTCTTTATTTATTTTTTGAAAACTCACCCTCCGCTTCTATCTTCTGCTCCAGTTGCAGTCTCCAGAGTCGTTTGCAAAGAGCGTTCAGGAGCTGACGATCGTTTTGCAGAGGACGGGAGACCCAGCCAACCTCACCAACCTTAGACCACACCTAGAGCTACTAGCCAACATAGACCACAACCCAGGTAATTCTGTTTGTTTAACTGTATTCATCTGAATGTATGCAAATGAGTGAATGATTCACACTTCTCAGAATAAAAGGGCTTGTTTTATTACACAAAGATCATTAATGAGATTGAAAAGTGAAGAAAATGGGCACGCTGTGGCACTCACATACCAAAATGCAATTAACAAGCAAAAAAGAGAAGATTAAATATACAGATTCATTTTGTGTTTAATATTTAACACACAAAATGAATGTATGTATATTTAATCTTCTCTTATTTAAAAAAGAAAAGTACAATGACAAGAGTTTAAAATATTATGGCACTCAGAAATGTATTCGGAATTGTAGTTTCTTGGTTAAACTTAATTATTATATTGTCATGAAATAACTATTGGATTAATTGCAATGTTGCCCTTTTCATGTAGCCATGTAGTAACTTTGTATTATGAGCAAATACCTGCAAAACTACATTTTGATCAGCCTCAGCTGTACTTTGTGTTAAGTGCTATTTAGCAAACATTAGCATGTTAACATGCTAAACTAAGATGGTGAACATGGTAAACCACCAGCTAAACATAAGCATGTTATAGCATTGTCATTGTGAGCAGCATGTTAGCATGCTAATGTTAGAGTTTAGCTCAAAGCACTGCAGTGTTTTAACCTTTATTTAATACGGGTAGTTTTGCAGGTCTATATGGTATGGCAGGTATATATGGTATCATAATACAAAGTAGCCTACTGTACAAATTTTACCAGAAGGGCTACATGAAAAGGGCAACATAGCAATCATATACATACTCTTCTTTTGCTGTCCTTTTTAGTTACCATACTGTATAATGGATATAATGACAAAAGTGTGTGTGCCCTGTACGTCAGCTAGAGAGTTTGCCCTGATTTAATGGTATCAGGATCTCTAATCTCAATTTATGTCGGATAGATGTACAATTCTGTCTAGGTCTAAGCCTTTATGAGACCCTGTACAGTGATAAGAATCTCTTCTTAACAGAGTCTGTTATTGATCTGTGTGCAGATGCCCCGGCACCATCATGGGAGGAGTTGGAAAGGGTGATGCTGGCTGTGAAGTTGGTGGTTCATGGACTAGTGGAATTCATACAGAACTTCAGCAAGAAGAGCCACGATGCTCCCCAGGTACACTGATAGGACGAGATTGTAACGGTTATGCTATTTAAAATAGACAACAGAATAATGCAAGAAATGTAAGGAGTTGAAGGAAATGTGGGAGATCATAACCATAATATTTGCCCAGTGGAAAAGTGCAGAAACGTAAAGTGGATAAGTACTACTAACTCACTACATATCTTCAAGAACTCACTATTATCCCTTCTCAAAACATCATGTTGCTGTCTTTAATGGTATTGTCAGATAATGAAACTGGTCACTAACAGTACATACAGTATAGTGGAGTGAATAGTGGCTGAAGCTCTCCTGTGTGTCAGTATCAGCTCTTGTCAAACAATACACTGAGAATGAAGTTTAAAACAAACATTAAATACAAGAAATCCAGACACAGATTATTGCAAGATATATATGAGTAGGCCTACATTCAGAATATATATATTATATTATTATATAAAATATATATATATATATATTTTTGGGCTTTTTTAATACGCCACAATACAAACACTGTGTACCACAAAGGTGATTATAAAGGTCAAATATCATATATTTTTTATTTTGTTATGGTGTTCTGTCCACACCTGTCTGTGGGGTTTGACGTGTGACATCATTAATTTGTGCCAGCACACTGTCTTTGACATTTGTTTGACATCCATCTTGAAATTTTGAGACTTTTCCCTTTCAATATCTACATTAATGAGTTGTAACAGTCTGCAAAAAAAACATTCAATCACCATGGATATAGTTAAGTTAAGAGTAAACATTAACTAACATCTTGACATTAACTTTACACTTATAACTGGTCATTATTTAGTATCACCCATGTTTTATGATACCTGTCACAACTTTCAACTTTAGACTAAGAGTCATAAGTTAATCTTAGTCATTTATCGAAGACTTGCATGCATTAGTTTTATTTTACAGTTAATGTGCATTGTATCTGTACATTTTGCAGCCTCAGCCCAACAGCAAGTACAAGACCAGCATGTGCCGAGACCTTCGTCAGCAGGGAGGCTGTCCCAGAGGAACCAACTGTACATTTGCACACACACAGGATGAGCTGGAGAAGTGAGTGTACACTCACATACACTCCGAAAGACTCACTGCATTCAAGATAGAGAAGTTTGCATTCATAATTAGATACAAAAAAACTAAAATGTTTGACAGAAGTCTGCTTGTCCAACCGTGGGAGTTATTCTATGTTTTATAACTGCAAAATGACACTCTGTTAACTAAAGTATCTGTATGTGAGGAGGAATCTTAAGTTGAATGAAATGAGATAAATATATAGATTACATTATGGGTTTGTAGCCCTAGATTCACTTACACTGCCCTGTAAAAAAGGCCTTTAGAGTTTGTCTTCTCTCCGCTCTCCTCTGTTTCTACACAGCCTTCCCCAAGTCCCCTTTTTAGATTGTATTTATTTACTTATTGACAAGAGGATTTACAGGAGGTCCTGTGGGAATATGCAATCACAACATGTTCATTAAGATGTTCTCCTTTGAGCAAAACATAACCCTTCCCCATTGTACTGAATTTTGCGTTGTCCCTTATTCTCTTTACAGATTTAGACTGAGAAACAAGAAGAGCAGCAGCGTCGGCCGCGCATTCCCATTAGCACCTGGGGTTATGGGTAAAACCTTCACCATGGAGGGCAGCATCCACTCAGATGTGTCTGCAGGCATGGGGCAGGGGCTCAAAGGCACAGGGGAGAACGCAGACTCCCTGACAGAGGGGATGCCCGGCCTAACTCACCCCCAACTGATCTCCAGAGGGGTTGACATGATGGAGGAAATGAATAGAGCGGTGCCAAACGGATCCAATGATGCTAAAGGGTCCAACGGGCTAACTAGCAGAAACTCATCAGGGTCCACTGAACAGTAAGACTATTCATCGACTTATTCTCTGATGCTTGTACATCTTCTCTTGTTGGCTTTTAACTCCATGACCAGCCGAATATTACTTTGAGTTTAGCATAACTGTTGATGTCAAGTCAGATCGCAATAAGTTATTAAGCAATAGAACAATAAACAAAATGTAAATGATTATTTGTGTGTCAAAACATTTTCTTGTATTTGCATTTGAATGAATCTAGTCAAATACACATTTACAAGTCACCTGATATGTGGACCTGCACACATTGGATATTTTGCATATGATTTTGGCAGAGAAGTAATGTGGGGACGGTCTGACCAACTCATTCATGTGTTCATTCTTTCTCTTTATGTTGTCATTCTGTCCATCAGGAAGCCCATCTCACCTCCCAGGACTCCAGTCAGCCACTCCTCAGCATCGTCTCCCTTGACAACAGTTGGGCGGGGTGATGGTGGCACTCTTATGCCCAAACATGGTCAGTTTGTGCTGCGTGCACCACATCCTTCTCAGGCGTCAGAGCTGTACTATCAGGAGCCCCACTCTGCATACGAGTCACCCCATTATCAACCAACCTGTGAGTCCATTTTTAAATAAAAGCTTAAAAAAAACCTTGATTGTTGTCTTGGGAAAGTGCAAATTAATCTTCTCTTCTGTTCTTTTCTCTACTTTTCTCTTCTTTCCTCCTCCTCCTCCTCCTCTCCAGCAGGTTCCTACTACCAATCTACTCTTCATCCTTCTCACAAACCCTGCATGGCTCGCTTTCTTCGATCCACCAACGTCCCAGAATCCTCTCTGCCGCCCTCGATTGGCCCTCCATCATCTTCCTACCCCAGTGACCCTCAAGCGCCACACCCACCTTCCTCCTCTTCTTCGGGGTACCCGCCACACCCGCCTAGAGATCGGATGGGACCTACTGCCTTCCATCACCACCCGGGGCAGCCTCAGTATGGGCCTCTGGCTCCTGCTCATGGTGTTTATGCTCCCCTCTATGACAGCAGGAGAGTATGGAGGCCTCAGGTGAGCCTTCTGATAATTATCATATTGCTGTTAATTTGATCATTCTGTAACTTACAGTGGTAATGATGATTTTTATAATTAACAGTTGTACCACAGAGAGGATGCCAGGAGTAACTCACTGCCTCCAGAGGTGCTGCATTCCTCAGTCTACCAGCCTCCACTCAGGGAGAGATTCAACTCTCTAGACAGCAACTACTGCTCCGGAGCTGAACACCGCGCAGGGCTACACAGGGTAGGTCAAATAACGCAACGCCTTGGCCGTGGGGAATGCTCACTTCCGACACATAGTCGTTCAAAACCTATACCAACTGGCTGTTAATTAGCTACAGCTTCTCCCACTTGTTTGAGTGATGTTTATTGCAACGTTAGTAGCAGTGCAAGCACAGCATCTACTTCAAGAGCGTAATACCTTAGAAACGTGTATTTTAATTAAGTGGCCATACTATAAGAGAGATAATCCACTCTGAGCCATGCTATAATTAAAAAATAATGCTCTCTGCCGAAAATCTGTTTTAATCAATGTTGGTTTATCTTACATTTTAAAAATGTATTGCTGCATTCTCAGCAACATTTCCTTTCCTTTTGTTTCTCTGTTTACACCCACATATCATCTCACCTCTACCTTCCCTGCCAGCCACAGAGCTGCAGTATGTAGCTTCAACCTCCTCTGTAGTCCTCCCACTTCTCACCCAAATATGTTTCTGCCTCCCCCTCTCTGTTCTCTCCTTCTCACATCATCATATAGCATTAATTCTACAGTATATTTTACAATGCTGTCTGGCCACAATACCTGTGATAGAGCTCATGAATACAAGACACAGTCTTGCACAACAAATTACTACAAAATATATATATTTTAAAGGTAAATTTAGTTTAAACAAATATATATTTGCAGCACTATGTCTTAGTTGTGCAAGAGAAAACAAGCATTGTATTATAGTAACACCTATATATTGCAATGCAATGCAGTGCAATAGTCCTGCAATGAAAATATTCAGTATACTGTACCTTTTGTGTTCACCACCTGTATGTACAGTATATGGTGGGAAAGACAAACTTACATTATACAACAAGCAAATACAAAACGACTACAAGAAGTTTTCTTTTTTTAATAAACAGCTCTCTAGCTTCTAAGTAAAAAGGGAACATCAGAAGCTTGACGATTTGTTTATTGGAGAGTTGTTGTATTGCACTATATTGACCAGCTTTTTTATTGTTTCCACCCCCACATCTTCAGAAAAAGCTCCTCTGTCTGCCCCGATGTATAGATCTACACTAAACATGAAATACAACCAGAGCACCTAAAGTTGGAAACAGATTGGGAGAAGATTGATTACAAATCTGATTCAACTGAAAACTCTTAAGTGCTGTATTAGTAATGTCTCTGCTGGCAGTCTGATTTGGTTCTGAATTGTAGTTGTCAATAATGGCTTCAGTCAGATGTGTTGGCTACCTAATGGCATCGTCACTAAACTGTTAATTACGTAAAATGTTAAAATATATTATGATGAAAATATATCTATTAATTATCTGTTCATTCTGTCTTGTCCAACGCTCCGTTGTCAGGATTATGGCCGTGTTCCTCTCGGCTACGAGGATCTGTTCAGAAGGAAGCAGGAACAGTGGGCTCATCATCACCACCATCACAACGCCAACAGGCCCTCCCAGTCCTCCCCCATCTTCACCATCGATTTTGGAACTGAGGTAGGAGATAAATAAGAGAGACAACATATGTACGCACATGAACACACAAAGCGTTTTAAGCATTACAATTTAAATGCCACCATGACCCGTTTGGTAATAGTGTCACTGCAGACACCTGAAACTGAGAGTGATAAATTGTTTATTTTACCATTTTTAAAATATGTAGGATTTAATTCTTATCCTAAAAGCTTCCACCTCAGCTGTCCCCCATTGCTATTTAAGGGGGAGGTAGTTGCTTAGCAACTGTGGAGGGAGACATCACAGCAATGCACAATTGTGGCGTATGTGCATGTGTGGGTGGGTGTGTATGTGAGCGAGAGAAAAAGAGAAAGTGAGAGGAGAGACTTTAACAAGCAGTGACTCAGGCTTTTAGCAGAGCAAAGCTTTGTTTAACAGCACGTCAGATATGTGTTCGTGAAGACGTCTGCTTTAGAAATGAGCGCGGATTGAAGAAACCACACAGACTTTTTAGGTGTTTGCGCACTGATCTCAATTTAATTTTGCATAACAAACAAACAACAAACTCGCATAAGCAAACAAGACCGTCGGCGAAAAATACTGGCTATTTTTTTATGATATCCAGGGTTTGCCACGGGGATGGCGGCAAAGTGGCAGCAAGTCAGCATTGGCAGTGAGAGCATAAACTGAAATTAGTCGGCATCTAAGGCTGGTATGAGGTGAATGAGCCCTTTTAAATGCCCCGTATTGTAAAAAGTGCAATCACCATGTCCGTTTTCATGGTAAAGCAGGTCGACGTACCATATAAATACTGTAAAAGTATCAAAACGCTCAATCCACAGACAAATACACACAGCCCGTATTCAGAAACTGGACCTTTAAATGAGCCGTCAGGACCTCCGTTTCGGGAGGGGGGCTTAAAGAGACAAGTGCTCAAACGGAGCGTGCATACACAAACAGGTATATTCAGGCAGACAGCATGAGAATAAAATGTGTTTTTTGAACATCAATGCATGTAAACTTGTTCTAGTAGAAACCCAAAATACAAGTATGAACGTGAAAAGTAGCATGATATGGGACCTTTAAAACTCACATATTCCTTTCTCATGTGACACTGACAACCATGCAGACTCACATTCAAACCTCTGGGCAATTTAGAGCAAAAATGATCCTAGCCCCATGTATTGAGCAAACAGCAGTGTGTCTCACCATCATTTTTAAATGTCTCTCTCTCTTTCAGCGTGTGGAGAGCAGTGGAGGCCAGTGTGTGGGGTGCAGGTTCAGAGGCGAGGAAAGTTTAGCGCACTACTCTCCGTGGTCCTGTGGTACCATCGGCCCCTGCCTCGGCTCCTTTGAGCCTGAAACGCTCGCACACACCTCGGCTCACTCCTGCTCAGAGCACTCGGTGAGACTCTTTTCACACCCAGAAGTAGGCGCAGACACACATCTGAAGACACATTCCATTTTTCATTTCAGTATCTCTGCGGCAGTGTATGGATGTGTTTAAAAAGTTTTTTAAACACATCCATGTTTTTCTCATGCAGGAGTCGGACAGTAATGAAGCTGGAGGTGGTGGTGGAGGTGGAGGCGGTGGCAGTAGTAGTGGTGTCGGGAAGCGATGGCTGCAATCCTTGGATCACTACCGGCGCTTGAAAGACGAGGACCCGATCATTCCCTTTAGTGAGGGGCCCATTATCTCCAAGTGGGGTGCCATATCCAGGGCATCTCGCACGGGCTACCACACCACCGAACCTATCCAAGCCACGGCCTGCCAGGGCAGCGCCAACACCACACCCATCAACTTCAAAGGTTAAGAGGGATAAAATCCCTTTATTATTCATATGTCACCATGATGATGTTTTTTATTTGGATTTATTTCTTTTATTTAAACCTACGTTGTGTCATTTTTTGAGTTGATTCTTAGCAAAAACCCCTCTGTTCTTTCACAAATATGTGCTCATTCATGTGTAATTACTTCCACCAACTAATCAAACTATTCCTGTAAGCGTAGAATCTCCCATTTAGAATCATTCAGAATATACACGGGCGAGTCGCTCGAGTGACGGCCGCCATGTTGCGCCTCCATCTTTAAAATACATTAGCCAAAGAGGGACATAAAACGCGATTGGAATATTCAGTTGGTTGTCATATAAAATTTCACCGCTAGATGGGAGAAATTCTTACACAATGCAGCTTTAAAACTGTAGTGCATAGTTTCTGTCGCCCTCATGAGGAATTCTAAGTAATGACAACAACACTGTTGCCGCATCATCATGACGCAAGCCTTCGTTGATCGCGCCCCCACCCCTCCTCCACGCAGTTGCTAGTAGCGTTTATCTCGTTAAATCAAGGACAACACAGATGATAAAAAAAGCTTTATGGACTCTTCAGAAGAGGTAATTATCTTGTCATTTTTATGTCCTCTTTGTCTCCAAAGTGGAACGCTGCCTTTGGCAATTGCTTGAATGTAACTGACGTTCATTAATATAAAACAGTCGCGCACTATAGCTTTAATCTGTTTGTGTCTTGTTTATTTTCAAGTCTCTATATTAAAGTTAAATATCTCATCCTGTTACTATAATGCAGCTGGTTTACTATTAACTGTCCTATATCTGTAAAGCCCTTTGCAAACTGTGTTAATTATAGAGATGCACAAAACGTGACACATATGTTTTTTATATTATTATAAGGTAAATGTTGCTTTGACGTCTCTATTGTTTACATTTTTATTTCTTTGTCTTAGATTACAACCACCACGTAGATCACAGTGACTACAGGTGGAGCTCCAGAGGATCAGACTCCTCCAGCCACTCCAGTTTCCTAGAGAGGTACAACACGTTCACACGCACCTCAGTTTTCTTTCTTAAATTCTTGCATCTTATTTTCCTTCATTGAACTATGGGGAAACACGCAAACTCCACATGGAAAGAACGGGGAAATTGAACAGGAAACCATTCAAATCTTAAAATTCACAACGTGCTACAGAAAAGTATGTGAGCATGATTAAGGCAATTTCCCAGTATTGGTTAGATTTCTATCTGCTTAAACCCCCCTGGGCACACATGGAAGTTCACTCCTTATTGTTCATAACACATTTGCTCTCACTCGTCCTCTCTCAACCCTCTCTCTTATCTCATTGTGCTACAGTTGTTTCCTCTCTGTGGTCAGACTAAAAATAGTGCTGCTAGCTGGTTGGTTAAAAACCCCACTGGGCAGCCAAGAAACACTGATGTCTTTTATGAACAAAATATTTTCCAATTCACTCACATGCGATTTCAATAACATCAGTGCTCTATTTTGTCCAATTACCAGGCCATTAACACACAATGTATTTTATTTTACCTTCATTATTCCTACGATATTGATACCAAGAAATATTCAATTTTAATGTGCTAAACTTGAAAAAAAAGGGAACAATTCTCTGTATTTGTATGTGTTTTAGTGAGCAGCTTTGTGCATCAGAATTTCACTGCTGTCGAAGCAGTGGAGAGAAAATCATGTCTGATCTGCAAGTTTGTCAGACCGCCTACAGTCGGGATCGGGGCCAGGCCGAGAGCGAACCGGACCCAGATCGAGACATTGAGCTCGAACTGTGCGCTCTTGACTTGGAGGATTCAGACCCCCAGGACATCAAGTCTACGGTTGGTATGATGATGTAAATCACACGAGTGATGGCGCTTATACAGTACAGTTAAAACACATGTTGCAGGATTATTTCTGAAGGGATGTTTCAAAGCTGAGAGTTGAATTTGCCCGACTTCAGTCTAAACATTTTGAGTGAAAGACCTCCATATTACGGGAGTGTAAATAACAATATTAACATATTCAAGTTGAACCATACCTCTTTATCATGTTTGCCTCTCAGGAGTCTTTAGACCTGGCCACCCCACAGTCTCAGGATGTTTCCAATCTCCGCCCACCAGCCTGCTCCTCTCCCCTCCTCTCTTCTCCTGTGGAGGAGCAGCCCCAAACAGAGGGCTCTTCGACAGAAAAGATGGATGCTCACCTGCTTAAAAAGATGGCCTTCAGGTGAATTACCATGGTAACCGGTGTTTCACAGGATCACCCTCCCTCAGTCGACTTTGACTTGACTTTGATTTACCTCTTTCATTCCATTCTTCCTTCCTTGCTCTCTTTTTGTTTTCCAGGAAGTCTCTGTCTCCTGGAGGGTTAGTCTCAGGAGGTCTGGGCGTCGGCAAGCTTGTGCTGCGGACTGGACCTCCTCGACTGGGGGACACTTCCACCCGGGCTTGTCCTAAAATGACCGGGACAGAGATGCTACTCAATGGTAGCTAAAGGGACACAAAGTCAGACAATGACCTGCGGCAAGCTAGAGCTGAGCCCACAACCAGATCCTGGTTAATTAAAGGGAATACCATTTCATTTAGCCTTTATATATGTCAATCAGATGCCTAAATAAAACTTGACAGATATGGGTCAACAGTCTGTCAACGTTGTAAGGGGCAAGGGAAAACACGTTGTCCTGCCTCCTGAGTGGAGATTTTCACCAATGTACAGCTCCACAGAGAATTTAGTGATATATTACTGTTTATGCCCAGTAAGGCACATGTCCAGTTTGCCCTTACAGTAGATGCTGAACTTGCGCCCATGTTTGCAGTTTCAATCCCCGGTCACATTTAGAAGAAAGGCTGGAGATCTTACACCATCTACACCACATGATCGCTTATTTTACATGACATCATCTAGTTAGCATTCAACATGGCTGAAAAAGACACACTTACATTTGATAGGCCTTTTTTCACATCATTTCACATGGTCCATCACACAGTAAAAGCTTATACAGTAGGTGCCACTTTTCTATGTTAATATTTTCCTTTATTTATTCTTCATGTTTTATATGTAGTGTGAGTTGACAGCAGGGACTGAGATTCCAACATTTCCTACCAAATTCTGCCTTGCTCCCAGGACTGAGGTGTGGTATCTGTGATAGTAAATATTACAACATCAAGTCATTTGCTACAGTAAATTAATAAATATAATTTACTGTATGTAATTGCTCTCTTGCTTTTGTCTGTTTCCTCCAAGACAGGCACCGGTTTAGAGACACTTAGCTATCAAAAGGTACATTAAATAAAACCGTGATTATTTATCACTTTTTGTAACCTCATGAATATCTGACAATTATTTTTCAAGTCGTGCATTCTCTTTACATGTCAAAGCATTTGTTTCCGTAAGCTGCCATACATGGTAATGCCCTCACCCAGCTCAGTGCTCCTGATTTAGTGTATAGCCTTTGTTGTATTGCTGCATAACACATTTATATTCCCTGAAAAATCAAGAGATAGACGTAATAATACTGAGAATAAAAAAATGGACAGGGCACTCCAACCGGCAGAAAACAGAGGTCTTCAGTATGCTGATACTCAAATAAGCTCTATCTTTTATTAGTCATATGTTGACTGAATTTCCTCGACTGTCATGAGATCACAGAACACAATGACACAGTCATAAACTGAATTTGTTAATTATCATTGAAATCAGTGCAAGACAAATAATCACTGGATGTCAGAAGGGATGACAACAAAACTAAGATATGTATACACATGTTTCAGTCCATACTACCTTTATTAAAGGTGACTTGTACTGCATAACTAAAGAATACCAATTACCAGGTGTGGGACAGAAATAGTATTTCCACCTGCAGATGGAGTTAATTTAGTAGATTTCTATGCGAGCCACATCAATCAATCTTGAAAACTATTGTTTCATCTTTGTGTGCCTGTAGCATTTATCTCACTGCTCTCTCTCTCTCACACACATGCACACACGCACGCACACACACACACACACACACGCACACACACACACACAAACAGTACATGTTTGCTGTCATTCACACACAGTCAACACAAACATGCAATACAGTGGCCTTTCTCTCCTTGGTGTTACACAGACCTAAACATTGGGCTCTACAATGACTTTTGTCCATGCCCACTGACAGACTCCTGTCATGTTTCAGAGGTGTTATCTTTCATGTGATCTCAGAAACTGGAAATCCCATTTTTGTAAGCTAATAGCATTTTCTGTGCTTTCCAGTCAGGTCACCTTTATGTACAATGTACAGTAAACAATATTCATGCATGATGTTTCAAGCTGAAGCCAACAAAAGTGAGGGACACCACTTCTTATGTTTTCGTCACGCTGTATTTTCTCTTTGTTTAACATATTTTTTTTTTAAGTTTTGGTTTCTTTTATTTGATGCATTGCTAACTTCTGTGAAGTTGTTTGTCTGGGTATTTTGTATCAGGATCTTTGTTACTCTTGTTTTGTTTGCTATATTATGCATCACAGTAAATTGATCATCTTGTCTAATGTTTTCCTTGTTTTCTGGCCATCAGACGTGCTGTCATCAGTACGCTGTCTAGTTCACTGTAATTTTGTGCAGTGTTGGCGATTTCCATACAGCCCAGCCTTGTCTCACTCCCTTTTATACAGTAGATATGAGGCATCTTGCCATGTGTGGCTCTTAATGACTTTAATAAATAGCGTGAAAACATTAACCCATTTTACAGGATTTAAAGTCATGAGTTTGTTTACACCCTATTCTAAATCTTATTAGATTTGTGTAGAATGAGAAGAGGAGGGCTGACTAATATTTTATTCTTTCCAGCTTCCTCTTTCATTTCATCTCACCTAAATTACTGTACCTTTTCAAAAATATTCCTCTCAGATTATATATCAAATCTAATTTTAGAGTATGGCAGAATGGCTGTACGTGTGAGGATTACTTTATTAACCCGAATGAACAATGAAATAGTGGCCTGGTAACCTTTTTGGGGTTTCTCTCTTATCTTCCACCCAACATATGCTTTGAGAAGCAGGGAGACAAAGTGAAGAATTGGACTGAACAATTCAGTGTAATACTCTTTTGGAAACTCTCCAAATGTTTGTAGGGTTTATTTCTGAGATGAAAAGGCAAGAGCTGGTACATGGATTTTGCTGCTCCAAGTCATGAAATTAGCTCAGCTACCTGCTGTCGCTCTACATCTGTTTACAACTTCACCTTGGAAGTCATGTAACGTTAAGTGCCATGTTGTGTATAGTACAGTACAACCAATTCCTGCAATTTTCCTACAGCTTTTCATATTCTTCAACTTTAAACTATTTGAGGAGGGTCGTATTAAGGAGTGAGATACTTCTCGTGTAGTTCTGCTTTGTTCCATTAGAGGAGGCTAGATTTGTCTGAATTGCTCAGGGAAGACTTAAGTTGCTCAGCTACTTTGGCTTTTTTCTATATTCATCACTTAAATATTCTGTGGAAGTATTTGCCTGGATTTCACTTGCTGATAACTGACCCTTTCACCCAAACTATACATTTGTCGGAGATTATATTGTTTGCCAGTGTTTACTTTTGCCTCTCAATATCAATATTGGCTTTGTTATTCCTGTTCCCATTGGAAAGGGTTGGGCGCTACTGTATGTAAAAACAGTATTGTGAGTATTGAACTAACGTCAAAGTGATTCTCCCTGTTTCCTTTAAAGTGTCTATAGAGCACTGCTGTAGTGGCTAATTGCACTGCACTAATTCCCACCACGTCACTGCCAGCAGGTGTACTCTGCCACCCCACCACCACCCCATCCTCCCTGCATCCTGCGTCATGCATGCGATATAGTCCCTCTTGTGACGGCGGCAGAGTATTGAAGATTCTGTAGTTGTGATACAACACACCCAGCGCTGTAAGAGTTCTGCACATGCCCACTGTGTGGCCACGTCAAGTGCTGAAGTTTGCTTCCAGCATTTTACTTGTTTGCTCATGAAAATTAATTATGGTTTGATAGAGATTATATTATTATTATTATTATTATTATAACTATTATTGTTATTACCACATTTGGGTTGTTGTGGTATTTTTCCTTCTTGGTATATCTCGGTAAGTCAGCTTCTTTGTTTTGAATTTAAGAATTTGCTGACATTTTTTAATAGACAAGAAGGTGTCTCATTATTCTATATTATACGGAAAAAAGCCTGTTTGTTGATTGTGAAACATATGATGATGATGATGTTTTCTGACTATTCATGTCTGTATTAGACATTTTATTTGTGAATCTATTGTTCGATTGAAATGTAAATGAATTATTAAGAGATGGTACACATCCGTCAATGTATACAGTCTGGCACCATCATTAGATGGATTTATAGTATAGACGCTCATTTATACAACCTGTGATAATCAGATATATTTAAATGTTTAAATCACTGGGGCAGCTGTGTAATGTTTCAGAATGAGGAAAATAAACTCCTTAAGAGACAGCATATCGAAAATGTCCCCATAATGAATAATACTGTTATGTATTCCATTTATTTCCATGGAAATATCACATTGTGAAAGGTTTCCCTTTTACTGATTGTATCGTAATGCAGGACTGGAGTAAGTCAAACCTATGACGATAATGATTTATGTGCTACTCCTGATTGATGAAACGGTTTGAGTATTGTTAGACTGACTGACTCTTCTGTGCATTTTCTAGCTAATTCATCTGTATTACACTGACTGACTTACAGACAGCTTGGCCGAGCAGCTTACTGCTTCTTTGTTGCACTGAGAGATGGAATTATGAAAAAGGCACACAAAATTGCATGCCACAATAAACCAACAACAAATTATGTTTCTTTGTGATTCCTGTCATCATTTGTAAATGTCCTTTTATGATAGAAGATGTCAGATAACACAACCAATTCATAGGCCTTGAGACAGTATATATCTGTATATATATATATATACATATATATATATATATATATATATATATATATATTTCAATATACAATACAGATATATGTGGAGTAGTTATACCATTTTCTCCAAAATTCTTTATTTTTTATTCACCTTTGCTCATGGCTCATGGCATGCAGTAGTGTTGTAGTGTCAAGAAACGAGGGTTAACAAAATACAAGAGGGTGCTAAAACTCACTGGGAAAGATCAGAGGGGGAATTGAATGAGAGGTCACAGTCAGAATTAAACTGTCCTTCAGAAACCACCTAACCAGCTTTGTGGGTATGTGTCATATGTTGCGAGCAATGTAGTGATTTGGATTTTATTATGTTAAAAAAGGAGAAGAGGGGCGCCCATATGCAGAGGTTTACTCCTTGACGCAGTGAGCCTGGGTTCGACTCCGACCTGCGGCCCTTTGCTGCATGTCATTCCCCCTCTACCCCCTTTCATGTCTTCAGCTGTCCTGTAAAATAAAGGCCAAAAATAAGCCCTGACAGGCTGGACAGGAGGTGCCAGCATGACCACAACACAGTGGGTGTGTTTCTCACAACTCACTGCTGTGCAAACTGCCCACACTGCCAAATTATGTGAGTTAACAGAGTTTGAACTGCTGAAGGAATGTTTTTTTCTGATGTGTAATGCATTTCAAGAAAAAATAAGACAAAATGAAAATTGGAATTATTATATGGTCTTGGTAATTAATTCATCATTAAGGTAAGGTGTGATGGTGCTTTGGTGGGCCTGAGACAAAATACTGTATTATACTGCAACAGCATAAAGATATGTTTTGTTCTCATTGACGAGAAGAATACATCACCAATGAAAGAGGAACATTTTAATAGTTCAATCCCAGTTTCTCTTGTCTTGAGCATCCAGAGATGTAGACTTGAGTCAGACAGACTTTAAATAAAAAAATAAAAACCTACTAAAATCCCAACAAAAATAACCTTCAGTACACAATTAATGGGCCTAATTATTAATATGACTTGGTCTCAGCTTGCAATTTACAACTGAAGAGTGGTGACTATACTTGGACTTGGCCCCTAACTTGAGAACTACTTTGACAAGAGTTCAAACTTGAGACTCGGACTTATCTAATTTGAAAGGAGACTTGTCTTGACTAACTTGAGACTTGATTTGGACTTACCCCTAAATACCCAAGACAGCTCTCGAAGTAAAGTAATGCCATAATGCCAACGCTTCACCTCCCTCAGCACCGGCGAGAGGGACACTGACATGCGCATGCGCAGTGTGGGTGTCAACGGGTTAGTTGCTTGGGCTTGTGTTTACAGCTTGGCTGGTCGGAGCTGTTGGCTGCTGATGTTATTGGGAAAGTGCAATGTTTTGCCAACCGCCATTGGAATAAATATAACCGTGGGAATAAAGGTAAGCGGGTTTGCACTTGCACCATCAACGTAAAATGAGACAGAAAATGCGGCTGTCTCTTCAGTTATGAAGAACATACCTGTTTTGCAACTGTCAGGGTAGCATGGCTAGCAGGAGGCGTTAGCTAGCCAGCTAACGTTACATATAGTAATGGCCTGTTTCAAGGCTTCAGCGAGGGCCAGTCAGCGGGTTAATTCACCAAATTACTGCGAACACCTTCACATAGCAGTTTGCTTTATGGTGACGGAACCGTTTTGCTTATTGGTCACTGTGCAGATAAACATTTTTGTCGGACTTTGAATCGATGGCTGCTGAGTAACGTTAGCTATATTTGCTAACGTAAGGTTTTTAAGGGCTAACTGAGGCAATACGTTAACACCAGAGCTTGCTAATTACATTAGGCTCACGCAACGTTATTGAACAAAAAACTATATGTTAACCGTTATTTAAGTTATCAGTTAAAGAACTATAGGGTTTCAAATGTATCGAGGCCCCATGAGTCTTAACAGGCTGCATTGACATGTAGCAGGTTTGCTTGTATCCAGATTAAGTGGTGTACCGGTGAGACCAGAAAGCCAATTAAACCAGTTAGCTACAGCTGTCTGTTAAATGGCGAATAACCATCCTGTAGTATTAGCGGTGGCTGCTGTGAATTGTTAAGAAACACATATTGTCTACAACATAATTTATTTGTCACTGTTAATATTTCTGCTGGATGTGCTCTGTTTTTAACCTACTCTGTGTGTGTGTGTGTGTGTGTGTGTGTGTGTGTGTGTGTGTGTGTGTGTGTGTGTGTAGGTTGATGTTATGGTTTATGCTTACTTTACTGTGAATTTCTGTGGCATATTTACTTATTACTTTACACTGATTATCACATCAAGCAGCCTGTTTCCTATAAAGTACCACGGGAGCTTACCATATACATGTACATAATTAATTTTGACATAAGATAAAGACATAGGCTACATACAGTTAGAATAGAAATCGCATCATAAGAACATTGATAGCTTAATGACGTAGTTCAGGCTACTATAACTCACCTAATGAGTTGTTGTTGATTGTCATAACAACAAAAGATGAAAACCGTTCATTGTATACATATGTAGACGTTGCCAGTGAATCTTTGTTTAAAACTGTATCAGTTAATACTAACTGCCATACAGCTTGCAGGTTGGAATTTCTTGCTTATTTTGTTAGTTGAAGTTCTGTTATTGTCGCATGATAAGGGAGCGACCAGCAGGGATTGTTTTTGAGAAGTCTCTGTTGTGGCGGTGGGTGTCTGACATGTCTGCTGTGATGCATTGCCTAAATGAGCTTGATTTATGTAGGCCTATGTTGAATGACTCCATTGACACGTTTTACCAGTCCCTTAGGCACAGAAATACTCATTACAATAACAAAAAATGAATGATACGTTTACAAACTAACCTATCTATTCTAGGTGAATAAGATGGTGGTAATGCATTGTTTTTTTCCAGCAGAATATTTCAAGGATTTATTTTTTTAAATCTAACCTTTGACACCTATTTCAATATTTCAGTTCAAAAGCTCTTTCAATCAGTCAATTAGTGCAAGTTGTGCCAACACAAATATGTAGAGGAAGTAAAGTAACCTGTTTGTACTGAGTTATATTTCATATTCCGCTCCCTTTCTACTCATAGTGAGGCAGTTAGTTAGCTGTCATTAGCGTAATGCCTAAGACTGCCAAGAATAGGATTGTTGATACCAGTAGCTCTTGTCTCTTTGTGAGTTCAAATATTTCTCAGCGGTGGATAACATTAATGGTAACAGTGAGATTCGAATAATGTGCCAACTGTCACTTTACTTGACTCAGGTCTTGTTCCTGTTCTGTTTACTGAAAGTCAGGTATTAACAGTAATGCAGGTGACGCATGCACAAAAGACACATAACCCAGATTTGTGTGCAAATATTTGCTGTGTGACAACAGTCAGTGTGTACTAGAGGTTGGGAAAAGTCAGTTGTTCATCAGATACATACTATACCATTCCATACTATACAGGTATATTTTTATATTGGTCTTAGTACAACACAATTCTTTTTCAGGCATGCCTGTTTGTAAGCCATTGTTTAAAAGCAGACCACCAATGGTAGACAGAATAGCAGGGGGCTTCAACTGTAGTGGATTTGTGTTTCCTTGCAGCCAGTTGCTGTGAAGAAGATTGGGGATACACCGATTATCGGTCCGTTTTTTGGCAGTTTGCAGCTTATCAGTATCAGCGTTTTATTTGACCAATAACCGATAAATTTAATTCGGTTTTCACTCACCACTGAGTCTCACTAAATGTCCCGACAACAACACTATCTATTAGTGTGTATTAAGTTGAAAGTTTCTAATTTATTAAATAATTCCTTAAAGCATTTAAAAAAAAAATTTGTGTTGGGAGTTTGTAACATTCCAAAATCTTAATTTTGAGTTCAAGATTTTCGTTTTCATTGCAAATGCATATCGGTTCCATATATCGGTTATCGGTTTCATTAAGTACTAATAATCGGTATTGGCCTTGAAAAACCAGTCCCTAAAAAAAACAAAAAAAAAAATGATGATGGCTAAGAGAGAGGAGTTTAAATTGTCCATTATAATTGTCCATTTCTTATACTTTCGTTGCTTATTTTATCTGCTTTTATATTTTTAACTGTTTTTAACTGCTCTTTAATGTTTAATTTCTTATACTGCACTGTAACTTTTATTCTTGTATTTTAATTGTCTTCATGTAAAGCACTTTGAATTGCCCTGTTGCTGAAAAGTGCTATACAAATAAAGCTGCCTTGCCTTGCCTTAAAGGCACACAGAAGTGTAGGCTATTTCTTCTTCGCTTATGGAATCAACACTTAACACAGTTTTGAGCTTGGAGAGAATATTTTTGGAGGCATTAGGCAATTTCTGCGTTAGTAGCTGTGGGGAGTCGTACAATGTTCAACTTGAAAATTAAGTATTTGTTTACTTTGGGCTTGATTCAGTATAGCATCATTAATGGGAAGTTCACCCAGTGACTTACCATGCTTTCACCAAACTTCTTGCATCTAAAAATCAACGCTTGTTTTCTTTATAGGTGATCTCTGTCTCAGCGTAGTACTGTGGATTGTCTTTTAAAAACAAACTGCTAATACTTCAGATTAGAAAAGTTAATGTTTGCTTTAATACTATTTAATGAGTTACCCTGAGACACATATAGCCTAGTTGATATAGTGTGTATTTAAAATGAATAAATTCCCTTCAAATTATTCAGACCTCCAGTCATCATCACCCCAGGAGGGCAAGAACTTTAATCAGCGTTATGAATGCTTATTCATTATTTTACCATTTCAATTTTTTGATTAGGAGGAAAGGAAGATTATCTTGGTATTGGCTTATCAGTGATATTTCAGTCCTTAATTTAGATACTATAAGCAGTTTATTTGATAATATTGTGTGTGTATATATACAGTATAACAAAGCAAGAAGATAAACTAGTTTATATGTAATACAATATTGTTGTTAGGCCAAATGACTGCAGAAATGAAAGGAAAGTATTACATTACACCTTTTAATAATGTATATGTCAATATTTATATGACTATGGTCATATGGTATTTTTCAGAGTGAGACCAATGCATTTTCTCTCCCTTTTATTTTGCAGAATGTACATAAAACGGCTATAAAATAAATCTTTTAACCGCATATGAACCTAGTATTAGTGACACTTGCTGCTTTCAGTTCTAATTTCTAAAGGCCTAACACCCTTAACAGCTGCTTGTTTTTGGATCATATACTCACTTAAGCACACAGGTGTAAAGTTTCCTTTATAAGCCATAGTCCTGTTTATAAACCAGCAGAGCAGCACCACTGCTAAATACATCTCTGTGAATAGCCATACATTGTGCAGCTCAGTATCTCACAGTGGAGGGGTTCATTTGTGCCAGCGCTGAATTTCAGAAGTTAAAGGCCGGCCTACACTGAGTGATCAAGTTGTTTTTGTTGTTCTTCTCAGTCATGTGAGATTGTTTTGTAGTTGAGTATGAGACATGCAGAGGTTTCACTCCTGAATAGCCAACTGAGAGTCTGTGAACTGCTCACACGGTACAAATAAGATGTAAATTAGTGACCGCGTACCACGTGTGTTTCCTTGATTTGTACAATTCATGACTTGTTCATTTCAGAGCTCCTCATCCATTCCTTTTCTTTCTCCTCTCTTTTGTACCTTACCTTGTGACTCGTTCAGCCTTTGCTGTCATTCTTTCTCTTTTTCCTCTCTGTCTCTACCTTTCTCCCTGCTATCCCTGACTGGCGGAAGTCACTGCTGTGAGGCGAGTCGAAAGGGACTGTGTTGCAAGCTTGAGTGCTCTCTGGCTGTGTCTGGCTGTGTCTTTCTCTCCCTTGTGAGGTGTACGCAGGGCCCAGCTGGCAGCCCAGAACAGCCCATTCAGCTGGAGAGTGATAGGGAGATACAAAAAATGAAGGACAGGCGTAGGTTTCCAGCGTGCACATTTTTACACATGGATTGACATAAGATATGCTTGTTTCAAATTCAAATACTTTGCACCTGTTTTTGCTTGCGACAAACGGCTAAGACAAGTCACTCTTGTCATTCATTTGGTCCCAAAATTAAACTGTACTCTGCATCATCCATTGCAGGACACAGACATCAACCTAACTGTTATCACTTTGTGTGTCAGCTGAGTTGGTAAACCTCAGCCCTACTACACCCGACAACTTTCAATCCTTTCAGAAAAATACAGTTTGGTGCCTGATTGCATCTTGTCACTAAATATGTGCTTGCATAAACAACCTGATGCTGTTGATTCTGAAACCTGACATTGGCATGATGTACTTCAATCATATCACAATGTAAGAACACTTCAACAGCTAATGCGATTGCATGTGCAACATACAGTATAAACCTATAAAATTGGGCTGAAACAATTAGTCGATTGATCGATTAGTCAATAATATATAAATAGTTTTGGTCATCATTCAAGCAAACATTGCCAGGCTTTCTCCTGACCCAGCTTCTCAGATGTGAAGATTTGCAGTTTTTTTGTTGTTGCCATATATGATAGTAAATTGGATATCTTTTGGTTTGGAACTGTTGATGGTGAGACAAAACAAGCTATTTGAGTGGGAGTCAGTGGGAAATGTGGACATTTTGTATAGTAAATTATATTACGTAGTCAAATATTTCAGCCTCCTGTGCTTTAAATTATTTACATTTCACTTCCCTGTGGTGAAGCGGAGACAAGGCGACAGAAAGGAGCATGTCCTACGGGCAAGCTACACGCTGATAATGGCAAGTTTTGAAGAAAATTTGGATTGTGCAAGAAGGCAGGCCTGCTTGGTTCATTCGGGGGAATTATTGTAAAAATGTACAAAGAATATGTTTATGGCAAACTCTCTAACTTGGACATTTTGGGACCTATTGGCGGGGATTTGCTATGGACCAAATACACACGGCGATAACACTGGTAAGATCAAATGTATCATGTACCAAAATTGTCTCTCCAGGGAAATGCATAGTGATATAGAGTGATAGTATTTTATGGAGGATGCAATGCACTTAAAATAACAAGAATAAGAACCGGAATTAACTTTCAGAGCCGTTTCTGTTGGAAGTAACAGTAACTCACCACCCTTGCCAAAGGTGGTTTGCACCAAATGAACCACTGTAGATGATGAGGGTATTGTTGTCATGGTGATACACACAACAATGTCCCAACCAAGGAAACTGCTTCCTGCTTCTCTTCTCACCGTTTTCAGCTCTCTAACATGGTAAATATGAGACAGAGAATAGTCAAAAAAGGGGAAAAGATAAGATTTGGAAAGAAAGATTTAGAAAGAGCAAGAGAAAGAGTGGCTGGAGAAAAAATAGTGAGAGGAAATTAAGAAATACTCTACTGCTTTGATAGTCTGTATTCTAAAACAAGCTGGTGTTGTTAAACATACAATATGTAACTTTCTGCCAGTAGGGGTCTCTCAACCAAAACAACATAATTACATTTTTCTTGATTCGATTTGTATGCTAGCTAGCTAGCTAGTGAGCCAACAAGCTAACGTTAGCCAGCAGCTAAAACACAGTGACTATCACAATATATTTCACATGTCACTGTCACCTTTTGGATGGTTTCAACACCGGGGTGGATGGGGTTTGTTGTAACGCTAGCTAGCTACTCAACGAGCCTGAGATACAGGTGTGGGTGGGGATTGCTGGGGGAATGTCCTGGGACGGCGAGCCAAGGACGGCCGATGTGCAGCAGCAGAGCTGCTCCAAGCTGCCCGAAACGATCTCCCCCTTCACTTTTCTTTAATCTCAACTATTCGTTTTGGTGCTTGTCGGGTTAATTTTGCTAACTGTAAAGACAGCTAAACGCAAAGGGGTGAGAAATTCGGCAGGGAGGAGATTTTCGGCACGGACACCGGTAGCAAGCGCTAACGGAATCTAGCTAGCTAACATTAGCTATGGATGGCTGGTGTTGCGACTCGGATCTGGGTCTGGGTCTGATGTGGTCTGTTTCCTGACGCTTCATTAAACTGCCGTTAGCGTCGTAAGCACCTGGCACCGGAGTTAAGTGCTGTATAGTACTTGTACTGTATGGATTGCTGTAATGGTGGCTGTGTGTTGGCTGGCTGTGGGCTAACGGTAACTGGCTATTGCTACATGTCCCGGCTGTGTTGTCAGCTCTTATCCCAGGCAGACAGACCGGGTGCTAGCTGGCTAAATTAGCATTAGATTAGTCGTCTAATCTATACAGCTAACGTTAACATTACTGGTAAACTCATTCGTGGGTTAGCCCAGTGCTGCCTTTATCCGTGGTGAAAACAATCATGCTACTAATAACTTTATGAGCGTGTTGAAGGATGTGGTAACCTTTATAATGTTATCCACCAAGCATTAGCTAGCTAGCATTAACGTTAGCTACTTGTCAAACCAACACATTGTAGTAACGTTTAACTGGATCGATATTGATATGTATCAATAAATAAGATCTCTGCTGTATTACTGTGTTGCAAAGTGGCATGTTATCAATCACAAAATGATGCTGCGTGGCAGAAAAAGCATTATTATGGTTAGGAGTATTTTTTTCTGTGACGTATGATTTACAATTACGCTCAAAGGTGTCATCTGGGAGCCGTGTTTTGAAGGAAGTTACGAGCAACTAGAGGGTGAAAGGTTAGGCTATATGATGCCACTGGCAGGCGACTAGGAAGGAGAGGAAACGTGCCGTGTCTGAAAATAAAATAACGGATTTCTCTGGGTTTGAAGTTTGGTGGAAACATTTGTGAGAGTGTAACTACACAACTCAAAAAATATATAACATAGGTATGGTTGTTTTTAGACATTTTAATGCAGAAATGTTACATATTGTACCTTTAAGCACAGTGCATCGATGTGCAAAAATTCAATAAAAAGTGTGGCTAAGACATTTACAAACCTTTTAAGCATTTAGATAGGAAATGCTGTTGCTAATTCTGTAACAATCAGTAGCATGATAGGCAATGGATTGTGTGTCTTGCTGGAAATGTACCAAGGAACTGAAAAGGTTGATAAGGAACAGTGTAGCTTGGCAGGAGCAGGCAGAGGGCTGTTGCTGAGGCTCGGGAGGAAAGCAGGGTGACAAGGCAACCATTATAAGCCTGTCAGAGCCGCCAGCTACTCTGAGACATAGAGTATGAGGTTTTTGTGTGCATGCACGTGTGCCTGTGGGTGAGTGCTTATTTGTGTTCATAATATAGCTGCTTGTGCGTAGCATAGAAAGATATAAATTATTAAACATGGTTTCATTATAAAAACTACAGATGTCAGAGACATCAAATGATTTTAATTTATTTTGTTGTTGTATTTGTTGTAAATTGTAAGAGTCAATTGTAGAGGGATCGAAGGGCTTCGGTCCCCCTACAGGTTGGAAGGGGAATTGTCTCATTCGAACTACAGATCTGCTACCCGATCTGGCAAACTTGCATAATGGACAATTCTGCTTACAACCTGTAGGGGGGCTGAAGTGGGAAAAGTTCTCTAGTGTTGCTTTAAAGAGATTGCCTTAAAAATCAGATTGGTTGTACTCCATACTGTGTGTAAAGAATAATGTGCTGTGGATGTCTAAATGTAGTCAGAGTACTGTATGAATGCCAAATGGCTGAGACTAGATTGCAAACTTTGGCCTGCCTTTGTTGTGGTGGGTGTGGGTAGGTGGATACTAACCATGATAACAAGTACGTGGTGGGATGGGATTTTAGAAAAGTGAAAAGGGTTATTATTATTATTATTATTATTATTATTATTCCTTCATGGGCTCAACAACTCAAAGGCAACAGCATATCTTTTTTTTTTCTTGGTCTTGGCAAAGTGAACCAAACCACCAAGTGTGAAACTGACCTTCAAGTTATATGACTCATAATTGGTTGGAGTTGTGTAGTATTAGAATCTACATTGTAATTGTTATAGCCATATTTCAAAGGGTGACAGTTTTCTGCTCAATCTAAGGCTACCGTTATGCTTCAGAGTAGCAGAGTAGCTATGACAAATCATTGTACTTTGTGACCCTCTCTCTCAACATCAGTTTTGCAATACAAGTGAAAAACAACACCCAGCAGTTTTGGATGAATACCAGTTGCTCATTTCCGTCAGTTTGCTTTAAAAAGATAAAGAGAACACGCCTAAGCTGTCAGTTTATGTTACTCATTTTGTTTGGTAGCCTCATAATAACATTCATGTCAGCAAAATATGTTGGAAAACCTTCTTATCACACAGAGATAGCTACTTATATTGAGGTATATTCTGGGTCAGTGTAATGTTATCATAAGTAATGCACATTATTAACTGCTTTGACATTTCCGCTGCAGACCTTTTTTCTATTACTTTTTCATTGTTGGACCTGCTTTGAATAGGAAGGGTGGACATTTGAAAGGAATGCCGTATTTGATAGCAATAAGGGCTGAGGAAATGGAGGATTGCAGATGAGGAGGGAGGAAGGAAAGTAGTCAAAGAGAGAAAGGGAGAGAGATGGGAAAGAATGAAAGGTAGGAGTGGATAGGGGGAACAGACAGAAATAGCTTGTTATGGTCTCTTGTTGAACCTCTGCCAAAACCTTCTGTTGCGCCTTTCTTCCTGTGTTACACACAATGGCACCTCTCGCTTTTCCAGGAGTTAGCTCATGCCTTAACTTTAACAATAGAGCTTTAGCTCATTTTGCTTGTAAAACAATTCTTAATTTGATTTGACCTCTGATTGTCTTACCTAAATTCACAAATAGAGCTAATATTGATGTTAGGTAAAAAAAAAAAAACTGATTTTCTCCTTTCTTTCTTTTCCTCGCTTCCCTATACCTGTTCCAAACTTTACATCAGCTTCCCAAGTCATTTCTCTTGTCATCAGCTGTCCTCACAAATAAAGATATAATTTTTCAGAATGCGTGCTCAGGTCGGATTTGCACACTTCTCATGATAAGTTACACACACAATGTCATATTTGCCAAAATATGATGCTATATTAAAATGTCATGGAGGGAGCTGGAGTGAAAGGCTGAGCTGATGATGTGCTGTGTTTCCCACAGGATCTAGGTTATTTGTGGTTGCAGCGGCAGACAGGACAGGAGAACAGCCGTGTGCTGAGGAGTGCACGCAATGCAATTAGCACATTCAGTGAATTTTTGTGTGTGTGTTTAGGTAATCTGTTTCTTGTGTACATGTTTAATGTGGTGGTGGGGGGGCAGACATTTATTAAGGGGCAATACTGAAGTGGAATAGATGGATGCTTGTTCTCTAATTCCTCAGTTTCATGCATGTTTCTTTTTCAAATGACACTTGCATCACCATGGCTTTTCATTGCATCAAGCTATTTTACAAATACCTCTTCTGTATTCTGCTGAAATAGACAATTTTACCTCAGATGACCCACAGATCCTCTTTTTCTTCTGATCTTCCCTGTGTTTTTACTTATTCATGTTCACTCTAACTTGAACTAAGCTTTTTTGGCTGAACCTTTTTTCTTTTGCACCCTCTTTTTTTCTCGTAACGCTCCCTATCTCTGGGTTTTTTAATGCTTCCTCAAAGTTTCCTAAAGGTGTCTAAAAGATCTCCAAAAGTGAATTATAAATGGTCACCCTTTTAGGAGCGGGTTTGTTTCTAAGTAGTCTATATCCACGACGTTCCACTTCCGGGATTGCTCCGTTGCTGTCCGCCGTATTTCACTCTTTTCAGCCGGATGCCCGGTACTTTCTGTTTTGATTGTGTTGGAATTTTAAACTCCGGTGGATTTATGAGTACTATGGTTAACTGCTCATCAGATCTCTGCAGGGTACATCCAGACAGCTAGCTAGACTATCTGTCCAATCTCAGTTTTCTTTTGCACGCCTAAAACAACCTTTGAACGTACACATGTTCCATCAAAACAAGTTCCTTCCCGAGGCTATTTTGCAGCAACGACGTGGTTTTGCCCGGTGCTCAGCGCCGCCCATGACGATTGTGATTGGTTTAAAGAAATGCCAATAAACCTGAGCAGGTTTTTCTCCCATCCCGGAATGCTGAGTTTCCAGTTGCCTTGAAAGATGCCTTTCATGGAATTCATCACATCATGACTGTTTTCTGCTTCTTTTCTTTCTTTCTTTTTTTCTTTTTCTAGGTGATTTAGCTCATCATCTCCCACCGCTTTCTCCTCCCGTCTTCCATTCATGAGCAGCGTGGCTGAGTTTAACAGCAGCAGCCATGGATGACAAAGGCTCAGTGGGGAAGATTAGCGTGTCTTCGGACTCAGTGTCCACTCTCAACAGTGAGGACTTTGTCCTTGTGTCCCGGCTGGGGGACGAGACACCGTCCTCCACTAATAATGGTAGTGATGACGAAAAGACAGGACTGAAGGTAAGGATGGTTGGGTGTAGGTATGGACGGAAGTACAAAGGAGAGAAGGGAAACTTCAGAGCTGTTCTGGACCGTATGCTCCAAACTGATAATGGTCACAGTCGGGTCTTGACTACATAAGAAAAACTACAGCTACTGTAAAGCAATAGTTATGTTCAAAGTAATTGTAGGATAACAGGCCAGACTGTGCTGCAGGCTAAATGGCGTCCTGTCAGCACTTTTTAATTGTAATAGTTCAAACTGATTTAGGAGTGTAACAAAGCATGATTTACCAAAACGTCTTGATGTTTATTTCATCTTTACCTATTTGTTATCAGTGTAACTAGTTTTAATTGCAGGTCACAGTCCATACATATTCCATTGTTAACAAGTTGTGCTCATCACAACTCTCATCCATCTTTTTAAACATGCAGTCTCACACTAACCATAAGGCGGCTAACCATCTCTTGTTTTGCTTTTTCTACATTCTCACTCTACCCTCTTCTCATAGTTGGTCTTAGATATGTATGTTTTATTTGTGATTGACTGTTTTCAATGTGCGTCCTATAGTAAGGAAGCCCTTAAATCATTGCACATCACCAGAAATTGAGAGCACATTGTAACAGGTTTTGATTGTAGTGAATAACTTGTTCCTATCTGTCAAACCTGTGAAGAATTACATTTGTTTTTGTCCACCTCCACTGTAAATTGTCTGTATTATTATTGCAATAGTATGGGGTAGCAGAAAAGAAAGTTGTCATCCTTTGCAAATCAAACAACTGAAGAAAACGGTGTACCAGTTTGGCATTCAGTGTCCGCATAGTTGAGTACTTAGAGGGCAATTTCTGTATTTTACAAGCTGGACCCTATTTGTGTCTTAAGTGACTAATGTGAACAAAAATCGGTGAAAAAATCATTCTCGCTTAATACTAGATCAGAGATTTTTGTTCACATTAGTCACTTAGACATAAATGCATGGGAAAATAGGGTCCAGGTTAAAAAAATACCAAAATGACCCTTTAACTTTGGGAGAACATCTCCCATCTGCAGTCATTTAGCTGCTCCTTACAATGTGCTATCATATACAGTATGTCTGACATACAGTATGCCCTCTGCGATTCAAGTCAGTGCTTCAGTTAGCGCTCACTCAGCAGATATTAGTTTACAAACAGTGTGGCGATGCAGCTACAAGAGCTTTTAATTCATTGTCAGGGGAAGTACTGGTGTTTTGTGACGAGGGTGTGTCTCCACAAGGAGAATGAAGACTTTCTGAGGACAGAAATGTAGCTACCAGCCACCATCCTGTGTCTGTCCCTGATGGGTTCAGGTTTCTCCTCTCCTCTCCTCTCCTCTCCTCTCCTCTCCTCTCCTCTCCTCTCCTCTCCTCTCCTCTCCTCTCCTCTCCTCTCCTCTCCTCTCCTCTCCTCTTTCACTTAAGTAGCTGGCTATCATGTTCATACTGTGTCCATTAGTTTATAGCAATACTGTACTGTACCTGTGTTTTTTTGTAAAGAAAGGAATTGTCAACTTGGAGTTATAAATGTACCACAAGATGGCGTCAGCAGAGCATGGATGTTGCATATTCGGTTGATAGGAGGAGGTCACACTTTTTTCCTTATTTGCTGTACTTGGAGATGAGAGAACTTAATTTAGCATTTTACACGAGTACAGTCTGTTAAAGGATTACAGTTATTTTGACAGAAAACCGAGTTGAGGCATCAGTTTTGTGCAGCCTAGTGGCGGCAGAACAGCAGTACATCACACACATCCACTGTTCTCAATATGTAGTGGCGAAATCACTCCATTCCCTGACGCTTGGTCATCCAGATATCATGTGTTGGTTCTCGCCAATGAACTCTTGTGCACATTTCCCTCTGAGTCAGTCCATCCAGTCAGAGAGGAGTCAGTGTGTCTAAACTTGTTGTTTGTTATGCAGGTGATTTCTGAGGAAGGGGTCAGCTTTAAGGTCAGTCTCTTCTCTCGCTATCTTTCCTTTTCTCCTCTTCCCTCTGTATCTCTTTCTGTGATGTGATTCCGTGGTGATTCTGTCTGTGATTATTTGTGCTCTCTGTATTTTTGCTGGCTGTTGAGTGATGGCCCTAGCCAGCCTATTTAACACTTAAGTTTTGATGATGGTAGTGATAGACATTCTCACATATAGGACTGTAGCTGTATCTGACAGTTGCCCAGGCTTTTTGCACTACCTGTTAATCACAAGGCCCACCACAGTTGCAGTGATGCAGTTATGTCAGATATGTGAATCTACATTTAGAATTGATGGTTGCTTCACATCAGTCTTCAAATTATATATATTTTTTCATTGTATGGCACTAGGACTATTAGCATGGATGCTGTAGTATCCATCCTGCTCTACACAATTTCTTCTCTACATGGAAATCCTACTTGGAACATTTTACCTGCATATTCAACCATTCAATTATCACACACACAGGCTGAAAAATCAGATTCTCTATTCTTAATTGTCTGTTCCTATCCCTTATTGCTCAGCACAGCAGTACTCTGCAGCATAAGTCTGCTTTTCTTACCTAACATCAGGCTGCTGCTGCAGCAGGCAGGGGAAATGTGGCCTTGCATCCTTTTGTGGCACCTTATTGTTTGTCCAGCCTAAAGCTTGCTCTTTGATTGCTATGTGTTAGCTTTGGAATAAGTTAACACAATTGGTGTTGGCATTGCTCATCTGATGTCTTCATACAGGTATTTTACAACTCAAATTCACTGCCTACTAATCACTAATATTGGATGAAACATAATGAAGATATATCTCTGACCGCCAACATGAAATTAGGCATATTTCCCCCTGAAACACACTGCAATCACTTGAAATGAATTACAAAATTACTGTTAAAGGCACAGCCAGTGCCACCGCCCATTTCTACAAACTGTAAGAGAAAATTGTCATGCAGTTGACGTAGGTCGGAAGATTAGCTTACATTCACTATGTTATGGTGATTACTACAGTGATTTTGTTAAAAATATTTTATACTAAAGCTTTTTATGCTTCCTTTTGTCCTTGCTCCTTGGTGTGTGTGTGTGTGTGTGTGTGTGTGTGTGTGTGTGTGTGTGTGTGTGTGTGTGTGTGTGTGTGTGTGTGTGTGTGTGTGTGTGTGTGTGTGTGTGTGTGTGTGTGTGTGTGTGTGTGTGTGTGTGTGTGTGTGTGTCAGATTGTGGGGAATGGAAGTGAGCAGCAGCTCCAGAGGGAGTTAGAGGATGTCCTCATGGAACCATCGGTAGTCGACACTGGGCTCAGATCAGAAACGGGAATGGACAGCCTTGGTGGTGGCGACCATGGCCCTCTTCCTGCTACAGTGTCACCTGTACCGGCAGGCTCTGACCCTCTGAGCGCACCACCGCTCAAGTTGGAGATGGTGCTTCCTGTTCAGACGGCTCAGGAGAGTGAGCTGAATGAGAGGTCGTACCGAGGTGAGCCACAATGGGACTTTTCTTATCTTCTTTTCTTGTGACTGTCAAAGCTCAAACGATGGCTTTCATCTGCAGCTTTATAGATGTGTTTCTAAGTCATTCTAAGCAATATCACATAAACACCCATGTTTCTTAATCAAACTGTTAAGTCTTTTAGCTGCCTCTTTTTTATATTTGTGTCAGGGGACTACTTTGCCATTTTCTTTTTATTGTCCCCTCTATGCATTTCTTGCACGAATTTCACTGATTGACAAAACTGTTGATCTTCTCACGGCTACTTCGCCTCATTTCTGCTTTGCAGAAGGCAAGTGAGCTTATGTTAGATGAGGACAATAATGTTGATCTACAATCATAAAATCATGATAGGAGTTAGAAAATAAGCAAATCCTTTGCCTTTCCTTTCTTCTACTCTTCTTTCCACCCCTCTCCCAATCCATTGCCCCTTTGCAGCAGATGAATCATCATCAGATTGCAGTCCTGGCAGTCCCATCCAAGACGAAGACAGCGTTGTGTTCAGCCAGCTGACATATCTTGGGTGTGCCTCGGTCAACGCCCCCCGCAGTGAGGTGGAGGCCCTCCGTATGATGAGTATCCTCAGAGGGCAGTGCCAACTCCCCCTGGATGTCACACTGTCTGTGCCAGGTGTGTCCGAAGGCACTGTCAGGTATGGGAAACATATGGATTATTAGTTCCAGTTCTACAGTGCACTGTTGCACTCAATGTTCAGTTAGATGTCATACGCACAGTACACAAACGCAGCAACTTTTAAGATATCAAATGGCAACATGTTTTATTGATATTCTAACAGGTTGCTGGACCCTAACACCAGTACAGAGATCGCCAACTACCCTATCTACAAGATCCTGTTCTGTGTGCGAGGCCATGACGGCACACCAGAGAGTGACTGCTTTGCCTTCACTGAGAGCCACTACAATGCTGAGATCTTCAGGATCCATGTGTTTCGCTGCCAAATCCAAGAAGCGGTGGGGGTAGTTATGTGTAACTATGTTTACTGAAGACACATGTAATGGATAGGTTCACAATTTTCATCCTAAAGTCCTAAAACAATAGTCATTAAGATATCCACTGTATTTTTAATGGAAACTATAACTTCAGATAAACTGCAGTAAGAAGTGCATTAGTAAGGGATCTTTTAAAGGCCAGTATGAACAGAATGAATGATTACAGCAAGCACAACCTGTAGTAATGTTCATTTTGGGCACCTGGCTATTGTTTTAAGTCATACTTGAATAATTGTGAAGCTATCTTTTAGCACAATCTTACACATACCAAAAGAAAAACGGTAACAAGCAATGTTACTGCTATTCAGGTAGTGACCCAAAGGGGGAGCAAAAGCTTATAAATGCTCTGCGTTTCACATGACACTTTATTTCACACTTTTTCTGTCTCTTCAACTCATGTGTACACACTCATATTATCAGCAGTATTCTGATTGTCCTTGTCTTAAAGTGTTGATCACCCTGTAGCCTGTCCCCCAGGGTTCAGCAACAGTGCGGGAGCTTCGTCAGTGGTCCCCAAGGGATTATGTCATGCACTGCAATGCACATGTACACCATACTGTACACAAACACAAAGTACATGCAATCCCTCATGCAAATGTATAGGGAAGAGGCAGTGTCATTGTTTATATACAGTAGGTTCAGCAGTAATATTAAAGAAGAGAATAGGGAATCCACTCATGAAACTGGGTTAAAGTACTGCTTCAGTGTTCAATGGAATGGAAGCACTCTCCTTCGATGTCATTAAGAGCCCCCAGACAGATGCTACTTTATCAGTCCCACATCATCCTACTATCCCAGACAACCACCCATAACACTATCACAGTTGGGATAAAACTATTAACTGCCTTATTTGCCTTAGCTGTCTCATTTGCATTTAGCAAGTGACTCAATTATTTAATCAAATTGCGAAAAGCATCTGAAGTATTCTTTACCCAATTAAAAAAAAAAATGACAATTTTGAAAGAGAAATAACAAACTTAGGGCAAATTATTTTCCTTCTTTTATTGACCTTGTCTAAGTACTTAGCTTAACTCGGGTTTTGTAATCATATGCTTTTTTGGAGATTCAGAGTAATTTCTGTTTCAGATTTGTGGATTTTGGAGCTGAACTGTTCATGTATAAATCAAACCACCTCCTCAGCCTTACTCCACCCCCTTTGTGCCAGACCTCTTAGTCAGGCCCTGAGGCTAGTTTCTAACAATTCCCAGTTTTCTGGTGTTGATGGTGATGTAAAGCCCTGCTAACTCTTAATACCCAACGCCTCCATTTTTGTGCCCATAACCTTGATTCTCCCTTCCAGTGACCCATATCTTGCACTGTTAAAATTGGTATGGCTTTAATAGGTTTGTTAAACTCAAATGATCTGGGTTCCTAACACGAATTACATCACACATTGAGGGATACAGATTGTTGGCGTGACATCAGTTAAAAATGTCTCAAAGCTTCATGTCAGTATGCACATAAAGATAATGCTGCCAAGTTGGAAAAAACAAGAATATCCTGTATGGGAAGTAAAACAATGTAACATTAAACTTAACAAGTTCCAGATCTTTAATGGCAGTGTTTTTTTTTTTTTTTTAGATAAAGGCTGATTCCAAATCCAAAACACTTCATAAGACATTTCAGGGTAAAAACAGTAACATTTAAACATTTCCTCTACAGTTTATTTGACATATTTTAAAAGGTTTTTCTGACTTTGCATTAAGTACAAAAATGACCAGGGGACAGACCCTTTGGATGAAAAGGTTAAAACTTAATCTTATTTTTTTCTCTATTTAGATTGTAATTACACTGCAAATAACTGACGATGCTAAAAAAGCAAAAGAAAACTAAAATGTAATTTTTTTAAATACTTGAAAACATGAGTGGGATAAAACAACTCCTTGTGACTATAATTGAAATAAGTTTGACAGCTGTTTGTGGAATCAAGTGTTGTTTTCTAGATATTAATGTATTAATCTGCCTTATTTTTTGTGTGGGGTACAGTTTTCCTGGAAAAAAAAACCTACATTACAAAGTCAGAGTGGGATAATGTGTCTCTTGTTATAAGAGAAGCAGACATTATTAGCATAAATTACTTGTCAGGATTGATATTTTTGCAGTACAACTGTCCAATTCCTAATAGCGCTCCTTCACACAAAGAATAAAAAGGCTATTTGTAGACAGTCGAAACGGGTCCGTTTTGACTCTAGCATTGAATGTAACATTACAAAACAACAATTCTCCTGTGTTAAATGTTAGAATTGAATCCATGCAGGGGGGGACCCCCATCTAACTCCACTTATTCCCCATCTCTTACATCCAGACCCCCGTTGTCAATTAACAAACCCCCTGCGATCCCCTAACAACCTTCTATGCTACAGAGAACATAACAAAGGCTTTTTGTAGGAGAGCGTAGGAGCTGCTTTATACTCTGGCCTTGAAAAAACAACAACAAAAGAGCGTTATTTATTGATAACAGCAGTTTCTCCACACCACCTCTTAGTCAAAAAACCCCAGGCTCTGCTATTTACCAGAAGTAGAGATGATCCAAAACCACTGTGCTGTGGTCCCCCCCAACACACACACACACACACACACACACACACACACACACACACACACACACACACACACACACACACACACACACACACACACACACACACACACACACACAGTCTTAGTAGTAATGATACAAAATAAAATACATTTTTGACTAAATGCAAAGCTCACAAATCTAAAGTCTTGTGAGCGGAAAGGTACATTTAGTGAATGTAAATAAATCATTACCACTCAGTTTAGCTATCCCCCCAACTCCTGCTCCGCTTTGCAGTTGGAGATTTAGCAACACACAGCAGTCTTTGGAAGGACTGAGTTGTCTCTGCTTAATGTTAATAGGAACAATACCTCCACACAGGCAAATGTGAATCAGTATGTTGAATAAAATAAAATAAACGTTACTAGTTTTGAGGATCTGCTGTCAGAAGAGTTACAGATTACAGATCTTCAGAGGTTTGGGGGAAGTGTTTAATCGATACTAATCAGTATTCAGTACTCAGTGATTATTTTTGCCTAGTGGGGATCGTTTTGGCTTTGAAACCTCCCATTTTATGGTCCACAACACATTTCAGCTACAGAAGATGCTAAACTTTGTGCCAAAGCCAAAGAAACACACTACAATATTTAGCCTTGTGATTGTGATACTGTTTATCTCTTCAGTGGATGTTTTTTATTGGATTTCTGCTTTAATAAGTTAACTAACTTGTCAGTGTTGCCTGTGTTTTTAAATTATAGGGGCAGTTCACCCAAAAATGAAAAAAAAATATTTTTCCTCTTACCTGTAGTGCTATTTATCAATCTAGATTGTTTCCGTGTGAGTTGGCCAGTGTCTGCTTTCTCTTGAATATAACAGAACTAGATGGCACTCGGCTTGTGGTGCTCAAACTGCCAAAAAATACATTTGAAAAACTCAACAGCAATGTATCTTTCCAGAAATCATGACCCAGTTACCCAAGATAATTTTTCATGTAGGAACTTTTTTCTTTCTACCGAACTACACCCGCCAACCGTTTCACTGCACAGAAGGAAGCGTACTCATGGACGAGAGGCTCATGCTTGTGACAGCGTAAGATGTAAACATTAACGGCGTTCTCCTTGGCTAAGCTGTGACGTTAGCTAGCTCAGGTGAGCTAGCAGTATTGGTTAGCAACTTATCTCCACAAGCTTGCAATCTCGGACCACGAGGGACTTCTGCATGGTGACGTGGTTGATGGGTGTAGTTTGGTAGAAAGAAAATAGTTCCTACATTAAACTGCTCAAAACCAGGTCTGTGGATGTGGACTGGTGGCACAGGAGAGTTGTGTTAATTTCACCAGTGCTTTTGCAATTTAGACTCTCTCTGTGGATACACAGGTCGATAAAGGTCATGGAGGTTATTTAATTATTGAACAAATTATTGAATTGTATATCTGTATTATTAGGCCTCCCCATTATAGTGGCTTACTTTTGTGTCTATTATAAAGTGTTTTATGTGTGTTTACCTTCCTCCTGCAGGTGAGTAGAATACTGTACAGCTTTGCCACAGCGTTTCGGCGGTCAGCTAAGAAGGCAGTTCTGTCATCTCAGCAGCCTGCTCCACTCACCCCTGACAGTGACTTGTTTACCTTTACCGTCAGCCTGGAAATCAAAGAGGATGATGGCAAGGGTACCTTCAGGTAAGACATGCTTTCACTCATAATGCATTTCAATGTTTAGAGCATGGAATCGTCATTTATGATGCTTAGAAAGTGGTATAAATTGTGAAACATTAATATGTAATGCAATGTCTTAAAATACTTTGGACATGCATAGAAGTCTGTAAACATATGGATTTGTTGAGTCTATTGTGACTTTTGCCAGAGAAGAATAAACTTTATGTCCCATAGATGTGGGCATACTGTCTAGTCATCAGAGCTTTATTGAATACGAGCTTTAATCGACTACCCAGTAATGTATGACATTTTGAAAAATTGGAAAATGCATAGAAACCTTAAGCATCATCATTACAAATGTTATTTTCAGTGGCACCACTATTTTTTACAAACTACAAAATGAGCTTTGAATAAAAATGGCCACTAAATGATCCAAGTTTATCACCAAATTACCTAGGGACATATACACAGGGACATGCAGCCCCACTGTTGGGGATTAAGTGTTTAAAGTTAGCACACATTTGGTTGATCTAGTTACAGAAGTCACAAACCTTCCCAGGGTGGACAGCATGTGGGGTACTACCCACGAGAGAAGCATCATCTTATTGGCCTATATACAAAATGAATTTATCATTAAATGAAACATGAACATTATGGAAGTAACTGTAAAATTATAAAAAGAGGATCACAGAGAAAAAAGAGGGACTGTAGATTCCTTCCTGACTCACAGTAAACTGATATTGTGACCACTCTTATAGATTCAAATGACACTCTTTTTTTCACACATTGATAGAGAACCCAACAGAAAGTTCCTCTGTTTGCTCCGTTCAACCTTCTTCCCTGACCTTTTTTATTTTGTTTTCCCATACTACTGAGACACTTCCTTGTGCTAAAAAAAACAGCCCTATACTTATTTGGAAAACAAAACAAACAAAAAGTATGCCTCTGGTTATTTATAGCCAGCACATATTTCCTGCTCATTAGCTCTCTGTTGATTATTTTTAGTGTGCTGACTTCTAAGCAAACATGCACCGCTCACATGCAAGTGCATTACTGTTTTTGTGTGAAACCATTCTTTCCCTGTGGAAATAAGCTATGGAGAGAATGCTCTATATGAACTGTATATAGTAGAATATTTAAATACTTTTTTACTTTTAAAAGGGTGCAAACAAGCTTGTTTATCTGCATTCAGAGGACCTAGTTACAGTGTAGAACCATGACTCAGTTTGATAGCATAGTTGACTAAGCTGTAACTAGTACATCAAGTCCCTTTTCACAAAGAGACACGTTTTTGTGATCTGAGCACTGCCTGAAATCATATTTGCAATATATTTCAAATTGCTTAATGGATTTGTCTTAAATTCAAGAATCTTTGGACTTAAGGTTTTCCTACGCTTTTATTATGAAAAATTGAGTATTTCATTGGTCTAGTTGTCTAGTAAAAGAAGCACTTGTTGCTTTAATTGTACAGTATGTGTTAGTTTGTATCAAATGTAGAAACTGCAGGATTATTGTTTTTCTTCCCAGTACAGACATAAACAACCTGTCTAGTCAGCCTGTGGTCAAATATTCCCAAAAATATCTTTAATGTCATTGAGTTATTTTCTAATGATAGTAAATCTGCCTTACTTTGTCACTTTTAAACACATCACTGTACTGCATCTAGGCCTGCACGACTCGGGGGGGGGGGGGGGGGGGGGGGGGGAAATATGAATCACGATTCTTCAGCTCAGAATTGATATCACGATTATCTGCCACGATTTTTTTTCTCACAAAGTGTAATGTTTGTTGCACATGAACCATGACAAAACAAAACAAATTGGCAGTACCAAACATAGAGTTTTTTTTGGCACCTATAGCACATTACTCATCACCACAAGCCTGTAAACATAGGAGGCTTCAATGAATAAAGAAAATAAAGTACATACTGACCATTTAAGTACAGTAGGCTACCAGAAATAGTGACATATAACACAGTCTCTAGAGAAATGGAGTTTGTCAATTTATTGCCAATAGTATCAAAAACAGAATGATTTTCTTTCTTTTCTTTTTTTTTTTAAATCAGTCATTTAAAAATTAAATCGGGAAAAGGGTGAATCGAGATCGCGATTCTATAACGATTAATCGTGCAGGCCTTACTGTATCTGCTACAAACATTTAAGTATGCTTTTGTCACATTCATCTCGTTTTTTTCTATTGATGATGTTTCTGCTGTTGAAATATGGGTAATAATTCTGGTTTTCACATCAGTGCTGTAGCAAAAGACAAGGACAAGCAGAGCTTCAAGCTGCGTGCAGGGATGGATAAGAAAATTGTCATTTATGTCCAGCAGACATCCAATAAGGAACTTGCTATTGAGAGGTAAATTTACACGCACACACACACACACACACACACACACACACACACACACACACACACACACACACACACACACACACACACACACACACACACACACACACAAAAGTCAGATTGGCAGAGGCACTAGTTTAATATACAGTGCCATAGATCTACTGAATGTTGATTGCTTTTTTTGTTTGTTATTCAGATAAGTTATAACCACAAGTCAGTGATGAGAGTCACTGAAGGCATAGGAAGTTTTCATTAAAAGACACTGTCAGCTCCATGTGTTCAGTGCTCTGTTAAAGTTTTTTTCTCATTCTCAACAGAAAGAACCTTTTGTTAGACGGCACTACTTTAGAAGATTTATTCTCTTTATACTCTTGATGAAAGTACGGAGGGACCGAAACGTTAGTTTTCTGTAAATAAATGGTGATGTTATAGCAAGAGCAGAGTGCAGGATTGTTTCCTTTGTTCCAAGTTGATGATATTTTCCAACTCACCTGCACAGAAGAATTTTTGGATGTGTGAGTTGTTTCTTTAAAGAAGATTTATTCTGAAATACTGGCTGTGGCTCAAAGGTAGAGTGGGTTGGCCCTCAACCACAAGATTGGTGGTCCGATCCCAGGCTGCTCCGGCCACATGTTGAAGTGTCCTCGAGCAAGACACTGAACCCCAAGTTACTCCCCGAACGCTGTATGTCGCTCTCCACTGCTCATAATGTTTAGGATGGGTTAAGTGCAGAGATTACATTTCACTACATTGTACTGTTTGATTGTATGTGTGATGAATAATAGTTTCTTTTTTTTTTCAACTAAGACAACAGATATATCTCTAAACATGATTAAAGCATGCAAAAATAGATTGCAGATTAATGTAAACAACCAAGTGAATGGAGGATATAACTTACTATTTTTTGTCACTTTGGAATTCTCCTAAAAGGAAAATATCTAAGGAGAGAATCTGTCATGCGTCTGTCAGACGGACTGAGAATCCTCCATTACTCAACTATAATTGATAAACACACACCGATGAACATCTTTACATCCGTGTGTCGGGTTAGGGTTACGTTCAGGTTTGAAGTGTTCCGGCACAGTTTTAACTGTGATTGATTTGAGTCTGTCTCCTAGGCTTCTCATTTTCCACGGTTTGATAAATCAGTTGTATGTAAACATTCCATCACCTTTTTGCGGACTTCCATTTTCACGGTGGTTTGTTATTGTTTAATGAACCCAGAGGTAAGGATTGAAGGGCTGTGTTTAATATTCTTCATGTTCTGGTCTGTGTTAGAGTTTCAGTCCAGGAAGCTATTTGCGGTAACATGTGATGGTTATATATGTAGGAAGATTTATTGTTTTGTGTCTGGTTCCTGCTCGCTCTGTTCTTTCTTTTTTTCTCTCCCTTCTGTCTTATATAATCCCATTCATTACACTTTTTTTCTCTCTCTCTCTCTCTCGTGTGTGTGTGTGCGTGCCTGCCTGCCTGCCTGTTTGGGCATGTTTGTTTGTTTGTGTGTTTGTGTTCTGTGCTCATGTTTGTCTCCTCTCCAGGTGTTTCGGTCTCCTGCTCAGCCCAGGGAAAAATGTGAAGAACAGCGACATGCACCTGCTAGATCTGGTGGGTGACTGTTTTTATGCGTGTACAGTATGTGTGTGTCATTTTGTATTTGTGTGTGTTTGCTAACTTCCTCATACTTGTGCCCCTTCAGGAGTCAATGGGAAAGAGTTCCGACGGGAAGTCTTACATCATCACAGGAAGTTGGAACCCTAAAACGCCTCAGTTCCAGCCTGTGAATGAGGAAACGCCCAAAGGTAACAGCCAAAAGTCTGTCAAAAATTCACATAAAACAGAATGATTTTCAACAGTTATTATTTCCTTGGTTTGTTTATTCACACATATTTTCACACTAATCACTTTCCGCTGGTTGCACAAATCAAGCTGTGAAAGAGCAATTTATTGTAAAATTATAGCTATACTAAATTGGCATGGAAATTGTACTGTAATAATTGACATCCCTGTTAAAAAATAATGTTGCATACAATGCAGAAGCTACAATTTTTGAACAGATGACAGATAAATATAGCTGAAAAATTGATAATTAAAAACCAATTGACCCAGGCACTGACTTTGTTCCATCCTTATCTTGCCGTACCTACACCACCAATCTACCTTCAGACAATTAGTCAAACTCCAATGTTCTCGTAAATCACACAGTTACAGGGTTTGGTTTAAATATTTATTTGTTATAGATGGTGCATAGAGGGGAATCAAATACTGGGAAATAACATTTTAGCCATTTTCTTGTTTTTCCAGATAAATTCATGTACATGACGACAGCAGTGGACCTGGTGATCACAGAGGTGGAGGAGCCAGTCCGTTTTCTGCTGGAGACGAGGGTCAGAGTCTGCTCCCCGAATGACAGGCTGTTCTGGCCCTTCAGCAAGCGTAACTACACTGAGACCTTCTACCTTAAACTACGACAGGTATGTCAAGTCATTGCACAATTTTCCATTCGTGATTAAATCAATTCAAGCGATGGTCTCTGTGAATTGCACCATATGTCAGCTGTGACCTGCAATGATGCAACACAATCAGTTTGTTGATAAACTGTGATTTTGTAATTGCTAAGTAATATTTAAAGAAGGAAAAAGAAATGTGATATATGTTTTTACCAACCAATCATCTCTCTTCAGATGGAGCGTAAGGAGCGTAAGAGTCCTGCCTCTGACACACTTTATGAGGTGGTGAGTTTGGAAAGCGAGACTGAGAGAGAGAAACGGAAGACCACAGCGAGTCCCGGCATCCTGCCCACCGGAACTGGTACCACTGTCCCTTCACCACCTGAGGATGATGAAGAGGAAGGTGATTGGATGTCTTACTTTTTTGCTTAGTCACCTCTTATGGGATTCTTTTTTTATTAAAGGTACACAATACAGAAGGATAGCAAGTATGTTATTAAAAATCAAATTTCTGATATAGCAAAGGGTATAATTTATTTATGTAAGCCATATAAAAATATTCTTTGCAAACATGACCACATAGAACCACAGAAGAAGCCCGCCTAGCAGAACCATATGAAAATGGTTTGAACTCGTCAGACACATAAACAGCCTCAAAGCAGACACTTAACTGGCAAGATAATATAAATGTACTCTTTTAATCTGGAATGCTGAAACATTGTGATGCCCTTTATCAGCATTGTGCTTATTCAGAAGCATGCACCTCCAAAACACAATGATAAAAGTATTACTCCCCAGCAGCATGACATTTAACAAGGTTATGCTGATGTTTAGCGTTTAACATTTACATTTATACCCTGACTTGATGGCTGATACAAATTCAAACTCTTCCCTGTGGAGCTGTACCAGATATAGACTTGTGTTTCTCAAAAGCCCATGGGAGATTAGATGCTGTGTTACAGAACCGTTTGTACTGCATCCTCAGAAACTACTTACCCAGTTGTGTGTGTGTGTATGTGTATATATATATGTGTGTGTGTGTGTGTGTGTGTGTGTGTGTGTGTGTGTGTGTGTGTGTGTGTGTGTGTGTGTGTGTGTGTGTGTGTGTGTGAGAGAGAGTCTTTGGTATATTGGCCCTTTGGTACAGTTTGATCTCACTCTTTGGACTGCATGTTCACAGTTTAGATACCACAGTACATAGAGATAGTAAAAGACCCAACAGTTTGTTAAGATCATGAAATTCTACAGCTAGGTAGGCATGTAGTTTATAAAAAAAAAAAATTAAAAAAAACATCTATTTAGAGAGCTGTTCATTATTATCATGACCACAGCTCTGATGCAGAAGACCACAAAACCTACAGTATACAACATCACTAAACATCAAACCAGATGATCACAGCCTGTGATATAAATGTGTCATTATGCACTTTAAAACAAAGTGTCTTAAAGTGGAGTATGTACATTTAGGCACCATCTTGGTAACACCAATACGTTTTGTGACTTAAAACACCAATCTCTTTGAATGAGGAAACAGTTGACATCTTAAAGGTCAAATTTGTGTTGATTGGTGTTCGTAAACACAGTATTCAAAGTTGGCCCCGGCTCAACGAGCCAGAGAGACAGAGAGCAGATGTGGTCGAGTGAGCTAGAGGGTAAAGGATGAGAGGCAGTGGTATTGGGAGTGAGAAAGGGCTGCACACCCTGCATGCTGTTATTGGCTGGGGGTTACACACTCAACGTGGCACCCAAAGGTGCCCATAAACATCCCGAATGCAGCAAAATAAGATGAAAAGAGAAAATACAAGGTCTCTGCAGATACAGACACTGCCACACATTTCTAGTGGGTCATAACTAAGTGATTATTGAAAGGGATACTTGTGTATGAGTCTATACTTTGTTTTTTTAATAATATACTGCATATAATTCCTTTTAAGTCCTCACATTTCTTTAATCATTTTCATTTCACATGCATTAGCTCTGGTAAATTGTGTGTAATTTGGGGCAATTAAAGGGCAAATCTAAGAAGAAGAAAAATGACAATAGGGATCTTACTTTGTGTTTGTACCTTCTGCGTCCAGATAATGATGAGCCTTTACTCAGCGGTTCAGGTGATGTTTCCAAGGAGTGTGCAGAGAAGATCCTGGAGACCTGGGGGGACTTGTTATCCAAATGGTAAGGCTTTGTTCCCTCGTTAACTGTGTCCTTCCTGTTCTACTGCTGATGCAATAAATACGGACGCACGCACGCACACACGTACATACGTGGGGTTTGGCAGAGCAGGAGTTCTTGATAAGCAGCAGAGCTGCAGACTGCAACCAATTTAGAGACAGTGCAAGTCCTTTTTACAGCTACATGCACATGAGCGACCTGGAAATTTAACGACATTTCTTTTTATTTCATGCTGAAAAACGAGGAGGGAGCGAGTCTGGCAGAGTTGGCCTAATGTGTGTGAGAGGGGGAGCGTCTGTGAGTGATTACGGTAGTCAACTGCGTGGGTAACATCATCTATACTTGTGTGTCTCGCTTTTGTGGCGTCACACTCATCGTCCGTGTTGGGAAATCATGATGTTGCAGTCCATAATTCATTTATGAGTGGTGACACACAGCCAAAGTTGCTTATAAGCTTATTGCTTGCTTATTGATAGCTGATAAGGAGTTAGCCTTAGCCTTACGTTAGCCCTCTATTCCCCCCACTTTGCTTATGATCTCAACCCCCGTCAGAGCCGGGTTGGTAGCCCTTGCAGTGTTGTAGTACTCGGTCTCATCATAAAATTGATCGCATTGTCTCAAACAGAAAGGGACTGAATTTTATTCCAACACCACAACTGCAGGGATATGATTTAGTTGCCTGTGCATTCACTGATTTATTTGCATTTTTACATCAATGCTAATGTTAGCTCCGACATTTGCCACACGCCGCATTACCACTTCCTCACCTGGGCGAGAGGTAGAGATGTGTCACAGCAGAGAGTGGAGACCACTTTTATAGAAAAAAAAATATGTACATATAGGCTGCTTTGCCTGAACATTAGCAAACGGCACATTACTTTTTTTTTTAGTTTGAATCGATTTAAGGTGTGCGACCCTTACTTTTCTGCCTGTGCCCCTAAAATTTTCAGTTCTTCTTCTTTTCAATTCTTAGTAAAAAAAGTTAGTCTGGAGCCCTGAGCAGCTTATTAAGATGGCTTCCCTCTTCCATTTTTTAAAATCAAAAGCTTGTGATGAACTGAATTGAAACTGCCCGGACTTTAATTAGCTGTAAGTTAAGCTCTGCACGCTCGCTCGCACGCACGCACGGATGCACGCACGCACGCGCGCACACACACACGTGCACACACACACACACACACACACACACACACACACACACACACACACACACACACACACACACACACACACACACACACACACACACACGCATGCACTTGTGCATAGCTTGCCTCTCTTTCTCCCTATCTGTTCTCATGTATGTTTTTCAATAGAACAGTATAATTTGGTTGAATTTGTAAAATACTTACTATATATATTAAGTGTATATATTTGTTTTAACTCATATATGTTTATCGTAATAAATTAAATATTTTTTTCTTCTTCATTACTTACTATATTTGGGTGTACGTATATATTGTCCTTTGACAATGCCAAATGTTGACGCAGTGAAGAAGGCTTTAATAATTTTGAATAAGAGTGCCTTGGATGTCCCTTTCTCCTGCACTTTATTGAATTCCCGACCCCAAAGAGCACCTTCAAAACATCTGATTGAACTTCCTGAGCACCCTGGACTCTTTTTTGTCTTTCCGTTGACACAGTGGTATTTGTCTCACTTCTTTTATAAAAAATAATGCCTAAAAAGAAAGTAATCATAAGACTAGCCTGTCATAATACTCTGCTTTGTGCGGGTGATTGGTGATGTTGTGTGTGAGCTGGAGAGTGTGTGCTGTGGAATTGTGGGATGCAGCGCTCAGGGAGCACAGAGAGGCAAATCACAGAAAGCTCTTTACAATCTTATGCCCTAAGGGCCAGGCCTGGCATTACTTAGGTCACATGCACGCACACATGCATGCACACACGCGTACACAGTATACTTTTGTTTCCTTTCATAGTCTCAACAGAAAATGCCACATATTACATAACCTGACAAATAAACCAAACTAACTCAGGAAATAGAGAGGGATAAATTAAGAAAGGAGGGAAAAGTGAGAGAATCTTCAGGGAGTTTCTATCGGCTCCAGTCAGGCGATCGTTGTTCGGTAGATACAGCTGTGCCTCCATGTTCACCTTCTCCTTCTCTTTATATGTATCTTATTCTGTTTTTGTTACTCACTAGTTGTCGGGCAGATGCCTGAGTTCATTCTATGATGTATACAGTGTCAACAGCTTCGACATTTAAATGTGAAGATGAGGAAGGAAGGCATTAAAACTGGCCTTTGTGTATTGTTTCTGTAATTTTCTCTTGGCTTATTGTCTGCTATTGTCTATTTTTTTTCCTATCCTGCTAAAAAGTGAAAAAAATAGGGCAGGGGTAAAATAAAGCAAAACTACTGTGCCAATGTCAGAGAAAAAAGGTATTTGTTCCGTTTTCTGTACAAAAATAGCACATATTTAACATTCTGAGACAGTGACTTTTGAGCCAGTAATTGATTGTATCTCTTGTGGGAGGTAGGACTGGAACTTTTCAGACCACTATGCAATGCACTATATAAATCCTTATACTTGGCCTATGATTTTGATCTTGGCCCAGCTGACCATCTGTAGAGATGATGATGGTTCTTTTAGAAATGATTTAGAGCCAATGAAAACATTGTTTTGGGTAGATATGGTAGGCAGGTGTGCCCAGAAAAATTGCAGTGCAGGAACTTGTGACATAAAATTAGGATGTCTTTGATAAACTGTGATGTTAACTCCCCCTCTCCTCTCACAGGCATTTGAACTTATCAGTGCGTCCCAGGCAGCTGCCAGCTTTGGTACGGAGTGGCATCCCTGAGGCTCTCCGTGGGGAGGTGTGGCAGCTCCTGGCAGGCTGCCATAACAATGACCACCAGGTAGAAGAGTACCGCACTCTTATTACAAAGGTAAGACCACATAAAACTATTGTCTTTGTTAAGATGGCCAGGACATACAAGTCCCATGATCCCCTAATGTTGGTGGTGTAAACTGTCCTTTAGCAAGATGACTCAAACACAAGCTCCTCTAATTTTTACCTTACCTCTGATGATGTCTAAACCTTTGTCCAAGTTGAAGCCATCACTGAAAAATACTTTTAACCTCTAACAGATTTGTCCTGTCTGTTTTTACACTCGGCTGTAATTTGATCTCTCAAACTGAAACACATTCAATTCAAACAGATTTCATTATTTGATTGTTTTTGGTCTTGTACTTTTATTGTCCTTGGCAACAGTGCACCTCAGGGGTCACTGATGGCCCTGTTTCACAAGTTTATCTCATGTGCTTCAAACTTGTGACCCACTGCTGCCCTGTAGGTCATGACAGCTGATTACTTTTGGTGTTATGTAAGTGATCTATTCATACACTTTTCTTCAACAAAGTGTTTTAATGGTTCTTTCAAAATGAATAATCCTTAACTTCTTCTAAAAACTAAATAATGTTGTAGACGAAGTAAGACAATATATATGTAACTACCTGCTTATGACCCTCTAATAGTAAGGTTAAGGTATCATAGTTCATGAGGTTGGCTGTGTTTTTTAAGTGTGTTTTTTAAGCTGCCTGCAAAAGTCAAGAAAAAGGTCAGAAGATTGCCTTTATTTAACTACATTCAATAGTTGGTCTAAAATGATACTTTATTTATTATTATTGAATTATGATGATTTCGATTGGGCAGATTTTTTAATATTAGCTTTTTCATAGCTGCTTGGCTTTGTTATTGTCTATGTGCCTCTTTTCTGCAGACCTGTGTTTGTATGTATGGTCAGAAATGACAGCTAGCGTTTGTTGGAGAATCATGGTGTGAATGTGAAGGTCTGTCCATGCGGCAATGTGTGTAAGGCACTGCTGTAGATGGTTAGTCCCCCTTTGCGCTGAGAACAGTGTGTTATTCAATGTACTTTTTTTCTCGGCTGCAGCTCAGTCCAGTGTTCTTATGTAAAGGCAACATCCCCAGGCAGCAAGCTGGGACCCAGGTGGTGACAAGATGTTGGTCTTGCCCTTTCCTCCACTCTGCTCTTTCCCTCCTCCCTTCCTTTCTCTTTTCTCTTTTCCTTTCTCTGCCTTTGCACTTTTCCTTTATTTTGCTTTACATCTCTGGCATGTGATGATGAAAGAATTTAGATAGTAAACGTAAAAAAAAGGATAAACTCAAGTAGAAAATGTATACCAAAATCACTTAGGAGCCACACTGTTATCCATAAACATGACTGGTATGACTGGAATCTCAACTTTCAGTCAAACAACAATAACAGTGAATCACAATGCATTGATAGCCATTGGGCAGAAAGTTGGATAGGAGTTAACTGCAGAAGCACTAAAGCATTCCAGGTTTGTACGTCAGCCGACGAACACACAGAGAAAAGTGTGGAGAACCTGTGCAGCTTTACCTGACTCTGACAGACGATTTGCGTTTTTTATTTAGTCTTCTTAGAACAAGATGAGGAAAGGTATCCAACAACAGTTAAAGGAGAGAAAGATGATTCATCTTTTTCATCACAACAAAGTTGCATGGATTAAAAAAAGGTCTTGTTAATTAACCCTATATCTCTAAACTGTTGAAAAAGAGTATTGAAATGTATTGCATAATGGTGCTCTGAATATTATATCTGTTGATAAGGAAAGCATGTAATTCATATTGATGATGGTATTATTTATGGTACTATTTAAAGCTGATGTACTAATTCATTCTTTCCCTTGTTAGCTCCTCTTTCAAAATGTGTAAATACCATATTCATGTGCCAGCTCCTAATTTGTTTTGTGTGCTTTCTATGTTCAGCCTGAGCTTGTGTGTATCTCTTTGTGCTGTATTGCACTGCATGTACAGCTTGTCCTAGCTAGTGCCCTCTTTATAATCCTAACTTTTTTAACTTGGTGTTCATCCACATATCTGAATGCCGGGCATTGATGGACCTATTCTTTCCCGATGGAGCCCTAACGAATTTCCCAATATGAGTCCCCCTGCTGCTACCGAAAGAACCATGCTAACTTTTGCATTAGCTCCATAAATTATAGTGAGTAGAAGCCCGTCACTGACAGAGTTACTAAGTCTGGCAAACGAATAATTGGTAACGAAAGACGTGAAAAACCTAACATAATGGCAGGCAAAACTTTGGATGTGATTACATTTGTTTTTAATGCTAACTTGATGATCAGATGCACCAGATACGCATTTGTCTGCACTTAACACTTCAATTCAACCTGCCTGATCAGATAGTGGATATAACGTTATTCATGCACAATAGGCGCGTCCAAAATGGCACTTGAGCACTGAGGTCCGAACTCAGTGCGAGCCAGGCCACCTCGGCATGTGGTCTGGCTGATGGGAACCTAATGGAGTGTACAGACTTCACAGTTAATGTGTCCTGGCATGATCGGATGATAAAAGTTCCATTGAGACATTTAGACAAGATTAAGACAAGTGTACCCATGGCCTTTGTTATTGTGCCGAGGGGCAGTGACATTGTGACCATATTACGACATAACGGTCAACATATTTTAACAGCATAATCTATGTACCAGTAAAGTATTGCTTAACCTTCGAAGAAAATTCCTCTTTCATGTTATTAACTGTAATTTGGTTGTAATAATTAAAATAATATTTAGCTATTGATATTATAGTGTACATAATCCTGTAAAAACGCCGTTCGAAACCTTTTTTTTTGCGTTTTTATATTGACAAGTTGTTGTGAATGGGCCATCGGTGAGAGGGAAGGTGGGAAGTAATAAAAGCCATATGTTCGTGTATTTTAACAAACACGTCATTTTTGAGAGTTTGAGAGAGCTTTAGAGCAAGCTTGTTGTAACCGTAAAAGGAACGCAGCACAATCAGATCACGCAGTTAAGTGGGTGATGATTGACTGATAACCTACTTTAGTTCACTAGTTTAGTACTGCGTGATATTCAACCACCTTTTACCTACAAAAGTGGGCAAATGTAGTCTTCTAAGGTGTGTAAATGAGCGTACGTACACACATACGGTATGTGTAGTGTAGACAATGTGATCAGATAAACACAGGTCGGTCCCCGGACCTGCTGCGCCAGCCTCCTGTGGAGAGCAAAAACAAGTGCTCATATCTATCTGTCTGCCTGCCTGTCTCTGTCTGACCCACATAATGACCTGTATGCCTGCCTCTCTGTCCGTCTGTCTGTCTTTATAATCATATGTATTTGTGTACGCCTGACTCGTGACTCTCTCCAACTTCTACCTAGACCTGTTTGGGCTTCTGTCAACTTGTGTTTCTTCCTGCCTCTCTCTGTCTGCCTGCTCATTTGTGTTTTGTCACACTGTCTGCTTGCGTCTTTTTGCTTCTCTCCCGCTGTCTTGTCGGCCCGACGTGTCTGCTTCTGTCTCTTTTTCTCCATGTGACTGTATGCTTGCCTGTCTGTCTCTCTGTCCCATAGGTCTATGTACATTACTGTTCTGACTTCAGCTGAAATACTTCAAGATGTTCTTATTAGGCATTCCTCAGATTAATGAAACCTCAGATAGGACATCAGTTGACTTTCTTTTTTATGTTTTTGTTATATCATGTAAAAGTTGGCATGGAGTGACATCTTATTTTTATATTTATATAAAAACAGAACAGAATTATCAGGATTATGAGCCACCAGCTGGGTGGTGGTGGATGGTGAGTGTTATAATAATCCGATGGAAGTCAGCCAGTATGGCACTTGCAAGTTAACTATCTTATTATTTAAATAGTGCTTAGTTTAGCTTGTCAAACAGATAATATATCGCATTTTTGATGATTTATTTATGATTTTGTGTTATTTAAGTAACAATACAGAGCATGTGCTGATATTCTACAGATGAATCATTTATTGTGAAGCATTCATTGTATTCTACCCCAACAATAACTACAGCAATGTCAGTAAAGAACAAACATTATCTTAACATAACACATAATTAACATCCTCAGCTCTTGTCTTTTCCTTAAAACCATACATGCTTTACAAAAGTTTAGGACCATTGTGTTGTTGCCAAGTTTGTGTCAGCTACTGGAAGCCTTACCTTCAGTGGTTGACAGGCAATGAGGAAGCATAAGTTAGACAGCTAACAGGACTAAGTTATGCTCATCCTGGCAACCAGCTAACAGTACATCACGCTCTTCCTTCTTCCTCGTTCTCATAGCTCCCTGATTTGTTCTTGCAATATTGTATGACTTTTTCTTTCACCTCTTCCTCCACTCACCTATGGTGAGCTCTGTGTTACTTTTGAGTCTCTTCCTTTTCTCTCATTCCTCTTCTTTTTCCAACAGATTTTGTTGTACTGTCATCTATTTTTAGCTCCTCGTGTGGTGGGCAGAGCAGGTGCGTGAAAGCATGGGAGTGTGTCTGGATTGCGGGGAGAAAGGTGCAGGCTGGTGTGTGTGTGTGGCTGTGTGGGTATGTTTTGGTCTCCATCACGCTACACCAAATTGCCCTGCACGAGACACTCTGCAGTCTTCAGAAAGCCATTAGGATGAGGATCTAGCAGCACTAAATCTGACAGTGATTACTAACCACTGATGTTTCTAATTGTCCAGGATTGTGAGTAATTAAATGCAATCAGCACATCATATGATCTAAAAATAACTGAGTTGGTAATTGCTCTAGCACAGATTCAGTAGGCTCTTTACAGAAGGACTGACTGGGACTTGCTATAGCTTACATCTTTGAGAAAATTAAATACTAAGTGTTCAAGGACTAAGAGTCCTTTAGAGCCTTGCAAAACAAATCTGGCTGTGGATGTTGCCTGGAGGGAGATTAAAAGATGACTGGTGAGGTCATGCTACCTGGGTGTAGCTGACTGTGTCAAAGCAACTCTCATGCTAAGTGGAGGCGCAGCATCTGCTGATGCATGCAAAAGTAAGTAGTTAAGTAGTTGCCACTTAGTACTGTAGATTTTGAAGTGTCCATACAGTTATAGTCTCTCTTTCTTGCTTTTTTAGAGACACATGAATAGAGTTGCACATAGAGTTGCAAAGAAAAAAAACACGTAGGCCATTGTTTAATGATACATTACATAAGTACCATTGTTAAACAAGGTTTACTTGTAAAGGCATGAGTACTGAGTACTGTGTGAGCATGTTTCTTTTTTTTATCTCAACGTATTCAGGGCATATTACAGGGCTAGTAAGATGTACACTTTTACATGATTATTAATGATAAAACAGTTATATAAATATTTAAAGCAATTAATTTCTGTTAGACAACATGGCCTTAGAAAATGTTAATTTTCACATCACTAGACTTTTATTTTTTATCTGAACTTTCTGAACTTCCTGCATTGAAATGTGCCTTCAGTCTCTCCTTTACTTGCAGTTTGCACCTAGAAGGCAGAGCCAGTTACTAATTGCATAATTACTTGATGCATTGGTGAATCAGCTACAAATTAACACGCGGGCTGTGAGTGCAAATTAAATTATTTGTGCTGTGCTTTCATGTATTTAAATCTGTCTCTCAGTCTCTTGAGCTTTTATGTTGCTGCTGTTTATTATTAATAGGTTACAAATATATTTGTATATTTGTTTGTCAGTGTACGGTGTATGGAGTACCAGCATGAACAAATCAGAGTCAGTAAAGATGCAGTTATGGCTTCCTTAATAAACAATTAGAAAAAAGGTTTAACACATTCGACTGGATGAATTCTTTCAAAATAAACTAAAGACTATCTGTTAAATAATGGCACTGTCTGTGCTTTATAAATACAGAAGATTACAGATTATTAACCCACACAAATACAGTGAGATCTGATTTCTCTGTGCAGCAATAAGCACATACTTTATGTATAGTAGTCCACATGCGAAGATGCACAGAACTGTAGGGAAAGCCGCTTTCCTGTCCTGTATGTCCTTGGATTAAAAATAGAAATATTTCCTGTAAACTGCACCCAGGCATGCAGTTATTGTTTGCCTGCAAACAAATACAATATCTTTTCTACACTGTAGAAAGACAATGTCCATTCTCACAACTCAAAAATGTCCTATCTTTTGGGAATGAGGTGAGAGGCTACTGAGATGTTAACAGTCAAAAGAGCTGGGTTAACACTAAATGTTACTAATTTTAACAGTGTGAAACAGTATTTTTGAATTTTAGGGCGATTATGAGAACCACTGGCATAGAAAAAACAGGGAGGGGTGAGAGGGTTGGGGAAAGAGGAAAGCCTCGTGCCCTTGCAGTTAATCATTGGTTGGAGCCACAGGGAAGGGGAGGGGCCTCAGTGTCACTGTTTCTGTAGAGAGAGAGGCAGAGGGAGCAAGAAAGAGAGAGACAGCAAAGGAGGATAAATGAACACAGGGGTTCTCCCAGCATCGGTATGCCTGCCTACCTCATTTCCAGTCCAGACACAGTTGCTGCTCCTCTGGATAGAAATAACAGCTGAGGTGTGTTTTCATGTGTGTGCGCGCGTGTTTTACATATCAGTCACTCCGTGCACCGCCTTCATTCTCTCAGCTAACGCCAGTCTGCTGTGATTTTACTGCGAAGGACCAGACAGAAACTGTGACAAGAGCAAGCGGACATGGAGGAGTGGTGAAAAGAGGGGTAAAGGAGAGCCAAGAAACACAAGGAAAAAAGAAGAAGAAACAGGAGAGAGAAGCAGAAGGACAGAATAAAAAGGAGATATTCTTAATGTCTCCTTCCCTCAATTCATTAATGCAGCACATTACACAATACTGTCTTTTCATTGTATGCTGTGACTCTGGACTATAGACACATAAGAGACCTTCAATCAGTGCTTTCTGCAGCTGCAGCAGATGTTGAAGACATCTCCGACTTTATAGGGAGCGGAGGCATTTCAAGCATAGATTGGACTAGAATTCCTTTAAACAAACTCACATTCTGTTTTTTTTTTTCGCCTTTTTTTGCCTTCAGCTGGGAAGTTTGCTTTACTGAATAAAAGGAATACACACGTTTCTTTTTGTGTGTTAATCTGATTTTACGCTGGTGGTTTTCTATCTTTGTGTAAAGCCACAACTGCCTGCACCGAGGACAAACCCAGGGGGCTTCCTCACCTCTCGCTGTCCTTTCCATCCCTCCTGCATTTGAAATGGCAGATGGCAGCAGTCTCATCATGGAACCGCAGCATGCAGCTTTTTGTTTGGACTGAAACCACACAGCTATAAGATGATGAATTCCTCCCTGGATCCACTGAACCAAAGCTCTGCTGACCCGTCAAACTTATCTGCTCCCTTCTGCCTGCTTGAGATAGGCTATTCCCAGATTTTCAACATCTGCCTGCTTGAAGTCTCTATCATACTTCTCCTCACTGTTCTCATAATTTCTGGAAACCTGGTGGTGATTTTTGTGTTTCACTGTGCCCCATTGCTTAGCCAGCACACCACCAGTGCTTTCATCCAGACTATGGCATACGCTGATCTGCTGGTGGGGGTCAGCTGCCTGTTCCCCTCTCTGTCCCTCCTCCATCACCTCAAGGGCCTCGACACCAAACTCACCTGCCAGGTGTTCGGGTACATGGTGTCTGTTTTGAAATCAGTTTCAATGGTGTCACTGGCGTGTGTGAGTGTAGACCGCTACATTGCCATCACGCGACCTCTGACTTATGCATCCCTGGTGACACCATGTCGAATTCGATGCTGCATCGTTCTAATATGGTTGTACTCTGCTCTAGTGTTTCTCCCATCTTTTCTGGGGTGGGGGAAACCTGGTTACCACGGGGATGTGGTGGAGTGGTGCGCAGTTGAGTGGAGGACTCGTCCGGCCTTCACAACCTTTATTGTTGCGCTGCTCTACGCCCCAGCTGCTCTCACTGTTTGCTTTACCTACGCCAACATCTTCAAGATCTGCCGGCAGCACACCCGGGAGATCAGCGAGCGCCGCGCTCGATACCGACCCCAACAGCTGCAGGGCCCAGGATTGACAGTGGGATCTGCGTTCAAGGACAGCAGTGCAGTAGAGCAAGGGCAGTTGCCCCACTTGTCTCAACCACAGAAATCGCAACCACAGTATCAGCAGCCCACATCAACATACTCAGACAAGCGATACGCTATGGTACTGTTCCGCATTACTAGCGTGTTTTATATCCTCTGGTTGCCCTACATCCTCTACTTTCTGTTGGAGAGTGGAGGGATCTATCACCACCCTGCAGCCTCATTCCTAACCACATGGCTTGCCATCAGCAACAGCTTCTGTAACTGTCTCATCTACAGCCTCTCCAACTCTGCCTTCAGGAAGGGCCTCAAACGTCTCTGCTCCTTCTGTTTACAGCGCAGTGGAAGTGGCAGAGGCTTCGGGGTTAGGAACACTAAAAAGGCTTTTGTTGGTTCTGTTGAAAAAGGATGTGGAGTGCCAGCGTATGGATACGGACATGGGGAAATAGGAATTGGCACAACATGTCATGTGTAGAGCACACATTGAGGAAACCCTTGTGCCAAATTGGCCTTTGAACTTTTTAAAAGCCTGATGTGATTGCTGTAATATGTCTCCTCTTTTAAGCTTAAATGTGCTGTAAAGAGATGGAAGGAGACATTGATCCATCACTGCTGTTTCTGTCGCATTTGGAGGTTACACAGGCGTCCTCTCTGCAGACGCCACAGCTAGCAAAGACAGAGAAAGGGAGTCGAGAGCAAAACATTGAAGGAGAAAAGGCCTAAATTGCCCTGAAAGGTGTTTTAAAATGGTCCTAGAAACCCAGCATACTGTACTGTGTATGGACAGGGGTGATAGACGGAAAGGGTGGGAAGGAGGAGGAGAAAAAGGTGTCTAACAAATCTCTGGAGAAATTAACTCTTTTGAGGTTAAACAACATTTTTCAGTTTCCTTTTAATGGCAAGTGAATCCTTAACTTATTTTGCCAAAACAACAAAACGTTCCAAGAAAAGTGTTCTGAAAGACTGTATGTGAAACAATGTGACCTTTGTTGTCAGATTATCAGCACAGTATGAGTTAAATGCAAAAAAGAAGACAGTTGATGCTGTGTTTTTGTAATGTGGTGCTGAGGTGAAGCTCTTTAAATATTGTTTTTACGTTCTCCTACACACTCAGTATCTGAATACAAAAAGTGATGCAACAGTTTGTTTGTGTATTTGTTGTCTTTTGTTGCTGACTGATTGATTGAGCTTAATCAGTCAAAAAGAAATGGAAAGAAAAAATGTAGGTTTAGACTTAGTACACGTCATTTTCAAGTTAGTTTGCATTGACTGAAGTGATTATGGTTTGTCAGCATCAAGACATCTGTACATCAACTTTGAAATTTCAGATTGTTATAATTTTATGATCCATGTAATGTCTTTTACTAGGTCGTAGGTTCACAGATTTAGTAATATATGAGACCAGCTCGGGTGTACGACCGTTAACCTGACAAACAGCAAACATTATTTTAATTTATTGTTCAATTAATTTTTCAAATCTTTGTCAGTTTTTTGCACCTTTGTTGTTTTGATTATGTAACTAAACTTATTTCATAAGACTCCGAGCAGACAGAGCAGACGTTTTGCAGGTTGCCTAGTAATAGTAGTAAATGATGTTGGGCGCTTTTTACGCTCTGGGTAGAAGTTAAGTTATTTCAACATTAGGCGTTTAGTGCGCTGTTGCAAAAAAACGCAAGGCCCCATACAGCGGAAAAACACGAGGCGCTCAGGCTGCCAAAAGCAATGAGCAAAATGCTTAATTCATCTTGAAAACAATTTAAAAAAAGCCGCCCCAGGCTGCTTAAACACGCTCTGTCTGATCAGGGCCTACCTGTGTCCAAGGAAAAGCAAGACCAAGGCTTTTGATCAATGGTAAAAACGTTAAGCTCTTAGATGAATGACCCTTGAACTGTGATCCTGACCCCCCTGTCTCTGGGATTGGCTGAGAGTAATAGTCTAATGAGAAGTCTTATGTGATTGTGGAAATATAATATACATATTCTTGCGAATAATGACCTTGTTACAAACCTAGGTATATGCTATATTGTGACTGCATTATTCTGCAAACACACACAAACTCACATACACAATGTAAACAGAACAGACAAGTTGCCCATTCACTTTTCCAGCTCGCTATCCTCTTGTAAACTCTGTGCTGCACCATGAAAAGGGACTGACCCCTCAACTCGCTGAAGTTACGTTGCATGCTTGTGTGTATGTGAGCATCTACGTGCATGCACGTGTTGTAGTCTGTCCGCTTGTCCCCATGTATTGTTTTGTGGGTTCTTTTCACTCTTAACTTGATATTTAATACAAATTTATCAAAGCCAATAATACGTCAAAATGACTCCAAGTGTACATATTGTGTCATAAACTCAAACATTGTGAACCATTATCTCTATTTTGAACCATGGAGAATCATTTTACAGTTTATTTAGGTGCAGAAAATCTAATTTTATAAATTTTATCTAATCTACCAAAGAAAGTTCATTTGGTTAAATATTATATATTGTTTTCTAAATATCTAATATGTGAATATTAAGTTAAGTGAGATTTAGTAGGAGGGGGTTTTACACAAACTTTGTGTAGTTCCACTGCACTGTGTTGGCCCAGTGATGCCTTGTCCGCATGAATATGACTTTCAGTAAAGTGATATATTGTTGCCTTGATATACAAATGAAAATGAACTGTTGGGAAAGTATTTTCCTTACATTTAGTGAGGGCTTAATTTATAGACATGTGAGTGTTTTTAGAGGCAACAGCACAGACTGGAAATAAAAATATACATTAGCCAGCCTAAAATTCCACACTCCGTACAGAATAACCTGAACCCCATCTGTTGTGTAAAGTAATGCCATTGTTAATTCAGCTACTCTCTTGTGTAAAACTGAAATCAACCAGAAGCAAACACATGACTCAAAACTGTTAATATTGTTTGTATTTTAAATGATCTGTTAGGTGTGTTTGAGTGTGTGTATGGATGTGACCATTGGCTGAATTTAACTGTTTACAGCGTTCTAGCAAGGCTGCTAACAGTGTGTCATTGCTTTATTAGCTGCAGATCACGTCTCTCAAATACACTGTAGTCTGTGAGTGTACTGTATGTGAGTATGATTTGCTATTGTGGTAGATTCATGTTGTCTTTAAATATTTGGGCTGTCATCTGTGAAGCATTGCCAAATATTGTAATATTTCCTATTTGTACCGTCTTTTGTTCAGAAATGGTGTATTGAACGTCTGATTGCCAAACTACAGAAATGTATTTTTGTAAAATGATTTAGTTTCTGACTATTCTCTTGTGGAATGTAGCAAAATCAAAGTAGGTTTAGTAGCATGATTACCTATTGAAATGATTGAAGATGTGTCTTAATGAAGATCCATTTATTTTACTTGGGCAGTTTCTATTAAGGTATGAGTACATACTACAAACACAATTGATAAGTATTAATGAGTTAAAAAAAGGAGAAGGCCATCTGCAAATAGTGTAATAAAATGTGCTATATGTGCAAAGAATGAAGATAAGAAAAGGTCCCTAGCTTCCATAGCTACTGGTTCATTGTGTTTCCAGAGTCCTTATTATTCACTGACATTTTATTTATTTTTTAGCCCTTATCTTATCCGGAAACATTTGAAGGTGGCTGCTGCTTCTTCGTCTTCCTCTTTTGGAATCTTAGGCAGTTGGCAAGCAGCTTTAAGTGCATCGCCACTTTTAAGATCTGGGGCTGCCCAGATGTGTGTGTCTGTCGTGGGGAACAAGCATATTGTGGATCAATATAAATAAACTTGTAGAAACTGTATCTTGATTAAATCCAGATACAAACTGATAACATTGATAAGTGTGATTGGGGCCTTATTTAAAACAACCTATGAAATCCATTTTGAGGCACCAATTATTTTATTTTTTTACTTAAACTCTTTCTTTTAGTTAAAAAAAAAAGTATTTCCACCAGCTGAATACTGGTTCTTTTAAGTACCCTGAATAAATAAAGTAAAGTAAAGCCTCACTCTTATAATGCACTTTAACACACACACACACACACACACACACACACACACACACACACACACACACACACACACACACACACACACACACACACACACACATACACATACACAAGTCTATTTTCGTAGCTGTCTTTTAATCTGTATGAGATTTTCTTCTTTGTGTATTTGTAAGGCTCTCAATAGGCCACACAAGACCCTCACTAATGGCTGACTCATGACTTAGCTGTTCTAAGGCACTGAGGGCCAGATGTACTAACGCTTTTGCGCCCACTTCAGGCGTATTTGTGTCGCAACGTGCGCGTAAAATCATGGCGAGGTATGTACAAACAGGCCGCAATGATGTAAAAGCGCAAACTGCATGTCGTGGGAGCTGAAAAGGGCAAATTGCGTTTTTCGTGTCATGCATATTTATTCATGGGAGGGTCGCGGGGAAAGTGGGAGTTTACCGTAAAGAGATGGGAGGGGAAGCGTAAAGAGCGCTTAATTACGTATTCCGCGGTATGTACAAACACCGGCAGTAATAGCGCGCCTCTATTTTGCGGTGAAAATTCTCCGCCTCTTAAAAGCAGGTGTAAACCTGGAAGCGGGTTTCCTCACATATGCCTCCTGGTGAAATGACAGCAGTAATCCGAGCAAGACGAAGACATAGGCCAAGGAGACGAGCTGAAAGGAGTTTTGCCACAAGGATCACAGATTAAGCAGCCATGCAAGATTACAGTTACTGGAAGAAATCAAAGATGACATCGAATCTCCGACTCAGAGTTCACATTCCAGCAGTTGTTAAACCCCTCGCTACATTACAAATATTGGCATCAGGATAATTTCAAACAGTCATAGCATCAGCAGTGGGAATATCGCAGTCTGCACTCAGCCGTATCATAGCACAAGTACTTACAGTTTACGCTATAGTGGGCGGAGAAAGGCGCTAATTACGGATGACCTGCAGGTTTTTGTAAATATGGCGTAAACTACGGTATCATTGCGTTCGCTATCTGCGGGTGAGCCATGGCGCTGATAACGCTACGTTCGCAAATGTACGTACATCTGGCCCTGAGATTATTATCACATTAAGATGAAACTGGCCGCTGTTACAGATGGGCAAAAATGTTTAATTTTGCTGTCATGAAAGTGAGTCTCTGTGACAAATTAGATATTTTTCATTACACAATGCTTTGTAGGTGACAAGCCTATAAGGTATCATAAGATGTACATGTTGTGTGTCTGTACTGAGCAAATAAATGTAATGTTATCTCAATGAATTCTAACTTCCTTGTGCTAATTACTTTGCTACAAACAGTCATGGTGGCCGCAATTTTCCTTTCATTTTCAGTTTATCTACCCTCCCACAGGTGAATTGCAGTTAGTAATCAGAAAGTATGTTAACCCACATACTATGTTATTTGTGACAAAAATAGACCTGTATATGTATATTTAGTGAGGTGGAAGGCTTGGTTAAATACTGCTGACTGAAGATCAAGTATTATAGTTGATAAGAAAAGTAATAGCACTGCATTCACGCAGAATTTCCCATCTTTTGCCAAATGGTAAATGCTTTGGTGTAGATCGTTACAGATAAGACTACATTTTTGTTAACATGCTGTAAATGGACTAGTTGGTGTGCTGAATTTGCATGCTGGCGAAGCCGCAGTGGGAAATGTTAGTGGTTTTGGAAAGCAATACCATGAGAGAATGCCTTTGTAGTTTTGACAGTATATGTAGTGTGTAGTGTTGCCATTAAGATTTAGCTTCTTCCTCTGTCATCTTGGTCCTGATCAGATACATATTGTGTTGGCTCTTCTTGTGTTGAAGCAGCCACTGCACAAATGGCACAAAGTAGGGCATGAGACAGACAATTAAGATTTAATGATAGCTAAGGTGAGAAAACAGCTCTGCAGTTGCTTGAGCATGTGTTCAGTCCATTACATATTCTTGTAAAGGAAAGGCTAATGGAATCACTGTATTTAACGAACTAATATTTATTAGCTTTATTTATAAAGGACTTTTAAATAGAAAAAGGAAATTTCAGTTGTTTGTGATGAAAGCAAGTTAAGACTAGTTGTTATTTACAAAGCATCAGTTACTGCCACATTCACTATTTCTATGATTAAGGCTTGAATCCAGTGATGTAATGCAAAGTGTAAAACTCAGGCTTGTTAGGGTTGGGGAGCATGGTTGATAAAAATCAAGCTTGATAAATATCACCGTATGTTCTCTTGGCATCTCAGCAGGGTCCTTTAGGAGCAGAGAAAGAATAACAGAATGACATGTCAGCTATTGTGTTGAGTCAGAGAAAATTAGGGACATAAACAATAGAGGGCTAGCTAGTCAGTCTTCCCACGGAAACCCTACTCCGACACACACACACACACACACACACACACACACACACACACACACACACACACACACACACACACACACACACACACACACACACACACACACAAACTTTGTCATTTTTGGCTTACCCCCAGTGAAGAGTTTAGGTGCTTAATTGACTTCCTTATAGTACTATTCTGGCAGTTACTTACCGTAAACAGTGCTTTGACACATCCATTGTGTTTGTTAGGAGAGTTAAACAGAATCTGAGCTGAGTAGCTGTTCCGGTTGGCTTTCATATCGGTCACTTTATTTGCTGTTGATGGTAGAGAATAGAGGGAACTTTTAAAACGGGTTAGACTGAGGGCTTCAAAGCTTTTGCAAAATGTTTCTACTTTGCAAAAACCAATAAGTCTTATATGGTATGAACGGAAATCATTTCAGTTTTTTCAGCACGTAACACTTGACGTTTTTATACTTTGTGTACGGATTAAACAAACGAGATACAAAGTGTTAATTAGTGAGCTTTGCTGGTAGGTGTATTTTTGAGCTCTGGACAGAGCCGGCTAGCTGTTTCCTCCTGCATCTTTATGCTATCTGCTATGCTATTTATGTATTGTTTGTTCTATCCAAGCTGACCACAGCTACAGTTCTTTGTAAAGCAGCCTAAGGGCCGTTTTATGCTTGACGCGTTGGAGGTGGCGCGCGCATTCGTGACATCAAAATGACGTAATTTCCGGCCGGCGCGTCCGATTTTCAGCGCGCGAGCACAGGGCGCGCACCAGTCTATTTTTTTCAGCGGCGCCCGACAAACCGGAAACAGAAAGCCTGAACGACCTCCTGGGAAACCGGATGCCAGGACTCGCCGACTGACTGCAGGTCTCTCTGGTAAACTTACCGGGTTAAGATGAGTTCTTTTTTTGTGAATGAAAGGCTTGATCTGACCAAGTAGCTCACTGAATCAAATCGAAGCATTGACGGCATTGTTGCTGCCTGTTCTGCTGTTGTTTAGCTTTTTCTTCTTCTTCTAGTCCTTAGAAAGAAAAACATCGGTAGCCTTTGCTCCTTAGCGCCACCGCTGTTCAGGAGAAGACTGCAACTAGTGCCGCGACCACCACGCGCGAGTATAAATACTCACGGCAGTCCCGTGACGTCACGATTTCCCGCACGCACTGTTGAAAGCGCTAGTATATCTGAGCCTTAACCCTTTATAGCTGCATTGAAAGCCAACATGTATTAAGTGTTTAAATATCAGCTACAGTAATATGTATGTTATCACCTTTGTCTTTCACAGTCTTCTTTATACACACTATCTATCATTATCTTTTGTCTTATCTCTCTTTGTCCTTCTCTTAATCGCTTGAACTCGCTCTCACACTTCCGTGCATTACCATGAGACACTGGATGTTTTCTCTCCCCTCTCACGCTACCCTCATTCCTAACCTCTCTTTAACTGAATAGACAGACAGAAAGGAAGCTAATTGTCCATTATGTCAGAGGTCTTTGTACATGCTCTCAGCACTTCAGATAAGTATGGCTAAGTGGTGCTTGTATAAACATGGATCCTTATCATTCACTGAGAGACTGTAGCCCGGTGTAATGGGCCCTTCACACTGGACGTAGTAACTCCCTGCGCTCTGAAATGCATCAAAACTAATTTATAGTGCCTGTGTGCACCTTTTCAGTGGCTGAAGTTCCACCTGGTTGAACTTTACACATGTGCTTCATGGTAAAGCCCTTAATCTGCCACATATTCTTAGATTAATCGATTAATCATTTGGTCTATGAAATGTAAAAACAAATTGGGTTGTGAAGATACGTATGCCAATCACAACTTCCCACAGCCCATGTTGATGTCTTCGGACCTGTTGTTTTGTTTGATCAAAAGTCCCAAAGGCACTCAGTTTACAATTATATATGATAAAAAGAAGCAGAAACTCTCCAATTTGAGAAGCTGGAACCAGAGAAATTGTAGCATTTCTGATTATTTTTCTTTTGATGGAGTTATCTATTAATCCACTAATGTTTTTCAGGTCTAGTACATAAGAATAGCACAGAGTCTGTGTTAGCAGGACTCTTCATGGAAGCAAGAAGACGGATTCAACAATCCTAAATTAAAAAATTACCAGAATTACTCTAACAATCAACATTACTCAAACTTCCTTAAGCATCTAGTCAAGTTGGCTGTGCACGCACGCACGCACACACGCAAGCACGCACGCACGCACGCACAGTAACTATGACATACAGGGTGGGGTGGAATTGTGGACTAGATTTAAATAATAGCCCCCTGTTTTTGGTCTCTGATCCCCCATTAGCTCACTTTGTTTTAGTACTAATTTCTTCCTTCATTTCCTCTTATACTGGGTTATTTTTGTTTCACTCTCTTGCTCTGTGGATGTTGGAACAGAAAAAGAGAGGAGAAAAGGAGAGGGATGGACTTGATGGTTACAATAACAGATAGACCAAGAAGGTATAATTAGCTACAAAGAAAACAGAAATTAAAAAAATTATGATTTTAAATTAAGGGATTTCTGAGGTATTTGGCTTTAATTTACATCCACCTTCCCTATGGTATTGCAGGATGGTTTTGCTAATAGGGATTTTAAGCCCCTGCTGCAATTGATGGTAAGCTTCAGTCCTGCAAAAGTGCTGTTGAGCAAGGCACAGGATGCTGAAAAAATTGGGACATTTTCCTACATGGATCTATGGCATATCACATTCATTTGCTTGTTCTTTGCTCTTGCTGACTGTCTTATTCTTCACTGATGGTATGAAAACAGGGTCGCAGCACCAGCCTACAAAGAATGCCATAACGGATTTCTGCCTACACAGTTAAATGAATGCCCCATGTTTGTATTACATCACCCAAAATAAGTTCCAGGGCCACTTCACCTCTACATACTGTATGAAGATATCTTTAAATGTGTATTTGGTCTGTCATGTAGTGGCCAGGATGTCTTGGAGTAACATTACTTACTGAGAGGCTGTTTGTTCCAAATACACTGTGCATCAATAATGAAATGAGAGGTGATTAATCTTGCTAGTAGAGTAATTACTGAACTGTGTGCGTGTGTGTGGTATTTTCACTGTGTTGTGCTCTGTCATCACAGTGGAGGGATATCCCAGAGTAAAAAAGTATGTTGCCTCAGGCCTGTGTGTGTAGTTGGGGTTGTGGCCATGCCTCTGTACTTGCATCAGTGTAGGGGTGTCCCCAACTAAGAATTTTCATAGTCGAATCATGGTATGGCAGTGTGGTTTGTGTTGATCGGTTGGCCCACCACTTTTGGTCCACACTGAAATGTCAACATATCAACAACTAGTGGGTGGATTAAAATGTACTTTGGTACAAACGTTAATTTCCCCTTCACGATACATTTCAATCTTTTCGATGATCACTCTTTAATCATTACAATTATCAGGTCAAAATGTTAATTTTGCCCAGTAGTTTATGATTAAATACCTGCAAAGCTAATGACACACCCATCATCCTCAGCTGTACTTTAGTGATAATACACCAGCTAAACTAAGCTGGTGAACATAGTAAACATTATACTGTACCTGCTTAGCATCAGCGTGTTAGCATCGTCATCGTGAGCATGTTAGCATGCTGACGTTGAAACATTGTTGTCTCAGAAAGCCGCTAGCAATAGTTAAGACTATTCTTCTTTTTTTCCAGCTAGTGGCACCACTCAGCCCAAATGAGATTCATTTTTAAGAAAAAAAAGCAAACATGTACCGCAAAAACAACACCCTCAATCCTTCAGGTTATGGTGCTGATAGCTCTTTTCCTTTTTAGATTTTTTTTATCAGGTGCATACCTTTTGTTTTTACACCTTAACACATTTCCGTTCTAGTCACTCATCTATTCTGCTCTCCAAAAAAGAAGAAAAAAAACTTGTTAATTCACTCTGTTACAGTTCAGAGTGTTTGTTAGTAGAAGGTGTGACAATGAAAGACAAACAATTTTATCAGCCTGGTGTATACAGTACAGTATTTCAGTCTCTTAGGTTTTTTTTTTTTTATCAGATGACCTTATTGTTGATATCACTCTAAAGTAGGGCAATGCATCAGAGATTTTCTTGTTTCTTGCATTTCACAAAGTGACCCAATTTCAGGCAATTAACTCGGTATGTTTGTTTGTTTCAGAGAAAACTTGTATGTTGAATCAACATGATGAATAATAGGAATCTGTTTGTGTTTGGTCAGTTTTCCCTTAATGTTATTGTTATTATTATTTGTTTTTACAGTTTATCAGAGCTGCGTTATTATTGTTAACTATTGTTAGCATATCTAAGTCAAGTTCTAAATCGATTACAATTAGAACTAAATGGACAGAAAAAAGATAAGTAGAGATAGTAGATGTACTGTCTGTACTGTGGAAGAGAACATTCTCTGCCTCCAGTAGTTTATCTTGACCCATACTGTAAATCTCAGCAGTATGTTGCCTTCGCATACTGAGGTACACTGACCACCGCTGGGCCTCTATGGATTTTTTTCCCCCAAGAGTTTGCTAATAAAACTTCTTGTGTGTCATTATTAGGAATCCCCTCAGGACAGTGCCATCACCAGGGACATTAACAGGACATTCCCAGCTCATGACTACTTCAAAGACACTGGAGGAGATGGACAAGACTCCCTTTACAAGATCTGCAAGGTGGGACACATGCAAGAGGATGTTTAAATTACATTTTTAAAGTCAACAGGGCATTATGGAGCCAGTTAAATAGCTACAGCTGACAGTATACCAAATGAGGTGTAAACCTTTTGTAGAGAAAGGTACAGAAACAAGCATGTTTTCCCTTCTTCTATTCTCCACTCTGATCAACATTGACTGCATTAAAATTGAATTTAATGCAAAACGCATAAAAAAATTGTATCCATCTTTTCGGAAATTTCACCCAACATATCATCTATTTAAAACAAAGTTTAATGGAATTCCTACGACCCTATCTTTCACAGTAAATAACGGATTCATTTTTACTGTACAACCTCTGTCACAAGTGTTTTTGGGTGATTTATTATAAACGTTGTGGCCCTTACCTCACTGAGCATGATACAGTACTGTAAAACTGTAATTGGAGACATAAACAGTTGGTCTTTTTGGTAGCAGTTGTCTTCATTTGCAAGAAACACTTAAAGGACAATTCCGGCGCAAAATGAATCTAGGGGTTAATAACGTGTACCGAGTCGACCGTTCTCTGGGATATGTTTTCATGCTAATCGAATGTGTCTCTAGCTTGAAACAAGCTAGCGCGAACCGCTGATTAGCTTGTAACGCTAGCCTTCGGGGAAGAGGGTAAAGTCAAAAAGAAATTATATTTCTACACCACTAACAAGGCTCAAAATACGCACTTCCACGGTAGCATAATGAGGGTCCCTACATGTAAACCAAAGCATTGAGAACTTTGTAAGTGTACAGACAGTTCATTAAAAACATAGATTATAAAAACAGTAGTGTTCATGTATACATGCGGGCGCCATCTTGGTGAAACATTCATGACCAGTCGAACGACAAACGCAGCGTTTGAGCTATGTTACTGGTTGCACGGCGTTGCATGTGAAAAAGATTCACATTTCCCTGTAATACAGTGTAATTGTTGTGTAAATGACTTGCTTTACAGTTGGTCTGAAGACAAAGTTTGCAGAGCAGTAGTGCGAGTTGTCACAGCTAAAGGGAACATATATTAATTAACTGAACAGCCGCTCTGTTTCTGGGTGGTTCAGTGAGTTCATAACAGCCACTGCCTGTCTAGAAATGAAACACAAGTTTCTAATCGAACACACACACACACACTCACACACACACACACACACACACACACACACACACACACACACACACACACACTAGACTACTATAACACTCTCTCACAGACCAGCATAGCACATATAGGCAAACATGTATACATTTGAGATATACACACATTTCAACCTATAGTTCCATAATCCCACATAAACTAGCTGCACTTTGTTCACTTTTCATTTCATTCATGATGTATAATACAGGTCAGGGCATCCATCTCTTTTCCAGACAAGCACATCCTCAGGTGTGTTTTAATAATTCAGTGGGCCCTCCCTTTCCTCTGTGTGTGGATTGATCCACACTTTGTCTGTTTGACTTGTACTCATTATTGGTGTTTGTAGCTCAGTAGGCCACTACAGCCCCCTTTCCCTTGCTCCCTCCCCTCATATTTACTCCATTTCTTTGATACCAACATCTATCTCCAAACCTCTCCTTTTCCTTTCTTTGTCCTTTCTTTTCTGTTTGTCTTTTTAACAATCTCCTTGTAATTTTTCATTTTTTTTGATGTCCCTCACTCCAGATCCTTACCTCATCTTTGTATTCTTTCACTACTATTGTAATACCAGTAATCAGGCCCTTTACAATACAGTCAAGTGTGTTTGAAGACGTAAAGCATACAGTGCAAAAACGTAAACAACTTTAGATTTCTAAAGCTAAAAACTGCTAGATATTACTCTCAACAGCTTGTACACTATAATTTAAGTGCTCTGTATCCAAACAAGTCTGCTGTGAGATAAAAAAACAACAACAAAAAACTAAATATTTATACAAATTCTGTTTGACTGATATGATGGTATGCACACAATGCTAGTCTTTATTTGTGTGTGTGTGTGTGTGTGTGTAATTTTTCAACTTCTCTTACATTTTTTCTGTTGATTTAAAGCTGTGTTAAGCTTCCAGTGTAGCTTGCGCCATCTTTCTCACTGCCTGTCTAATACAAGTTCACTGAACTCACCCTTGACTGGTTTGTCAACTTCAAAGGAAAACCTTCGGCTCTCTGTCACATTACATTTCAGGCTTCAGTTGCAAACAACATTTGGACAAACCTCTATTATACAATAGTTGGACAAGCGCAACCCAGATTTTATCATCCTTTAATTTCTCTCATCCATTTTTTTAATTCACTGTGAAACTTATTTACTAACTGTGTGCCTTTGTCCATTCCTTCAGGCTTACTCTGTTTACGATGAGGAGATTGGTTACTGCCAGGGACAATCCTTCTTGGCTGCTGTGTTACTGCTGCACGTGAGTTCACATATCGGCAGGATCCAGCAACAGTCTTATCCAATTGAATCCACTTTCAAGAGCTGAGAGGGACTGTTTTGTTTTCATTTGACATCTTATCTTTTTTGACATTCTGCAATGCAATATGATTGGCCTGGCTTATTTAGAATGTCTTAGAGCAGAGCTCTTCAACAGGGGGCCCGGGACCCCTAGGAGGTCCTCAGAGTCACTGCAGGGGGGCTCCAAATTATTGTTCATTATTTTTAAGTTTTTTTTCAAATTAAAGTGTCTTAACATGAATCTAACATTATTAGCAAATATAAATCTCTTTGTACTTGTACACTGCACAGTGACAATAAAGTTGAATCTAATCTAAAACAAAATAATAGGCTTTCTGGCCTATGGGTAAGGAAGTCCAAAAGCTTGATTTATGGTTCTGCGCATGCTCCACACAGAGCTTTCACCGTAGCCTACTTAAGTGGCCTGATGTTTATACTTGTGCGTTGGTGTGTGCGTCGAGCCGGCGTGAGTGGCCGAGATCGTGAGAGAGTGAGAGATCGACGGCGATTAGCCCCGGAGCGAGTAGTGACTCTAGAGTCATAGTGAGAGAAACAAAGGGTTCTCCCCTGTGCTTTCTGACCACGGTGGGAAATATGTAGCAGGAAAGCTCAACCCTCTCCTTGATTTCATGTTGTTAATGGAGCAGGAGAACAAGGAAAAGAGTAGGGGGAAATGCAATGCTACAAAGCCACGGCCGAGCGAGGCTGCCATACACTTTATTGTAGGCCCAGTTTAATATGCAACTTCATTTTATACAATATTAGTAGTAGGGGGTCCCTGCTTCGTCTCTTCTTCAGTTAAGGGGTCCTTTGATTAAAAACTTTGAAGACCCCTGGCTTAGAGCCTTTATCTGTGGTATATTAAGTGTAGGATGTGATATGCATGATGTACTGTTACTGCACAAGAACAGTTTGAGAAAGATTTCAGATGCAAGTTGGTATCTGTGGGACACTGTAATTTTACTTATATTTATAAATAAAATATAATACATTTGTGTACATGTGCCAAGCTAGCTCCTGCAGTTCAGGGACATGTCAACACTGCCACCTAGTGGACATCCAATGTCAGTGTATTCTTAGAAGCTGATGGACCAGGGGAGATGGGTGCAAAGTATAACAACATTATAAGGATTTCTTTAACCAGTTCAGTTAGTTTCATGTGGGAAAGCTGTAAAGTAAAAGGTTTGCCATATTAGCCTCATCTGAAACCTGTGTTACTAGGATATGAATTGGCAGATGGTAATACTTACTAAAACCGTCTTCTTCAGATGCCAGAGGAGCAGGCTTTCAGTGTGCTGGTCAAAATCATGTTTGATTACGGGCTCAGGGACCTTTTCAAGCAGAACTTTGAAGATCTGCATTGCAAGTTCTTCCAACTTGAGAGACTCATGCAGGTATGTGTGTGTCATTTGCAAATCTAAAGTGCTTTTTCTGAATGTACACCATAACAGTGGTCGACTTCACTGTGTTCACGCATAATTAGGCTTAAAAGATGTGTTAGTTGTCATACAATTGGTCTGATTGCTTCTTTCTTAACTTCTGTGTGTATTTCCCCCCACCTCCTTCTGTCATTTGCTTTCTCTCTGTCTTAAACAGGAATATATACCAGACCTGTACAACCATTTCCTGAATGTGGGTCTGGAGGCTCATATGTATGCCTCTCAGTGGTTCCTCACCCTCTTCACAGCCAAGTTCCCTCTTTACATGGTCTTCCACATCATTGACCTGCTACTGTGTGAGGTTGGTAATGAAAGACACAAACACTCTGTTATTATCCCATGCTGACAAAGAGAAACATGTACTCTAAGGAATCATTTGCTATGACACTCCAAACTGAGCTCATGTGCATCCTGTTTATTTTGATCTGTTGGTTGACTGATTTTTTGACCATGGTAAATTCAAGCACTAAGCCCCCAGGACTTGATATAATAATGAAGTTTTGAAGTGAGAAGTGGAACACTAAACACTCTTCCAAGGGCTGGCTGTCAGGCCAAAGTCAGTAATTAATCCACTTGAAGGCCTCAGAGCAGAGTAGTTTTTAAGATGTTCTTTTTTCCTGAATTTCAAAACTACATCTAGTGAAAATGATGCCCCAAAAATCGCCTGAATAATGCAGGGCACCATGATTCTGTAATAATGCATCGCAACAGCAGGAACGGGGGACTGTTCAATATCTGGGGAATGATGGACAGACCAAAGAACGGAGAGGAAAGCCTGTTTTAAATCACACTCAACCTTAGACTAAGGGGAAGGTTGACCTGTCAACATGGTGGTCCAAGCCAAGACAACTGGAGTGTCTCTGGATGTCTTTAAGTTGGCCTGCCAAATCCTGAAGCTCTGTAGAGGGATGTTTGTAGTTTTTCAACCTCCCATGAAGTCTGATAGCTCTGATAAATAAGCTGCAAGGAAGAGTAGGGGACATTGAGCAAATGTAAATAGGCAATGCTGGTAAATGAATATTATTAGTAGCACCACAGCACTAAATAATGCGTCTGATTATGTACTGTACATCGTTTAGACATTTCTCTTTTTGTTTAAATGAATCTGGAAATGTGCCTTTGTTGTTATTGTGTATAATGTGTCCATTGATGGCAAATCATATTTTAAAGTACATAAAAACTACACAGCATGCAGCGTTTGTGCCTGTTTTTATTATTTACATACAGCTAAACCCATGTCTATTTTTTATTTCTTTCAACCTACAGTAACTCCATTCCTCAGTACACCATGAAAAATGTGTCTTTATTTTCAGGGCATCAGTGTGATCTTCAATGTGGCCTTGGCACTTCTGAAGGTAAGGTAGCCCCCACTGTTATGAAGACACACACACACACACACACACACACACACACACACACACACACACACACACACACACACACACACACACACACACACACACACACACACACACACACACACACACACAGATGCTCACACGACCACCACCAGCAACAACAGCTCTGAGTAGAAACAGAAAGGCACAGCAAGTGCCAAAAGAAAATCAAACCAAGGAAAGATTCTAATAAAAGAGGGATCCATCATCAGTTTAAAAAAAAAATCTTTTGAGCAACTTTAATCTTATGCTTGTTTCTAGACTTAAGTTAGTCTTATCACAAACCTATTATTTATCATATCTAGTTCATAAAATTGTGTCAACCAGTGAGGATTGTGCTGCTTCATGTTGCAAAAAGGGAAATAAATGTCCTACCAACAGTCTACTCCAGCGTGTTTAAAGGTTTTCTAATTTACTTTTATGTTCCCATCCTCCTTTTCCTCAGACGTCAAAAGACGATTTGATCCAAACAGACTTCGAAGGTGCACTCAAATTCTTTCGTGTCCCGGTTCCAAAGAGGTACCGCTCTGAAGAAAACGCAAAGAAACTGATGGAGCTGGCCTGTAGCATAAAGGTGAGTATGGAGTTAAAAAAAGAATAACGTAGCTATGTCTTTTCAGCCTTACATCCTGTATACAACCCTCTTAGAATAGGTTTAGTTTTATATTCGTGTATTCAACATGTTGTTAGTAACCTAATTTTCATTTTGAGTAAAAATAGAAATGTATGCAAGTCCCTTATGTGGTAAAGCTAATGGTCTTAGAAATGTTCCGAAAACCTCAAACAGTAATAGAATATTTGTAACAGAAAACTCAGTATGTCTACTAATCAGATAAACAATATAAAATGTAATGGAATGAGTCCGTGGAGAAACCTTCTTTGTAGTCCAGCAGTACTACTTAAATACCAGTAGGGGCCACTTTTGAACTTTAAATCACATTTAACAGATGCAATGAAAACACACGCACGCACGCACGCACGCGCGCACACACACACACACACACACACACACACACACACACACACACACACACACACACACACACACACACACACTCTTACACTTACCTACCCCTGTGTCCTGACCTGTTTTGAGCAGTCTGGTCTAGTTAAGAGGGCCCTGACTTTGAAGGTAACTTTGGGCAGAGATATTTATTAGCACAAACTCTGTAAAGGAGCCAGCATGGACAGAGATCTGAGCTTTTTGGTTCCCAGTTAGACAGGTGGGCAGCAGAGACAAATCTAGTGGATCTAAATCAGAGGCAACTGGACTTGGTGTGCAGTCCTAAAGATGTTTCAGTGCTCATCTTAGAGGCATCAGTTCTGATCGTAAATCATGAGGTTGGGCTGATGAGGCCTCTCAAATGGAATCCTTGTTTTCCTTATATGTGCTGCTTTTGTCTTGTTATGTTAAATGTAATCATTAAGCTTAGTTATGCTTGCATTGTAAGGGATGCTTTGTACCCATTTGAATAAAATACCTGTATTTAGTTACATTGATGCATATTGACCTACAATGCACTGCTTTAAGAAGTTATTTCCCACACTTTACTGTATGTGGCAAGACAAAATAATTCCAAGAAGTCATTGGACCTCAGTGAGTATGGCAGTGGTGGAGCTGGGAATTAAATCTGAATCAAGGTAGGCTAATCTGAAGCTTGGATGTCACTATAAAGGGATTAATTGACCAGATTACTGGTGCCCTCATTGACTGATGACACTGCCTACTCATTGGACCACAAATCGTACTGCACTGCCAGGTGCTCTGACTTTATTGAGCGTTTTGGCTCCGATTTGCCAGGTATGTAGTCAATGTCAGCTATCTAATAGTGTTGTTTAAAACGTGATGTAAAGTTTGGATTTTTACCTTTGGATGACCTACCTGGGGATGTTATCCATGTACATGTTGATGCTAAAAAGCACAAAGTTATGGAGAACTAAATTGGTTACATGGAATTTTAAAATATATTTTATTTATTTACCAGAGGTTAAAGTCAAACACTTTGGTCCTTGACCCTTTGAACTGTTTACTCATCCCTTCCCTGCTTCATAAATCAGGATTATAGTAATCCTATCTCAAGAAAAGGAAAGTAAAAGGTTGTTGTGAAGTTAAGGAATCAGTAAGCCTATCTATGTTTTTATTATCGTAGTGCCTATCTTGTGTGAGTTCCAGTAGGTGGCATTAGGTGGAAAAACTACTTTACTTAGTAATTGTGGTCAAAGGTCATTATAATTTGAATAATTTTGAAGTGAATATGTGACGAACAGTTGGAAACTACAGTCAGTTCACCAAATGTATTCAGGAGACAATCTCGGGGTCAAAGTAGGGTCATTAAAGTTGTCTCGGTGTGTAGTTGTTACACCTACTTCCTCATCTTGTCTGCCAACCTTTTGACTTCTAAAGCTAATACATACTAATTTCAATAGAAATCATGAATGCCTGTTTTTTTGTTTTTGTTTACCTGTGTGTTTTAGTTTCCATCTCTTCATGTCTATGTCATAGCTCTCTACTTTCTCTCTAGTTCATATGAACATGTGTGCGTAGGTATTTTTTATACAGTTACAGCTATCCAGGAGAAGAAATCTTGTAATAGGTTTTTAGTTTCAGAAGAACAGATAATGATTATCAAATCACCTGAAAGAGAGCCGGTGCTTTCCTCTAGTGTACTTTAAGAAAACAATACTGATGGTACTGCGCAGGTAATTTGCAAATTCATAATTGATCCAGGACTTGTAAGATGAGAAATGTTTTATGTCTATAAATTATGGCTGTGCTTGAGAGAGCCATAGTTGCTCTGTGTTCCTAATTGCTTTTCTAAGAAGTAGCTTCTGGAGACCCAGCTGTCTGTCAGAGAAAGGAGGAAAAAATAATGAGGAAGGAGATGAATGAGGCAACTCCTGCCCTTAATGACCTCTTGTACTTTTTCACCCAATTGTCTGTCTCCCATGTATAAACACACACACACACACACACACACACACACACACACACACACACACACACACACACACACACACACACACACACACATGCAGAGACACACTTAGAACAGGACAACATGTGGGCCATGCTGTCCCAGTTCTGCTAACATCATTAGATGAAGAGTGCTGAGAGGATTTGGAACATCTGATATACTGTAGAATAATACTGAACATGAGACTGTAACACACACATGCAGGTATGCATGCAAAGACCAACGGTTCATTGATGTTGCAGACTTAACTAGATGCATTAAAATTCACAGAATTGACAAGCAGGTCTATCTTTCATGCTGAAAATCCAGAACACAGTTTAAATGAGACTGTTTTGCCACTTTGGGCGATCTGAGGTGAAGCACTGAACCTAAACTCTGTGTACTGAATTTTGTGGAGACGACGAATACTGTAGTGTGAACTGATGCAATTTACTTTTACCTGCCAAGAGAAACTTTTTCACAGTTCCTTTGACTCTGATATTTTCTGCAACCATACTGAACCAGAGAATTTCAGGCTCCTTAAGAATAACAGTAAAACGGCACAAAAGCCACATAAGTGTGTAATTGATTATATAATGTAATCCATGATTAGAAAATACAATGTTATCTCAGTCAGCCATAAAAGTTGTTGTACACATTCCTTCCTTTCTTCAGGGAACATTCAGCCCCTGTTAATGTGCATGTTTTGGTGTTAACTTAATTTCAAAACGCTATAATCTTTGATAACTTCATATTGTAGTAACTTTTTTTTTTTAAGAAACAGTAAGGTGACATGAGTTACTCCGGATAGTGTGGACAGTGATGTCCCCACATACCAGCTTGTCAGACAAAAATAAACAGTAGCAAATCGGGCCTGTAATCTCTCAACATGTTCCATTACATCTTATTCAAAGCTGGACTGAACTCGAGGACGCCACAGTCCAGCAAAGATTACCAATCTTGTGTGCTTGTTTACAAAAGATGGGAAAGATTCTTCACTGGCAGCCACCTTTAGTGCACGAGCCAAATACTATTGGGCTTATTCTCTTCATAATTTCCATCATGTGTATAACTGCATTTATTAGTGTAATTATTCGTCATGTGTGTGTGCTATAGTTGATGAGTATCAAACATGTTTGTCTGCTCTCACTGCCCAACAGATCAGCCAGAAAAAGCTGAAGAAATTTGAGAAGGAGTACCACACCTTGAGGGAGCAGCAGGAGCAACAGGAGGCCCCAATCGAGAGATATGAGGTAGACATCAGCCCAACATATTCACCTGTGCATATTAAGCATTACAAATTCTCCATAGAATTGACATAAATTTGATATTTAGGTAGATCTGCTTTTCAAAAGACATTCATCTCTGATTTGGTTCTCCTGACAAGAGCAGGAATATGTATATCCCCTGTCCTTGATTTATATTGATATAGTTTATAATTGAACTATTTTAGTATCCAAAGTATTACATTTCATCTCACAACTCTGGAACTCTTTTGGAACCACTAAATGGTGTTAAAACAACCATATTCTGACAGATTTTCCAATAAATAGAATACATCTTTTTTTTTTTGTAGACCTTGACAGTCCTTGTTTGGGAAAGAAATAGTACAAGGCACCAAAAAAAAAAAAAAAACCATTAAGTGTACATGCCATAAGTCATCTCAAGGGTAGCAGGTTGGTTGTAAATAGTACAAGATCATCAATTACAGTGACTGAACTCCTGCTTGGTTTGCTCTTGAAAAATGCTTCCAACCAACCAATGTCATTGTTTTGTATGTCAAACAAGATATTTTGAGATGTTTGTATTATTGCTATTTCTGAGGGGTTTTCATACACTCAACCAAGCCAGACTGCAGTCAGGTTGGTTTTAATCAGATTATAATTGTTTCCTCATTTTAAGATGCTTAATCATATTTCAGATGATCACAACTGCAATTATGTATTCAAATTATTTTTACCAATAAGATTTATTTATTTTGATTAGGACAATGCACATTAATCAACTTTTCTATAAATGTGCCAGTGTTAGCCAGTCGGCTAATTTTCAACTGTAGTCCTAGTTACCTAATGCCCTGTTTGTTTACATTTGAGTCAGTTCCATGTATCCTATTTTTAAGAAGCACAACAGGGCATTAAAAAGACATATTAACAGACTTGCTTGTTAGACAGTTAGGTAAACGTAACAAAATGGCATCTATTCCTCAGTAAGACAAATGCTGGAATTTTAAATCTTTTTTTGAAAGTAGGATAGTCATATCTAGTGAAAGTGTGATATCTATAAATTATCCCCTTAACTACTATGCTTCTCATCTCTGGAAAATTATTTTACATGTATGTCCGTTTTTAATACAGCTGTCTGTTGCTGTTAATGATGTACAAACAGGTTATGCCCTGTTAAACATTACAGATAACTCTGTGTAATTATGCTCTCACCTGATCATAGTTAACTTTTACACTCACACAATCTAATTCAGTATATTGTTGCACTGAGAGAGAGAAAGATGCTTACACATTCATTCGCAACTCTTCATGATTTACTCATTGTCCATGCTCTGCTATCTCGTCACTCTTCTTCCTCTTTCATGTTCCCTCACTTCTTTCTGTTCACGCGCTCTTCTGTTTTTCTGTCCTCCTCTTTTTCTTGTTCCATCTCTCTGCCTCCATCCAGCGGGAGAACCGTCGCTTGCAGGAGGCTAACATGCGTTTGGAGCAGGAGAATGACGATTTGGCACATGAACTAGTCAGCAGCAAGATAGCCCTGCGCAAAGACCTCGACAACGTAAGCCAAAGAGAATTTGTGTGTGTGTGTGTGTGTGTGTGTGTGTGTGTGTGAGATTCACTTCTGTAACCACACTTAACAGAAGCATGCCGTAGATGTAGAACAATTGTGCAAGAACTGAAACAAAATGAGAAAGATTGCAACATGTGTACTTACATGTAGCAACACCTTTATTTACACAACATCAAAATGTTGTCAGTGTGTTAGGCTCGTTTCACTTACTTTGAAAAGAAGGACAGTAGAGACAAGCTATGACAGAAGTAGGGCAAGAGTAACTTTCAATAACCTCATCGACATTGGGTTATTTTTTTCCGTGTGTTTGTGTCAGGCTGAGGAGAAGGCAGACGCCCTGAATAAAGAGTTGCTGCTGACCAAACAGAAACTGGTGGACTCTGAGGATGAGAAGAGACGACTGGAGGAAGAATCTGCGCAGGTTAGAGCCAACAACGAGGCACTTTTCAGCCTGATATCTATATTTTAGACATTAGCTGAAGATGTGGTTTTCTTTAAATCTCACATGGCACACAGGGTTACAAATGGTCGGAAGGTGACAGCACTATTGCAACACAAATTATTGTGAAGAGTCGCTACTTAAATCTCCTGTCCTGGGGCCAAGAGGGAGACTAGCAGGATATATGCAATATTAATGTAGCAGGCTGTGACTGATCAGTCTATCTTATGAACAGAGCCAAGAGTCTGCAGGTTTTATTCCAACCAAACACTGTGATGGCTGGCTTTCTGTTGATGATGGTGTGTTAATTGGTATAATCACCTGTTTTTGGTAGGAATAAAACATACAGACTAATGGCATGTCTACTTTTAGTTTATTACTACACTGTTGTCTGAAAAAAGGCTGTAATTTATCTTTTTCTGAGGTAGCAGTACTGACCGTACCATTACTGGTTATGTCAAACCATAAGCCATTAAATCCCCTTTAAACATGCAGCAAATGCCAAACCCAAGCATTTATCTGTCTCTCTCTGTATACTGTATTCACCTTTGAACATACAGTAGGTCTGTCTCCTAACCACTTTGTCATTTAATCTGTCCAAGCCATTTTCTCCCTGTCTGTATCTATTATTGGCCTCTGTCTATGTCATACAATTGGTAGAAAAAACTAAATTCCAAACATTTTCAGGTATTCCTCTATCCATCCATCCAATGTCAAAGGAAGTCAGTTCATCTTTGATGTTGATTTTCTTGAGTATGATGAAGAATACCTCTGAGGTGAAGGACAGACCCACTGCCCTCTGTTCCCATGTGTGTTCAGTGCTGTCCTCCAAATGTGTCCTGTCTTCTTGAGTGTGTAGGTCTAGCGGTGAATGATTTATGTGCTTGCATAGAGGTTACGTTGAGGGTGTAACTTTGCCCCCGGGCTTCAAGTCTGCCAATACCTTTCTTTGTCTTCTTCACATGTCATAGCAGTCACACGGTCTCTGGGGCCTCTGACTCGGCTCCCGTCCTTGGTCTCAGTATCTGTGTTTGTTTGCTTCCACAGCTAAAGGAGATGTGCAGACGAGAGCTTGATAAGTCTGAGTCAGAGATAAAGAAAAACGGCTCCATTATCGGAGAATATAAGCAGGTATGTACTGTAAATCTGAATTGTGTGCTATATAATTGATTTAGTACAGAAATCACTTAAAAAGACCCAAATTAAGAAGTCTAGCAAGAGTGTTGATCCCTTTGAGTTTGCTTATAGTACAGTACTATGAGCCTTGCTGTTAAAATCATATCATATTACCCATAAGTACATTTAGGAGAAGTGAAACTATAAACTGTGGCAGACTCACCCTAGTTTCCTTGAAACCTTTTTTGAACACTGTGATTTTCAGTTTAGATCCAACATCATAACCCCTTCTACACTCCACGTAACCTCCCACCACCCCAAGCCTAGGCAGATCTCCCAATGCTCTTTAACGTGGTGATCAATACATATGTCCATCCAATACAGAAATACAAATATTTAACTATACAATTACACCAATGTATATTAATGCATCCTAATAAGTACACATACAGTATATACCTAAAATTAAATAGAAAAGTAACAAATGTAAGCCGAGAAGAGGATGAAAAGTAAATATATTTAAATAAAAGGGAGCAATATATACACAGGAACATATTTACATGGAGTTGTTCGTCACAGTCGCAGCATTCTGTATCATTCAACATCCTTTGTTACATCTATTGTATCTTGAAACCTTTTTGTGTTCATTCCTGTCCGATAAACTACAGTATGTTCTCCAGTAATGCAATACCATGAAAATACCATTGGTCAATACTGTTACAACATCAACAAGTTTCTGATAATACTAATCCTTATTTGTAGAGCAAATATAAGAGTGCTTCTCAAAGAAGAATGCATTACAAGTCATACAGGTAAATAACATGTATACGCATTAACCCATGAAACTCTGATACAAATTAATAGATAAATAAAGAATATGACAATGAGTCAGCCAGCCTTTCTGTATGTCCCTGTCATTAAACAGTCTTGGGACTCTCATGTAACAAACTCTGCCTCCCTTAGTTTTATGCCTAGACTCTGGAATTTCTGCACACATGCACATATGGAGCTAAAATGTCTGAAATATAGCAAGGAGCCAAGAGGTAATCAATAACATCTTTAAATCAATCCTAAAACCTTCTGGGAGCCAAAAATAGGTGTTGACAAGTCACACCTCTTCGCTCTGGTTAAAAGCTTAGCAGCTGACTTTAATACAGCTGCTGCTGTTTTCCAGCAGCAAGAAGGAAACTGGACACTAATTATTTATATCAGAGAATGTATTCTAATCTGTAGCTTAGATTTAATTTCATGAGGAGCTTTAAAATTTAAAGTAGATGAGCAGAAAGCTGCTCATTGATCTGGAAGACACACAGAACAAAGTGGAGCTATGCTAATTAAAGATGAAACAGTTAGCAGTAGCTTGATGTTCAGATCCAAACAGCCAGTAATTCTGTACGGTAGGTCCACGTTAGAGTTTAGTTTACACACACGTTAACAATTTAAAGACTTTTACTGACATTTAAAAGGTTACTCGATTGAAGACTTAATAACCCCAAATGAGCAACTAAAAATGTTTAACAGGACTGAAGAGAACTTGAGCAAAAGCTGCCAACAGTTGGCGATCTCTGCTTAGCAGCAAGTAAAGGCCTGAAGTTATTAGTTCTTTTAAATCTCAAAGACAAAAAATGAAAAAGTAGAATATAGATTTAAACATTTTTCACTTAACATCTCAAAATATGTACACTAAACAACTCTTGTTCTGATCCTTTCATGTTTTAAGTAGGCCAAGCAGTCATTATCGTCAAGGTAATACTCAAGAGACATCACCAACCTACAGTGACAAGACTGGTTGAGCACCTCTTCTCCACTTACCTTTCCTTATTTGGCTCGTCTTTTCAGATCTAATCTCTGATCAAGCCATTACTCTCGCAAGACTAGCTATAAATATTTAAAAAAAAACAACATGAGAGCAATCTGTTTTCATTCATCCCTCTAGTTCTTGAAGAAACTTCTAATTGTATGAAATGTCACTAAGCTGAACCCAGAGCCTTTGATGACTGAGCCTGTAGGCATATTTTGAGTTCCTGTCTCTCTGAATTCCTCTTACGGTGATTTTCATCCTCTCCGATCTCATCCTGTCACTAAATGCTTAAATATAAACCTACCCAGATCAAGTGCTAATACCATCAGCACATTCAGACATTATGCAACAATCCAGCTCGTATCGCTGCCTGTGGAGGCAGACACAAATAGCAAGAGGACTAATTTAGAAACAGACCTTAACTTCACCTGAGTCTAAAAATATTGATAGCATATCTGAACACTGATTTTGAGCTGTCAGGGATTTGATGGTTGTGTGTCTGTGTGCGTTTGTGTGTGTATTATGGGTGAAAGCAGCCTTTAGATTGCTAGCATGCAGCTGAGCAGAGCTAAATGTGAAAATGGAGCTTTGTCCAAAAACATTTGCTCTTTTTGTGACAGGGACTAAGGGGGTGATAGATGGAGAGAGGGAGAAAATGAACAGGACTCCTTGGAGGAGAGTAGAGGGAGGACAGCAGCATTCAATCCTCTGGGATTGACAAATTGTGGAATGCCCCAAAATAGCCTGCATTGTTTTTCAACCCAGAAAACTCAAATTATTCTTCAAATAGCATTTTCCTTTTTCAGTGGCTGTGAATGCCACATTTCTTTTTGTGGGATTAGAGCCAAAAAAGCTTTGTGTGCTAATTGCCCCTCCAGCCCACGAGGACAGAGACGCATCTGTTAATGGTGAAGCTAAAAGCAGCGTTGAGTGGAGTATTGTAATCCCTGTTGTAGGAGCGGAGCCTGCGTAGATACACTCAGGCCTCCCGGGTATTTGCCAGGGACAGCGACATGTGCCAGTGCGTGTGTCTCTGAGGCCCTGTTAGCATTATATTTATTTTATTTTTTACAGTTTTAAAAATTATGATACTGGATACTAAAATAATGTTTTTGATTGAGCACTGCATCCTTACTGTCTGCTTATAGTTAAAAGCTTTATACATAATGTCATAAGTGTGATAAAGTAATTAACATATACAGCAGCATGTGCTTGCAATACTGTATGCCCATTGTAAGCATACATACTGTATACATTATTGACAGAGAAAACAAGATATTGTTTGTGGGGAAAAAATAGAAAATGACATGAAACATGAAAACAAAAAGTGGCCTATGGGTATTGAGCCTGAACTATTAGAAACAAGCACAACAAGTATTATGTGACATACAAGTGTCAGAAAACAATTACCAGAATGAAAGAAACAACAATACTGTTATTAAATATAAAGAGAGGAAAATGCCTCCTTCCCATGTGGGGTAGAACACTTATTGAAGAAAGAAGGCTAGTGGCTCAAGTTAAAGCTTCACAAAGTACTTTCTTTCCCAGCATTCCAGGGGAGTACTCTTTAAAATAAGGAGGCAGGATCAAGAGGGATAAGTGACCAGTAATGATGAAGGGAAGGTAGAGAGATGGGTTTAATAATGGCAGTTGAGAGCCAATGAAGGAGAGGATGACAGGAGAAAAAGATAAAAAGGACATGTAGGAGGAAAGAGATGGATATTTGCTTGGCTAAAGATACACAGATAGATGTATACACTGATCTCTAAGGGAGGAGGATGACGAGAGATATACAGTATGTGCCACAGGGAACCAGAAAGAAAGGCAGAGAGCAGGAATAGATAGAGAGCGAGATTGTCTGTCTACAGAGAGGTGGGATGACCCGATGTTCCCGTTAGGATGACTCATGTCACATCGATCTCTAGGTGTGTGTGTGTGTGTGTGTGTGTGTGTGTGTGTGTGTGTGTGTGTGTGTGTGTGTGTGTGTGTGTGTGTGTGTGTGTGTGTGTGTGTGTGTGTGTGTGTGTGTGTGTGTGTGTGTGTGCCATTGTGTTAGTAGCTGCTGGTTATAGGTATAGGAGGAGGGGGAAAGAGATTGGGTGTATATAAGGATGCACAAGCATGCTCATGTGGGTACATCTGGTGAACCCTGCTGGAAAAACAGGACCTTTTGACACCACTAATGGACTTAAGAGTAAGAGGATGAAGTCTGTGCTTCTACAGTCTGTCAGGTTGTGCACAGTGGTATGGTCAGAATCAAAATAACTTTCTCAGTGGAACAATACACTTCTGTATTTTGGTTTTGGTTCATTTGTATTCCTTCGTCCCATTACATCCTGGCTCTACTATAACGAAAAATACTAGAAGCTTTTGGGGTGGAAGAAAAAGGAGGGTGATTGAGTTTGAGGCATTCATTACATAGGTTTACCGATATATTCATGTAATAGAAATTTATATTTTCCACATTTTATTTCATCCTGCAACCTTAGTAGAACCAATGTTCTAAACTCATACATATTAATAGAATCTGTAGATAATATATATGTACAGTATTATAAAACTGGCAAGACTCAAAAAATGTAAACAAGCTACTTTATCTTATGTTTTTAATTGATTTATCTTCAGCTAACTAACATGGTGCAGCTCTAGATACAAAAGCTGTACTGTACTGTCACATTGAGTGGCTCAGTAGAAATTCATTTGACTTTAGGTGAATTGTTGATCACGTTGATGGCAGTCTGAAAGCTCTGTAACTGAACACACTGTCTCTGATTCATATAGATCTGCTCCCAGCTGAGTGAACGACTGGAGAAACAACAGACAGCCAACCGAGGAGAACTGGAGAAAATCCGGGTGAATTTTACACACAAACACACACCTTGAAACACTGCTATGTGCACTCAAACACAGCTGTAGATTACAAGTCTGGACTATAAGTGGAGCATAATTGCAGAGCTGTGCTCTTAGGGACAAATGTATGAATGTACAGTATATGTCTTTTACAGTTAGCCTACTAATTAGGAAAATGAATGTGTGTAGTGTAGACTTAGAGTGAAAATGCTCAACACATATACAGTATTTTACAGAGCTTTATTTACAGTGTATATAACTTCTAAATTTGTATTTCATGTATCAGAAATTCTCTACAATCATTGTAGAGTTGATGCATGGTCGATACACTCTATAACCCTAGATGCAGCTGTTACCTCCGTGTAGAACGTCAGAGCCTGAAATGCACAGAACAGTTTAGATCTCTCACTCCCGGAGTTTGCAGATATGTTGGGAACTATGTTGCCATCTTACTGTCTTGCCTGGCAGTGAAATCAAAGCTTTTGGGGGACGAATGACAAAGGGGGCCAAGGAGTCAGGGCCAGGCATCTCACATCCAGCACTTGGCTGGTCAACTGTTTGTTTAGACTGTAGCTGGGAGAATGGCCATTTTGGCAGAGAGCTCTGTCAGGGCTGCCCAAGAACTCACAAAAAGGACAGACAAAAGGTTTACTTGTAAAGGATGTAGCAGTGCTTCTGTGTGTGTGTGTGTTAGAGGTAAATGTCTATCATCTTGTTTGTTCTTGTCCTTTTTTTGTTCTTGTATTATTTAACAATAATGTTGCAGCAAATGCAATAAATCTTTAAGCAATCACAATTATAACTGAAATAGGGGAACACTTGATGTGAATAATATATAATTAGAAATGTTAAAGCATGTTAAATAATATACTGACATACTTATTCACCAAAAATATTTAAAGTGACGACAGAAACAATTTCAGGTCTGGCACTCTGCTGCTTCATTAATGCTCTCATCCACTTCTGCAGGGATGAGCCAAGTACGTTAAATATAATTGCTATTCAGCTTTGTCCGTTGACAATTTAATCCAAATATGTAATAGTGTTATGAAATATTAATTTTGAGGGAATATCTCAACAGACATAGTCCTGTTGTTGTTAAGAACTAACTGAGGTGCTGTGGACAATGCTGCTTGTTACTGCAAACTACTGCTAATGTATCAAGGGGTCTCAGAGGAGTCGACCTACTAAGCAGGACCCAGCCTGCACTGCCATTAAGATGGTTAGTAGCCGTGAGCCAAACTTCGGAAGAGCAAGTGAAGCAGGAACACCAAAACTATCATTTGTACTTATGTATTTGTGATGCAGTAGGATTGTCTTGGATTAGTCAGAGGCTGAGGGCCAGATGTACGTACATTTGCGAATGTAGCGTTATCAGCGCCATGGCTCACCCGCAGAAAGCGCACGCTGTGATACATCAGCTTACGTCGTATTTACCAAACCTGCAGTTCATCAGGTAATCAGCGGCTTTCTCTGCCCACTATACTGTAAATTGCGCTGTAGCAAAGCGGTACTTTTGCTATGATACGGCTGAGTGCAGACTGCGATATTCCCACTGCTGATGCTATGACTGTTTGAAATGATCCTGATGCCAATATTTGTAATGTAGCGAGGAGTTTAACAACTGCTGGGATGGAATGTGAACGCTGAGTCTGAGATTCAATGTCATCTTTGATTTCTTCCAGTAACTGTAACTGTAACTGTTCACTCAACTGAAAAAGTGTGATCCTTGTGGCAAAAATCCTTTCAGCTCGTCTCCTTGGCCTATGTCTTCGTCTTGCTCGGATTACTGCTGCCATTTCACCAGGAGGCATATGTGAGGAAACCCGCTTGCGCCTGGTTTACACCTGCTTTTAAGAGTGCGGACAATTTTCACCGCAAAATAGAGGCGCGCTTTCACGGGTGGATTTTGTACATACCGCGGAATACGCAAAAATACCCCCCCAGTATTAAAATTAGTTAACACTTGAAAATGAACAACAAAAAGTACCATAATAGGGTGATGTCCTGCAGCGCAAGCAGTAAGCCTCTCTTTGTACAGATTTTCTGTTGCTGGCTGCTTGCACAAGTGTTCTGTGCCTAATAATAGCTCATCACATACAGCACAAGGGCACCCAAAAAGAGCTCTTTGACAAAAAGGCAGGTTGGAGTGCAGCCCTGACAGAAGAAGGAAAGCATAGTTGGCTTGTATGGCTATTACACTAATGAGCTGCCATGGTTCAGTAAATAAGCAGAGCACTGTCTCTGCTCAAATTATAAAAAATATTTATAATATTTCCGCAAAAAGATAGACGGGGCACCTTTAGTTTAGCCACACAAATCATGTCATAGTATGCCAATAAAATGTCATAAAAAGCCGTAGTATAGTATGTCATAAAAAAAGTTATATCTAAAGTTCTACTTTTGGAGCTTGGCTACAAGTGTAGTCAGTGTTTTGTAAGCATCAGCTGCTGGCCTATATTTTTAGCTAACCTGGAATGTTTCTTTTATTGTTCCTATTCTGCCTTTCTTCTCTAATGTCTTTTTACTCTACTCAAGCTTAAAGCCCCAGTGTGTGACATTTGTAGTTGTTCATTATCAAAATCTGTATTGCCCTTCACAAACTTGTCCTTTTTTATGAATATTGACCACCACCATCAATTCCAAGTATTCCTATTGGCTTCAAATTTTACATTTGCGCTTGTATGAACTGGGGTCGAAGCTGCATATTCATGCGCCGTCTTGAAATACGTTAGCCAATAAGGGACATACAGGACATACTGCTCCGCCTTTCGTTGTCACATGATAAACTCACGTGCTGCTAATATAATGCTGCTATTACAGTGTTGCCAACTTAGTGACTTTGTCGCTAGATTTAGCAACTTTTCAGACCCCCTAGGCTACTTTTTTTTCCTTCAAAAAAGCGACTAGCGACGAATACATTAACCAGGTATTAACCAGCGAGCGCGAGGTATTTCTCGTCTGTGGCTGCCAAAACAGTCAGGAGCAGAGGACCAGCCACTCCCCCCTCCATGCAATTGTCTCCCCCTCTGTGCAGCAGCGCTGATCAGGCCGTTAGAAGGGGAGGGAGGACAGGGTGCGGGGGGCCGGGCCGGTGTAGGTAGGAGAGACAGTGAGACGCAACGGGAGAAAGACGCCGCTGAGCTGGCCTGGCTCTGGGCAGGGCAGCGGCTGGAGACAGACTGGCCGGAGCGGCCTCGAAACACTACCGGCCCACTAGGAAAAGTCCTGACTCTCCCTATTGCCGCTCTGCCTCATGCATGTACTCAAAATCCAAATTTGAGGAACAGGAGTCCTCTTCTTCGCCCAGAAAATAAAAAGCATATTGAAAAAAGCAAAGGACAGGCTTTTGGAAGCGTGAAGGCTGCCGTAGCTGTAATACGTACTTTGAAGTGCATGGTTCGAGATATACGAATATACGATCTCAATGCGAGATGGGGGAAATTCCTACACAATGTAGCTTTAAAGGTATACTAGGTATACAAGCAACTAGTATAAAGATTTAAGTTATTACCTTGTTTTTTCCTCTAACCTTCTTTTATCCTTCTCTAGTCCAAAGTGGAAGGCTGTGAGAAGTGCAGTAGTCTTTTCAACAAAGAGGGTCGCGTGCGGGCCGCTGTGACCACAGCACCTGCTGGGGGGACTGAGGAGACAGATGAGGAGAAAGAGGGTTTGAAGAACCAGCTGAGAGAGATGGAGCTGGAACTAGCTCAGACCAAACTGCAGCTGGTGGAGGCTGAGTGCAAAATCCAGGTACACTAACACACAGTTTTGGCCCAAAATAAAACTACAAAGTGTGAGAGTTCAAGATTGCACAGATGCATTAAAAATGTTCATAAATACGAGGGATTTCCCTGTCACTTGGTTTACCCTCGATTTTGGAGGAGTTTGTGAGTTATGCCTGATCTATTGAGTTGCAATATAACTTTAATCAAACTAGTTCTGCTCCCATCACGGCTCGTCTAGCTAATGTAGAAGCCATTATACAGACAGACCTTGAGCACAGTGATTGTGCTATACTGGCCTTTGTTGCAACTACACATTCAACACTACATATCCATTATCCAACACATCCAAGTCAATTTCATTGGGAGAATACTGCTGGCTTTATTAGGGGAGTCTAGATCATTTCCAGTTAGTCCAGTCATTTAGCTAGAGGATGTTTTGGGACATCCATTCTTTTTTTATAACCTAGACAACCTGCTTTAAAGTTAAAGGAGTGTGTCACCTGCCCAGCAATTAAAGGGGAGGTCATATTTCTACTCTCATGACTGTATCAACCCTTGATGAGAACCACATGAAAAGAAGTACCGGGCAGCCGATGCTCCACAAATCACAGCAGAAAATTAGCTATTACCAAGATATGAGAGCATTATTGGTGAGCTCCACTTAATTTAATGTTTATAAATGATTAGTGACATTGCTGTAATTAACAGTGTCTAAAGCAGCATTGATATCTAACATAATTAGAGAAGGGCAATCTTATTAAAGTGGGGAGCTTTTAAACGGTAGAAATATTTCAAAAATATACGTAAGCACAGTTGCTGTCATTTAACGGTCAGTGTGGAAATAATTGGGGAAATCAAGAAAATGTCGAGACTTGTTTTCTTAGAAAGAGACAAATGTGGTGAGTTAAAAAAACAGACCAGAAGACTGAGAACTATTTACAAGGAAAGCTTATGACCACCAGCGACAAGGAGCTCTGTAAGGAGTTTATCGAAAAGTTAGTCAAAAAAGAAAGATGAGTATACATATGATTAATGGCATCTCTTAGAGTGGGAAGAGAATTGAGATCAAAGTTGCTGATTAAGAAAATACAAAGTTGTAAAAAAATACTATAAATCTTTTACAAAGTACACAGAGGACCATACTCTTAAAAAAACAAGAGCCCAAATCTGATTTTGTTATTTATTGGCAGACTTCTTTCGACCCCTGTTGTTGTTGTGTGATTGTCATAGTGATAGCTCTCTTTCCTCTTCAATCAGGACTTGGAGCACCACCTGGGTCTGGCCCTCAACGAAGTGCAGGCTGCCAAGAAGACCTGGTTCAACCGAACACTCAGCTCTATCAAGACCGTCACTGGGTCCCAGGGCAAGGAGACCACCTAACCTGATAACCCCATCCTCCAGTTTTACCCAGACCAACCTCTGGACGCCTAACTTAACCCACTGGGCCATAACTTTAACATTGACCGTTAAATCCCAGAATGACCATTAATACAGACTGTGTTACTTGTTATCAAGAATGTCCTCATGTTTTCCTGTTCCCAACGTTCCTAATCACCCCCATCCATGTATTCTCCTCCCCACCCCGAATGACTACAGCCAAATGTGCTGACGAGAAGGGGTTGAAAAACATAAGATGAAGTACAATGGTACCACTTTCCCCAGAGACACAATGTGCTTCCAAACACAGAAAGAAAAGCGTAAAAAAAAAGAAATGCTTCATTTATTTCTGTCTTTGTACTGCTGATATTAAAGACCCGCAGAAGGAAGGTAGGACATCTGAACTGTTACTGTCCTGACGGGATAGAGAAGAAAACACTCCGTCCTTCCTAACTGTTCTGCGTGCTCCCTTCTAAACTACTGGCCAACCAGTCCCTGTAAAAAAAAAAGGAAAAAATAGTTTTAGGTACGAGAGCTAATAGAAGCCTTTTCAAAACTGAGCTTTTTCTAATTTACGATGAACAATACCTTTCTTTTTCTATGTATGTACATGAATGTGCTTATGTCATGAGCGTTGTGTGTGTGTGTGTGTGTGTGTGTGTGTGTGTGTGTGTGTGTGTGTGTGTGTGTGTGTGTGTGTGTGTGTGTGTGTGTGTGTGTGTGTGTGTGTGTGTGTGTGTGTGTGTGTGTGTGTGTGTGTGTGTGTGTGTGTGTGTGTGTGTGTGTGTGTGTGTGTGTGTGTGTGTGTGCGCGCGCGCGCGCGCGCGCGTTTTTGTGTTGATTATGAGGTGTATGTGTTCATATGTGTGAGACTGATAAAAATGTGTTTGAATGCATAAATAATTGACTGAAATAACGTTAAAATGTGTGTATAAAAGAGTGAGACAGCACGTGAAGGTCCAAGGGAAAGAAAAAAAGCACTAAGGTTATGAGTGTGTGCATGCATGTTAGGGGAAAAAGGTTTTCCCTGGTCTAGTTTCCTTTAATGTTTAAACGTGTATATGAATGATGCTAAAGGAACGTTTGCTGACAAAGCCTTGATCTGAAGGTCGATAAAGATGATAGTGGATATGAATATATAATTTACAGTAAGGTGAGATGCACAAATGCTGTTGTGACTACCAGCAGCAGCATAACTTTCCTTGCATCAAATTTCAGACATAAAACATGATTAAGGTTTGTTTGGTTTAGATGTTCTAGCACAAAGACACTAAAAAAGGATCCAAACCATGCAAACCTCTGCATGTATTCTACAGTATGTGTATGTATGTTACAACACTGTTAAACCCCAGAGTAGTGCTTGTTACAAACTATAAACGTCAGTTAGGGGAATTGTAACGTCAAAATGGAAAGCGCACACACAGACACAGCAGGTTGTAACGGCTGCTGCACTTGAACACATCTTTAAACCCCCCCCCCCCCCCAGGCGCTAGCTGCTCTGTGATCTGTGAGGGTGGCAGGCTGGGTTTATTTTTCACACTTCAGTCGGACCTTTGAGATCTCTTTTATCACTACACACACACAAACTGTATTACAATGTTCATTTATATATAAAGGCACATACAGAACAAACACTTAGTGGCCACTTTATAAGGGACGGTCATTTGTCCTCCAAACATGCAGACAAGGTCAAGATGTTTAGTCACTTTCTAGCAAGAATAGTAAAACAGGCCAGATGTTAGATCTGGAAGACGTTATGTTTATTGATACTAGTCAAGGATGATATCTTAATACAGGATGGTGAGGGTAACAGAAGCAATGCCAAACATGCCTCGTCAGTGAGAGAGGTCAGAAAAGATATTTAAAACAGGAAGGCCACAAGGACAGAGACAAGTTCAGCACAGTGTACGTGTGACTTGTTGAATGTTGGCTTGACTTTTGTGTCCGCTGCTGACAGCTAAGACCAAGAAGATGAGGCAACATTAGGCAGGGGTGTGTATGTGTATATATATATATATATATATATATATATATATATATATATATATATATATATATATATATATATATATATATATATATATATATATATATATATATATATATATATATATAGTTACTGCATCTCTTCTTGGCCATTTTATAAAGCACTCATCATCTGCAGAGAGATCCTGTAACATGACAGAAGCTTGTGTTTATTCCTGCACTCGACTCAGAACACCTCTGGGATGAGGTGGAACAGGATAACTACAGCACAAGCATCTCGAAGCTTCCAAAAATCTGCAGGAATAGTTTGACTTTATCGAACCAGCGTGGAGCAAAATCCACACCTTGTTGCATTCATGCCTCAAATAATTGAATGTGTTCAGGAAGAAAAAGCATGTTACTCAGTACTGAGAGGGTTGAAATATTGAAGTGGCCACTGAGTGTACACACACTTGTGAATGTAGAGGCAGAAAAGACACACACACAGAAACACACAACACAGCACAGCAGATACTTTTAAGCTGCCACAAGTGAAACTCTGCACCTTAAGTGTGGATCAGTATCACAGGCGAGTTACACTGTCAATCACAGCCTTTAGAGGGATGTCACCTGAGGTTAAAGCAGGGGTCAAACTGAATGCACTCTAAATCGGTCCACGGGATGGGGGGGGTTTAAAAAAGGGCTTGCTTGTGTGTGTGTTTTCATATTTAGCTGACTAGAAAAGGGGCTCAACAATATTCCAATTTCTATTCATACTTTACTTATCAGATTAGACTGAATAAAAATAAACGGATAAAACTATATTTCTTTTGCCAGCCTAAAATGAACAGTCACTTGAAGGTGGAATCTGATTGGCTGAAATCTACTGGTGATGTCAGAGGAAATGTCCAATTGAAGTTGAAAGAAACAGGAACATTACTCTAAAAGCACTGGCTTGTATATAACAAACAATAAAAAAATAAATATTGAGTTTATGATTTTCTACTCTGTAACTATAACTAATGTTGCCTACTTGTACCTACCAACCTGCTGCCGTGCTCCAGTTTAATCCACAACAATGTTTTATGTTTTTAATGTTTATTTTGCTCCATGCTTCTCAATCAGACTGCTGTTTGGTTAATTAAATGCCAAAACGTAGCTTTATCATACAACAACAAAAACATTATCAACATGTGGAAATGTCATAGTGTAGAATGCATTGTGTATACTTCATGAATTTCAATATAAAGATACCAACACAAAATGAGTCTGCCTCGTTTTTGCATCTTTAATAAAAGAAAAGTCACACGCTCTGACAGCTCAACAGACAGTTGTTAAAGTAGACGATGAAATGAAGTTAAGCATAAAGTATCCAGTGCTTACCGTATGTACACAGCACGAAGAGCTCTAATCAGTCACTGTTCACAGAAATGCCACAGACTAATAGATATAAAACATATAATAAAGTGTCAGAAAAAGGCCATAGCCTGTCAGTGTCACAAAAAAATGCTATAAAAAATGTCATAGTTTAAGGTCAATAGTATGTTGAAAAAAAGTGATGAAAAAGACATAATATAGTATGTAGAAAAAAGTGATAAAAAAGCCATAGTACAGTATGTCGGAAAATGTGATGAAAAAGCCATAGTATAGTATGTTGAAAAAAGTGATAAAAAAGCCATAGTATAGTATGTCAAATAAAGTGATAAAAAAGCCATAGATGTCAAAAAACGTGATAAAAAAGCCATAGTATAGTATGTCAAAAAAGTGATAAAAAAGCCATAGTATAGTATGGCGAAAAAAGTGATAGAAAAGTCATAGTATAGTGTGTCGAAAATAGTGATAAAAACGCCATCAAAGTCAAAAAAGTGATAAAAAAACCATAGTATAGTATGTCGAAAAAAAGTGATAAAGCCATAGTCAGTCCCTCCAGTTTTTTTGTGATTGTTGCGGGCAAAAATCCTTGATTATGCGGCACGTTTTCTTAAAAAATGCGATGGAATATGCAGGATATTTACGCCATTTTATGCGATAAAATTGCGGGAACTTGCAAAAACTGCGGTTTGATGAAAAAGAGAAAGAAAAGTGATTCCCCCAACACCGTGTTCTCACTAGGTGAAACGTCACTTCATAACGTTCCCATGGCAACAGGGGAAAATGGCTGCTTGTGTGAAGTAAACGCAACATTTTTCAACTTTCTGCTGAGATATATGTGACTTTTTTGCAACGAAAATGCGGGGATTATGAAATCATGCAAGCCCCGCATATTTTGCGCGGAAATCGGCAATTTATGCGGCGAAAAGCATGTCGAAAAAAGTGATAAAAAAAGTCATAGTATCGTATGTCGAAAAAAGTGATAAAAAGTCATAGTATAGTATGTCGAAAAAGTCATAGTATAGTATGTCGAAAAAAGTGATAAAAAAGCCATAGTATAGTATGTCAAAAAAATGATTAAAAAGTCATAGATGTCAAAAAAGTGATAAAAAAGCCATAGTATAGTATGTCGAAAAAAGTGATAAAAAAAGCCATAGTATAGTATGTTGAAAAAAAGTGATAAAAAAGTCATAGATGTCAAAAAAGTGATAAAAAGCCATAGTATAGTATGTCGAAAACATGATAAAAAAGCCAGAGAAGTGTCAGTCGAAAAAAGTGATAAAAAAGTCATAGTATAGTATGTCGAAAAAAAGTCATAAGTATAGTATGTCGAAAAAAAGTCATAAGTATAGTATGTCGAAAAAAGTGATAAAAAAGTCATAGTATAGTATGTCGAAAAAAGTGATAAAAAAGTCATAGTATAGTATGTCGAAAAAGTGATAAAAAAGCCATAGTATAGTATGTCAAAAAAGCCATAGTATAGTATGTCGGAAAAAAGTGATAAAAAAGCCATAGTATAGTATGTTGAAAAAAAGTGATAAAAAAGTCATAGATGTCAAAAAAGTGATAAAAAGCCATAGTATAGTATGTCGAAAAAAGTGATAAAAAAAGTCATAGTATAATATGTCGAAAAAAGTGATAAAAAGCCCTAATATAGTATGTCGAAAAAGTGATAAAAAAGCCATAGATGTCAAAAAAGTGATAAAAAGCCATAGATGTCAAAAAAGTGATAAAAAAGCCATAGTATAGTCAGTCGAAAAAAGTGATAAAAAAAGTCATAGTATAGTACGTTGAAAAAAAGTCATAAGTATAGTATGTCGAAAAAAGTGATAAAAAAGTCATAGTATAGTATGTCGAAAAAAGTGATAAAAAAGTCAAAGTATAGTATGTCGAAAAAGTCATAGTATAGTATGTCGAAAAAAGTGATAAAAAAGTCATAGTATAGTATGTCGAAAAAAGTGATAAAAAAGTCAAAGTATAGTATGTCGAAAAAGTCATAGTATAGTATGTTGAAAAAAAGTGATAAAAAAGTCATAGATGTCAAAAAAGTGATAAAAAGCCATAGAATAGTATGTTGACAAAAGTGATAAAAAGCCATAGTATAGTATGTCGAAAAAAGTGATAAAAAGCCATAGTATAGTATGTCAAAAAAAGTGATAAAAAAGCTATAGTAAAGTAAGTCGAAAAAAGTGATATAAAAGCCATAGTATAGTATGTCAAAGAAGTGATAAAAAAAGCCATAGATGTCGAAAAAAGTGATAAAAAAGCTATAGTATAGTATGTCGAAAAAAGTGATAAAAAAGCCATAGTATAGTATGTCGAAAACATGATAAAAAAGCCAGAGAATAGTATGTCGAAAGAAAGTGATAAAAAAGCCATAGTATAGTCAGTCGAAAAAAGTGATAAAAAAGTCATAGTATAGTATGTCGAAAAAAGTGAAAAAAGTCATAGTATAGTATGTCGAAAAAAGTGATAAAAAAGTCATAGTATAGTATGTCGAAAAAATGATAAAAAAGTCATAGATGTCAAAAAAGTGATAAAAAAGCCATAGTATAATATGTCGAAAACATGATAAAAAAGCTATAGTATAGTATGTCAAAAAAGTGATAAAAAAGCCATAGTATAGTATGTCGAAAAAAAGTCATAAGTATAGTATGTCGAAAAAAGTGATAAAAAAGTCATAGTATAGTATGTCGAAAAAATGATAAAAAAGTCATAGATGTCAAAAAAGTGATAAAAAAGCCAAAGTATAATATGTCGAAAACATGATAAAAAAGCTATAGTATAGTATGTCAAAAAAGTGATAAAAAAGCCATAGTATAGTATGTCGAAAAAAAGTCATAAGTATAGTATGTCGAAAAAAGTGATAAAAAAGTCATAGTATAGTATGTCAAAAAAAGTGAAAAAAAAGTCATAGTATAGTATGTCGAAAAAAGTGAAAAAAAAGTCATAGTATAGTATGTCGAAAAAAGTGATAAAAAAGTCATAGATGTCAAAAAAGTGATAAAAAAGCCATAGTATAGTATGTCGAAAACATGATAAAAAAGCCAGAGAATAGTATGTCGAAAAAAAGTGATAAAAAAGCCATAGTATAATATGTCGAAAACATGATAAAAAAGCTATAGTATAGTATGTCAAAAAAGTGATAAAAAAGCCATAGTATAGTATGTCGAAAAAAAGTCATAAGTATAGTATGTCGAAAAAAGTGATAAAAAAGTCATAGTATAGTATGTCAAAAAAAGTGAAAAAAAAGTCATAGTATAGTATGTCGAAAAAAGTGAAAAAAAAGTCATAGTATAGTATGTCGAAAAAAGTGATAAAAAAGTCATAGATGTCAAAAAAGTGATAAAAAAGCCATAGTATAGTATGTCGAAAACATGATAAAAAAGCCAGAGAATAGTATGTCGAAAAAAAGTGATAAAAAAGCCATAGTATAGTATGTCAAAAAAGTGATAAAAAGCCATAGTATAGTATGTCGAAAAAAAGTCATAAGTATAGTATGTCGAAAAAAGTGATAAAAAAGTCATAGTATAGTATGTCGAAAAAAGTGAAAAAAAAGTCATAGTATAGTATGTCGAAAAAAGTGATAAAAAAGTCATAGTATAGTATGTCGGAAAAAAGTGATAAAAAAGCCATAGTATAGTATGTTGAAAAAAAGTGATAAAAAAGTCATAGATGTCAAAAAAGTGATAAAAAGCCATAGAAAAGTATGTTGACAAAAGTGATAAAAAGCCATAGTATAGTATGTCGAAAAAATCATTAAAAAAAAGTCATGGTATGGTGTGTAGAAAAAAGTCAACTTATTGTGTGATTTTACTCTGGACATCTGACTTCAAAAATAATAAGCTCCTGATGGGAATCAAACTCCCAACCTAAGACACCCCAACCAGTCTTCTAACATAATGACTTAAAGAACAAGTCATAGTATTGTATGTTCAAAAATAGTCACAGTATAGTATGTTGAATTGTTTTATAAAAGTCATAGTACAGTATGTAGAAAAAAGCCATAGTATGTTGAAAAAAAACACAAAAAATAGTATAGTATGTCACAAAAAAATAGAAAAACTTTTTTAAGTTCAAATATAGTCAAAAAAGTTAAAAAGTCATAGTATAGAATCATCATATTAAAGTAAAAAAGTCAGCATAGTATACCATAAAAATGTCATAGTATAGTGTGTCATAAAGTATGTCATAAAAATGTTTTAAAAAGTCATAGTATATTATGTCATAAAAAAGTAAGTAATAGTAAAAGTACTAGTATAGTATACTTGCAAAACTTGCATTTCCCCATTAGCTAGGTAGTTTAACAACTGGGCGTAGAGAGACCTTCACGTAATGTTATCAAGCAGCAGTCAACCATTACCAAAACAATTCTTTCTGATACTTTACTTTTTTTTCTTACAGAATAAAACAAGCCAAAGCTCTCAAATTTTAAATACTGTCTACACACAAGAAGCCATAAAATAGTCTAAAATTGAAAGGAATTCAGGAACTATTTGATCAAAGAATAGATAAACAACATTACCAGACACCAAATGTCAGCTTCCCGTACTTCATACGCAGCAGAAAGAGGGTACGAAGATTATACTTAAAGAGTGCTATCTGAGAACACAGAGAGGCGAGCTGTGGGAGAGAGGATGTAAGTGGATGTGAGGCATTCATTTGGAAATAGTGGGATTGTGAAGCTGAATTAGCCACCTGGTGCTGTGACATTTCAACTATGTCAGTCTCTTTGGTTTATATAGATCTGCTCTCAGCTGAAAGAACCAAACAGTAAATGGGCCCTGAGAAATCCACCGTTTGATATTGAATATAGCTCTCAGTACTGTGAGATACAAATTAAAAGCAAGACCTACGTAGCTTCAATTTGAGTGCATAGTGTACATTTTGATACTTTGTTTTGCCTTTTTAACCAATACAATAATGAATGTAAATAACATGCTTTTTCCGTTTTTTCTTCTTCTTTTAAACAAAGAAAAAAAAGACAAATATTTGTGTATGCATTTGTATACTTGTTGTCTAAATAACAAAAAAACTAATCTATCAATCCATCTATTTCCTTTTTGTTATATGTTTAAAAAGAAAAAAAGACAAAAGCATGGTATTTCTGTTTATTCTTTCATCGGTTCAAAAGAAAAAACAAACTTTTAAAACTTACACGGACCAAGTCTAATTATATTTATATAATTCTACCGTCGACATTTAAAGACAAAAACTGTTCTTGCATCCAGCTGAATTAACATATTATGATGCCTCGTTGTTTCAAAATAGGATAGTTTTCACCTTAATTAGCTGTTGGAAATCAAAACCATTGTCTGTACTATTCTGACCCTACTTTTCCCATCAACACCTCCCCTCCCTCACGTTTAACAAGAGCATGGAATGCTGCTTTAGAGGCTCTTCGCTCATCTTAAGATGTCACTGGGTTTATTTATTTATTGGTGTTTTGCATCTTTACCTGTCTCCCGAGTTCAAAGTCACATTCTATAATAATCTAAAAAGCCAAATGTCCTTTCCTCTCCAACATTTCGTATTGCTGCTGAAAAGGAGAAAGAGATAAAAGAGGCCCATGCTGTTATAATGAGACTTCTCTAACTCACCTCTTGGGAACACTAAAGACATTTTTGAACATGAAAATAAACCCGTTTTCTTCCAGCTAATTATATCTTGCGAAAATATCCTCTGTCAGCTACTTGAACGAGCCGTTTCCCTCGAGCTGGATGGAAATCTCCCCGTAGCTTTTACTTACTTTGGCGCCAGTTCTATCTCTCATCTTCTCCTTCCAAGAACATCCCTCATAACATATGGCTACGTCGAGGATGAGTTATTTTCTGCCATGGCCAGTGTATAAAATGTACAGCGTGCACTGATTGTGACCGAGGTCTTACATATATCTTTTGGAGTGTTTATAACTTGTGTGCAGGCCCATAAAATTATCACCTTTAGTTATGACGGCCGTTGGGATCTTGGCTCTGAGTCTGGCACTGCCACTGGCTGCAGATTGCAAAGCAGCAGGCGTGACGAGTTGGAAACCCGGTACCTGCAGCGGCTAGGGGTAACAAGCGTCAGCATTATGCAATCGGCTTGACACCTCCCCCACTCCTCTTTCTGTCCTACGTTACAGAGCTATAAATACGACCAGCGAGGCAGCAACAGTAACAGCAACAGAGTAAAATGCAAAGGTGGAATGCTGATGGGACGGGTGTCTTCAGTTGCTGCTCGTCGATGATTTGTGAGTCAGGGATCACGCTCTGTGTATGCATGCGAGTGTGGAGCTGTTTGGACCGTAGAGCTTCCCAATAACCTCCTGAACTCTCTGTCACCTCATCTCCTGACTGCAGACTATGGCGTTATTTTTTAGTCAAAAGTTATGAGCGTGTAAGACATGCTCACGAGCACATTATGTTATTTCACACGCGCAAAAATGAACCTTCAGCTGGCATGATAAAAGTACTCGCGCACAAATTCAACAACCGAAAGGTGTAGGTAGCTGCGAGCGAGCGCCTGGCTACTCTTACTCTGCTTGTACAGTGGAATCCTGCTCGCGCGCAGCGGCCTTCTGCTCGCGGAGTGCTGTTTTGCTCGCAGAGAGGATTTCTGCTCGCTCGAGTACATGACTTTTGACAATTTGGGGGCGGAAACCAAGGAGGGCACTGACCCTCTTACGATTGGTCACTTTCACACAGGGACATCCTTGATTGACAGCTCTCATTACAGGAAGCACGGAGTCACAGTATCTGACGGAGTTCAGTCATTCAGTTAACACTGCACAGTGGACGGAATGGCGGCGACACCTGAAGATGTAGATGTAAGTGATATTGATGATATGATGGGGGCTGTGTGTTTGACATTGTTATAGCAATTTAATCTGAAATTTGTTGAGAATAAACTCATTAAATATTGAGAATAAAGTCGTTGTATTTCAAGTTTTTTTCTCAATATTTAATGAGTTTTTTCTCGAAACACAGCGACTTTATTCTCAATATTTAATGAGTTTATTCTCAACAAATTTCAGATTAAATTGCTATAACACTGTCAAACACACAGCCCCCATCATATCATCAATATCACTTACATCTACATCTTCAGGTGTCGCCGCCATTCCGTCCACTGTGCAGTGTTAACTGAATGACTGAACTCCGTCAGATACTTTGACTCCGTGCTTCCTGTAATGAGAGCTGTCAATCAAGGATGTCCCTGTGTGAAAGTGACCAATCGTAAGAGGGTCAGTGCCCTCCTTGGTTTCCGCCCCCAAATTGTCAAAAGTCATGTACTCGAGCGAGCAGAAATCCTCTCTGCGAGCAAAACAGCACTCCGCGAGCAGAAGGCCGCTGCGCGCGAGCAGGATTCCACTGTACAAGCAGAGTAAGAGTAGCCAGGCGCTCGCTCGCAGCCACCTACACCTTTCGGTTGTTGAATTTGTGCGCGAGTACTTTTATCATGCCAGCTGAAGGTTCATTTTTGCGCGTGTGAAATAACATAATGTGCTCGTGAGCGTGTGTTACACGCTCATAACTTTTGACTAAAAAATAACGCCATAGCAGACACACACACACACACTGAACTCATGCTTCTTGCCAAGTTTTAAGTAATAATCTCGGAGATTTTTATTTAAATTCTTCAACTCACCTGTGTGTAAAGCGGCATGCTGTTTTTTTTCTGGTCTCTGCTAGGAAGTGAAAATAAGATCCATATGACACACCTGCAATTACCGCTTATCGCCATAGGTTCCGCCTAAAGAGAACGAAACGGTGATCTCCGAGATTGTAACTTTAACATCCGATGTGAAAAGTAACCAAGCACATACAAGTAGGTACACTTCTGGTGTACATTTTAAAAGGGTAAGTTCACAATTGGCCATATGTACATTAAAAACAATTGTTGGCTGCTGTAATTGTCCCTACTTTGATTCCAAAGAGACTCCTTCCTAATGCAATTCCAATGTAAGAGATGCTGGACAAAATGAGAGTACAACAAATATGAACCTATTTATTAAGACTTAAGACAGATCTGTTGCTAAGAGTTTCTTAGTCTTAATCCAAAATTGTTGCTGATTTTGTTGATGCTGTTTGAGTGTGGCGACACAATGCAATTTAGAGAAGTTTCACGGGGCTTTCTTAAAACAGGGTATGATGCATCAATGATTTAACATTGATGGAACCTTTTAGCTGGAATCAAACCATTTGGCTATTAAGGCCATTCTTCACTATCAGTACTTTGACTTTTGATAGTCAGTATCAATAGTAGATTTATTTTATGTCCAACAACTAATGGATTAATTCAGCTGAAATGTCAGCAACATCTGATAATACCCACGACTCTATTTTAATGTGAAGCAGGTCCTAGCTACATATTAAAATATATTCACTGAAATGCAGTTGAAACAAAGGTTACTGTAACCTTAAAAAAAATCTAAATTAAATTTTGCCAACTCAAATCAGTAAAATCAGTGCGTACTAGATACATTTTACTGCTAATATTTGTTTCATCTGATCGAAGAACATTTTTGTAAGCAAGACTTTTACTTGTTGGAATTGTTGTGTTGACACTTTCGTAGTACAGGATTTAAATATTTGTTTCACCACACACAGAATACAGTATGTTTTCTCTTTTGCTGACACAGACACACTTACCTTTCCTTTTCCGTTCTTTACTCACGTCTGGAGGACGGTGCGTGAATATTTGGATGCTTGTAGAGGCCCTTGAAGGTGAATTCTTGAGCGATGAATCGCGTTAGTTTTGTCGCTGTTATCTCATTTGTTCAGGAGAGGCGTGCGACAAAGCAGAGCCGTCACCTGTTTACAAAAGATATTTTGTCTGAGTACAAAATTCCCACTTCCCACTCTGCTGTGTCCAATTACTTTGCTATCCTTTCCCTCTTCATGGACAATTAAGCCTGAGGGTATTCTCAGGGAAATAAACATTATTTTCTTAATCCTTGACACCTGATTACCATAGTAATGGTTCTCAAGTAAATTGTGGAATGTTGAAAAAAATAACAAGAACCTCCTCTCTAACACACCCGTAAGTCTTTATTCTTTTTACACTTAAACTTAACCCAGAAAGACTTCATCGTCTTGTTTTCCCCTCATTTTTTAATCATGGACAGAACACTTATTTCAGCACTGATAATAAACGTCATATTTTGATGAACAAAATAAATCCATTTTCTGTTCCAATTATTCCACCTGACTGCCCTGGGTTACTATCAATTTACTTCCACTAAATGTCATTTAAATCAGTGCTGTTGTTCTACAGGTTTGAGGTCACAAACATGTCAAAAGCGGGGTGGAGGGAGGGTGCAGTAATCTGCAAAGAAGTGTTACAGAAGTCAAAGTTTGTACAGTTAAAAATCCACTACACAGACTTTAAACTGTACAGCTCGCCTGGTAACATAATAAAGAGAAGAAGGTAGGGCTGGTTGGTCAAACTGCACAGAGTGTGGAGGAGGAAGACTAGGTCTGCACTGACTTCAGCATATTACGATCTCCCCGGAAATTATATTCATGATTAATTCAAATCGTAATGGTTCTTCCATTATTTGCAATTGGGGTTCTTTTTTTCTTCTTTTTTTTTTTAACGTCTATTTATTGGCATTTTGGAAGGCTAACATATTGCATACACATTCTATAAAATATTACAGAAATGGTTTTACAAAAACATTTACATATACAGACATGAACAGATCCTGTACAAAAGATAATCAGCCAACCAATCCTCTCCCGGTACTCCCAATTTGGGTTCTTAAAGGTGCCCTGCCCAGTGGAGTTGTTTCTTACCAAAACAACAGGGGAGCCACCTGTAAAAAAGAAACATTGCTCGGGAGCGCTACTAGTAGTAAAAATAAATCCACAACACGTACCTTCAATCAATCATACTGCTGAGAGAGCAATCTGCTTTTATGCTGTGGAGGCAGGAGGTTTGGATAGCCTCTCTTTATCTCCACCCTGAGCAAAATACTGCAGTTCAAATTCAGTTTTCAACAAATGGCAGTATTTTAAAGTTTTGGTGAGTTGTTGCATGTAACAATTACTTTTTGTCAAATCAAGACCCTGTTTGTTTTGCTCACTAATGTTCACTGTAAATGTGGATTTCAGACTTTGCCTTCTGGTTCCTGCTTCAAATAGCCTAACCACTAATCAAATCCAACAGATAAAAACACTCCTTCATACCCTCAGCCGTCTTACTGCTGAACTCAAATAGAGAAAGGTAATATCAGCATAACCACCCAACCGCGCTTGGTAAATACTTCTTTTGTACTTTATGTTTTTACTTTTTATTAGATGTTGTATTTAGTTGATCTTGTGTTATTTCTGTTGCCACTGCTGCACAACAAATTGCCCCTCTGTGAAAGGAACAAATAAAGTTCTACTTGACTTGATATCTTTATTGAAATACCTGGCTGTTTTTGTTGATCGGTGGCCTTCCACATTCAGAGCACCTGTCTAGGTTTTCCACCTTAAATCCTTTTTGTCTCCCTTTGTATATTGGGTTCTCCCTTGTTAAGCGTTTATACAGACATACCTTTCTCCTTCCCTGATGTAAATACATAAATGATGCAGTTTCTGATGCTCATGCAACAAGTGCATGCACGACAATAGGACCCTGAAATGGAAGTTGGTCATTATTAGTTTTATTATTTTCCACTTGGCTGTGCTTTTATGTGGGGAAAGGCCTATTGTTCCCTATTAACATTTGACAAATAGCATTTTCTGTGATGAACCTCTGGAATACTCAAAACAAAAATAGCTCAAGCATGGTTAGAATGTTGTTACTGTTGTTACTTTTGTTTGTTTATTTATTATTATGTAGGTACACTATATAGTCTAGTCATAAAATGTTGACATCTAGTGCAAATTAAACTATTTAACTAACTAGAGCATGTGGCAGTAGCTCAGTCTGTGGGGATGGGGATTTGGCTTGGTGACTGGAGGGTGGCCCATTCAAGTCAGACCAAAGTGGAGTGGTGCCAGTTCACCTCCTGAACCTGGGCCCTGCCGAGGTGCCCTTGAGCAATGCACTGAATCCCCGCCTATGTGGCAGGCCCTTAGCTCTGACACCTCTCGATTAATGCATGTCTATGCATACACAGGACCCATAGAGTCTGTGTATTTCAGGCCTATGTGTAATATAACAACAGAGTTAATTTCTCCATTAAGGGATTCATAAAGTGTTTCTTTTAATAATAAACAACACTCACCACGAAACGAAGCTAATAACTTCACGGGCACGGCCCAGCATTATTCTCCACTTGAATTTCACAACGTTACCCCACCCGAAACCAACGTTTTTTTTAATATCAAACACTCACCTCTGTTGCTTGAAAGGTGGCTCTGATATATTTGCAGTTTAACTTTGTTAACGTTACTCCATCGAAAGCACAGCAGATAGCGGCATTGCAGTTTCACGTCGAAAAGTACCAAAAATGTCATACAATCACACTTTAGCATAGGATGGTCTCTGCTGTCCTTGTATCTAGGCTAACAGCTAGCTGATTGCCGGTGTAGCACACAGGTGCGGTGCTGCGTATACTCGCGCATTGTGGGGTGACCAAACGTCCTCTTTTGACCGGACATGTCCACTTTTTACGTCCTGTCCAGGGCGTCCGGGGGGACATACACTGGGAGCAGAGCAGACAGTGAGCAGCATTGTACACAAAATGCCAAAGCGTAAGTGCAGCTTCACAGTTGAACTGCAAAAAAAGTTTCCCACTTACCGTCCCGGTCGGGACAATTGGGAGGCGGAGTGCACCGTGTGCAAAGCTGGCACATAGGGCCTACAGCAAAATATGGATGGGCAGACAAGGAGGATGAAGAAGAAAAGCAGGATGAAGAAGACAACTAAAGATTAAAAGTATTATAGAGTATTATAGTACTATATATCCTTTTTGTTTGTTAAGTTCGTATCTTTGTGAGACTGTTTTATTATTTATCTTATTACATTGAAAAGGCATTAAGAGATATTTATTTGAAGCTGGATTTTCTGACACAGAAGAGGTCATATTTAGAACAATATTTCATATTTATTTATTTGAAAAGAGAGCTATTATTTTGTTACAGTTTATAACATATTTTATTTTATTTTATTACAGAAGTTTTTTATTTAAAGTATTTTTGTACCATTGAGGCATAATAAAGTATGTTCATTAACCTCTGAGAAGCCTGCCTTTTTTGGAAATCAAAATATGGTCACCCTAGCGTATTGTATGACAAAGTAACGTTACTGTGTACTGTACCATCGAAAAGAAACATTGTAGACTTGTATTGCTATTGGTTTACTTTGTTTCTAAATATTATTGTTACATCTTCACCAGCAATGTTGTTATCTATAAACAGGCACTGATGTCGTGTGTCAGGAGGGAATGCTGTCAAATCAATCTGATTTATGAGCATATAGCTAGCTATCACAGTTTCCTCTTACCAACTGAAATACGAAAGGGGGTCATTCTAGGAACAGTTGTCAGCAGTCCAAAGTAATTTATTGCCCTACAAAATGTACAGTTGAACCTGGACCATGCATACATATACCTCTTGTATAATGTTTTCAGATTAGTGTGTATAACTGAGGGAATGTGATGTAACAGTGAGAAGAGGCACACAAGTTTGATCATCAAACTGGGATCTAATATTATACTGCAAGCTCTTTATAGTTATGAAAAAGCATTTTTTAGATGTTTGTTTTGTTGGATCATGTTGATGGGAGTTGGCATGTACTTCAGATTCTTATATATATATATATATATATATATATATATATATATATATATATATATATATATATATATATATATATATATATATATATATATACTAAAAAAAGTTTATTGATGTAGTAAAAAAGTGAACTGCCACAATTGACAATCCACTCATATCTGTTAAGCAGGGTTTAATCTGTCAGGATACCTGTCATCGGCAGGAGAGTTTAATCCTCATCCACTCTGTCTCATTTGCTTTCTCTCAAACAAAAGCACTCCACACACACACACACACACACACACACACACACACACACACACACACACACACACACACACACACACACACACACACACACAGCTTTCTTTGATTGGCAGCTGTGCCTGTGTGTAGTGTTGACTGCTGGAGATGTCACTGGATACTCGGGCTCAGCCATCAGCAGTGCTGCTCTAAATATGACTGACAGCTAATATGCGCGGAAACTCTTCTAAGACAAACTTGCCAATTATCTCTCATAGCCTTGACTCTGGAATTATTAGTTTGACATAACGACAAAAGTATCATCACTAGCTGTCAGAATGTAGCACTAACAATGTTAAGGAGGAACTTAAATAACATGTGCCAATGTGTTGTATAAAAGCAAACCAAAATATTGTGTGCAGAGTTTATGTATACAAAATCAGCTTAATCGCCCCCAAAAAAGACACTCACATATTCAGCACTTTCTCAGATTTATTTTCAGTTTGTCAAGCATAGATTATGTCAAAAACAGTGACAACCACAGATCATCACTGCTGTGAATGTTGCTACTAATCAAAACGATCAATACAGTGAGGTCAAATGAGCCCCCTTCATTTACTGTCATTGCCCTCAGTTCAGCACGACCAGTAAGACTTCCACCCTGTCATCGTTATTTCACAAAGTTTACTTCGATAATTTCATTGATCATACAGATTCTGTTGACAAATATCACTTCATAGTTTCATAGGCAGCATCGTAAAACTGTTTCTTTTAATCCCCTTTTTGTCAAAAATAAAATAAAATAAAAATCATATTTACAGAAAAACACCCATCACTCGTAAAACGCTACTGTTGTCAGAACATTATAAATAAAAATTTAAAAAGGGGAAAGAAATATGAATCCTTACAGGATGGATGCGCCCAAAACAACTCCCACACAGAAGTAGTTCAAAAGATATATAGATGTATATATGTATGTATCCATATATATTCTGTATATATGCTTCTCTACAAAAAAGCAAGTTTACTCTTTCTATGAGTAAATACATTCTATTCTACAATCACTATAACAACAGTGTACATTCCCAACCAAAATGCCTTGATCGTTTATCAATAGGATATTGGACTTAAACAATTAGTGGACAATGACCAGGAAGAATGCAACAACATGCTTAATGTGACTGCAATATTGTGTGTGTGTGTGTGTGTGTGTGTGTGTGTGTGTGTGTGTGTATGTGTGTGTGTGGGTGTGTGTGCGTGCGTGCGTGCGTGCGTGCGTATGGTGTGTGAAATAGTTTCCCATTACCCTCCGGTTTATGTGCTTGCCAGACAAACATGCAGCCACCCCCCACCACCACACATATGCACACACACCTAGAGAAAATGACGTGTTCAGCTGTTAGACTGGTTCGCTTTGACCCTGCAGTCGAAACGTGATCCTGGATCTATTTCTGCTGCTCTGCAGAGTTCAGATCGGCTCGCGTATGGACTTTCCAGCTCTTTCTGCAGCTCTTCTTTCTCTGCTTCCAGACAAATTTAGCATGACTCCCAGACTTAAGACCCAACTCTCTGTGCATGAGCAAGACACATATCCCGTTAATTTACACAGGAGATTTTCTTTTCTTTTAAACTGATATTTCATAACGGTGTATAACGGACGTTGAATATCAGATCACATACTGTATAGTTTCTCACTTCTGAGACTGCAGGGGTGATCAGATGTGTGCAACAGAGTCTTTGGTGTCTGGATAAATCCCATTCCGCAGAACAAACCAGAGCCTGTTTCACCTATGACCTGGCAGGGGGATGAAGAGTTGCCATAGGGAAACCGGGCTCGACAGTCTCCTAACATAAAGTCCAAAAAGCTGACGTTACCTGGCAACGAAAGCACTCGGAACCCCTTAAACTAACTGAACATATTGCAGCATCTAAACGTGCAAAGCTCCTGCATTTGGTTTCCTGTCTCCGGTCAGCAAAGCTTGAGCTGTTCACAGATTACTGCTGTTTCTCCAAAAAAAGCAAAAGTGAAATCCATTATATACAGTGCTGTGGACAGTCCGTTATAAAGCACCAAGATAACAAATGGGGGAGGTGTGTTTTCTCAGCTCTACATGGCTCCAATCCTAAAGTACAAACAAGCCCTAACTACTTGTGTGACTCTCACTACATGCAGTACAATCTTATGTGTAATATACAATCCACAGAGCAAAGAATATCAAGGTGTCTCAATGTGCTCAGCTTTTATTGTTGATGAAAGCTGAAATAATTAAATATATGATTTTGTGTTTGTGTGTGTGTGTGTGTGTGTGTGTGTGTGTGTGTGTGTATGTGTGTTTGTGTGTGCGTGCGTGCGTGCGTGTGTGTGTCAGGTGGCCCTGAGAACATGTGTGGGAGTATTGCTCATGTGTGTTTTGTGCTTCTTAGATTTACAGGTATAGTTGTTGAACGTCTACAGAGAGGCGTTGTTTGTAAAAGTGTAGATGCAGGTAAGGGATGTGTGTGTTTACAATAGCTGCTACGTTTTCCTGTTTCATAGTGATCTCTTAGCGACATTTCTAAAGAACACTGGAGCAGGAAGAACATCCATCAGAAAACTCACTGGGAACCGGGTGCAGCACAAACAACCATTACTTTCTAGAAAAGTTATCCATGTGGACATAAATGTCCAAGCCCTAGGGCTACCTGAAATGTATTTCTTTAGGGAAAAACATGTCACAATAATGTTTTCTATTCTGAGACATTTCATAGTAGAGTACGGCCATCGACTGCTATTGTCATCTTCCTGGTGGTGCAACAGTATGGCAAACACAGTTGGAAACTATCTGATTATATATTGAAATAAGCTTTTTTTATATGGCTTGTGTAAGGAGCAGCATTATAATAATAATAATAATAAATTTTATTTGTAGAGCACTTTTCATAAGAAAATCTCAAAGTGCTACAGAAACCACATCAAAACACATGGATAAATAGAAAACAGAAAACATATGCAATCAATAAAATACATACAGAAAAAATGCATTCGAACGAAAAACAGCTAAACGAGCAGTGGAGAGCAAATTTAAAATCCGCAAAGGCTACGAACAACTTAAGAAGGCCTGCCTGAACAGAACAGTTTTAAGCTGTTTTTTAAAACTGTCCACAGACTGTGGTTTTCTGAGATGTTCAGGGAGGGAGTTCCAAATGCGAGGGGCAGTGACGGAGAAAGCTCGATCTCCCATGGTGCGGAGTCTTGAGCGGGGCTGATGGAGGAGGTTTGTGCTTTGTGACCGGAGGTTATGGGTAGATGAGTGTGGGCTAATGAGGTCTTTGAGGTATTGCGGGGCGTTGTTGTAGATGCAATGGTGGGTGATGAGGGCAATCTTGTATTGAATTCTTGAGGTTATGGGGAGCCAATGTAGGTTCTGAAGAATGGGAGTGATGTGTTCGTATTTGCGAATTTTCATCAGAGTTCGGGCAGCACAGTTCTGAATGAGTTGAAGTTTCTGAAGGTGTTTATTTGGGATACCGATGAGCAGGCTGTTACAGTAGTCCAGCCTGGAGGAGATTAGTGCGTGGATGAGTTTTTCTGCGTCAGAAAAACTCAGGAAGGGGCGGAGTTTAGAAATGTTTCTGATATGAAAAAAGCAGGTTTTGTACAGATAATTGATGTGGTTTGCAAAGGTCAGTTGTGGGTCCAGCTTCACACCGAGGTTGGTGACAGTAGTTGAGAGGGGGATGTCTTGACCGGAGAAAGAGATAGTGGTTATGAGGGATGACTGGACCTGATGAGGGGTGCCGATTTTTATGGCTTCAGTTTTGGAAGTGTTCAGCTGGAGGAAATTTTGACTCATCCAAGCCCTAATCTCCTCCAGGCAGTTTGAGAGGACAAAAGATGATGGTGAAGAGGGAGCAGCTGATGATGAGGTGGCCAGTGATGGTGAAAGGGCCGGGGTGGAGCATGAATCGGTTCGCAGGTATAACTGAGTGTCATCAGCATAACAGTGAAAAGAGATGCCGTGTCGGCTGATGACACGACCCAGTGGCAGCATGTACAGAATAAAAAGCAGGGGTCCCAGGATAGATCCTTGGGGGACACCACAAGTGACCGGAGCTGTTTGGGACCTGGCAGATCCCAGGCTGACATATATATAGCATTAGTTTCATTTTCCTCTGTTTCCTACGCTTTCTCTAAATCATCACCAAATATATACTTTTAAAGAACAAGATAATGGGATCATTTTTTTCTTTTTGACTTTTTTAGGAGGGGCTTAGGTACTAGCAAAACAATTATTTCCCTCACATTTCACTGTACAGCCTAACAAGAAACAAACATGTGCTTAACTAAAAGACAACAACTCCCAAACCTCTATGGTCGCACCAGACTGCCTGTGCCAGTTTTAGACCGACTGTGTTTCCCTGAGCTCTCACCCAGCCACCTTTTCTCTTAACGTGGTCGTTCAGCCAACAGACCAGAAGGACAGGGTCAGTAGTCAGGGTGACTCCTCCTGCGTGTCAGTTCAGTCTGAGGGGAAATGAAAAGGTTGCGCACTGAGGTATGACTGTCTGCCTTATTAATGTGGGCCATCTGGACTGAGAGGACGGGGGCAGAGAGAGAGACGGAGAGAGGGCAGAGGGGAAATTAGGAGATTTTTTTAGCCGACAGAGAAGGTCTGTTTCCACACAGTAAAGCTCCAAGATATTCACCTCCACGTGAATTCCACACCAGAATGAAAAGTCAGGGCAAAGCAGTGCCTCTGTCAAGTGAGATGAGACGACCAAAGACGCTTTGTGATTTGATGGAAAATGCTTGGAATAGCAAAGCATGGAAGTGAACTCCTGCTGTAAATAAACATAACTGTGTGGATAAGTCCAAGTCCAATTGTTTAAGTTGAGGAACCAGCTGCTCAAACATAAATGACCGAGCTTGTGTGCTTGACCTCATCGCTCCAGCACAAAGCACAACTGGAGGAAGCATGGACATCCTTCAGTTTACCTCCAATCTCTCAAGCACAGCTTGATGGCATAAGTTACATTCCATCGTCACTGTCAGCTCAGTGGTGTCACAACATCTAACACTAATTTGAATTATCGTCTTGAAACATGGGCTTTGGAGCCTTCGTGAGTTTATTTTCTCATTCTCAAAAGCCGACACAAAAACGGGAGATCAAACTGGTGCCCAGATCAAGGCAAGCGTGAGGAGAATCAAAGCCTTTCTGTTCGATTTTGCCTCTGCTAACTGACACCTTGTCTCTGTTAAAGGCAAAGAAATAAAAAAATAACCGATGAAGAGCTTTCAGAAGCATGTAAGCACCACAAAAAATTGCAGACATCCCACACAGCCCTGAGTGAGTGCTATGTGTGTGCCGTGACTGCTAGCTCAATGTGTACAGTGTTGTGACATGTTTGGTTCCAACAATACCCCAAAATTAGAACAAACATACTGTTACGCATGAAGCACTTTAATATCTAATATCTCTTAGTCTAAATTCTACCTGCGTAAATAACATGTGCAATATTTGCTATAGCAGCATTAAACCCACAACACTAGGACGACACAGTCAACTACTAGTAAGCAATATACATGTATTTTGAGACTAAAAATGATAACCAACCAAACTCTATTTCCCAAATATCTCAGCAACAGTTCAAGTGCCTTAAAATGCAGAAACTCTAACTGCATGAGAAGGCTTCAAATCTTCATAAAGACCCTGTTTCTGTGTCAAAATACAAAGTCAATATATTTTGATATATTCTGCTTCCTCAAATGCGTGTCGTGGTGGAAATGTTCAGAATGACGGTTCCGTTAAGAGCATATTTGCTTGATTGACAGGTGTCTCAGCCAATGGTGACTGAAACTTGGGATGCACCATTCCAACTTTTTCTCTTCCAATACCGTTACCCCAACTCAGGATATCTGCTGTTACCGAGTACCGATCCGATACAAGTCTTTATTCTAAATGTAAAATCTGTAAACCTCACTGTGTAGAACTCATTGGAATCGTTGTAATGTACTGTAACATGAGGCCAGACGTTGCTGTGGTCGATACTGATTGGGCACGTTGGATTGATGCATCCCTAGCTGAAAATTACTCAGCCCACCTCAGCTCCAGACACATTTCTTTTGCTAACATTTTCTAGCTTCTGTGACTGACAAAGGCAGCCAAAGGTAAAAACCCATCCCTCCAGAAACCTACAGGTGACATCACCAACCACTGAAATGTGCCCAGACAGGAACATAAAAATCCAATTCAAAGTTCCCCTTTTGAGGATTTTTACTGGGCTATACCAAAGCTGTATCAGCCACCAGCCACATCACATCCGTACAGTAGAGGATTGCCATAGGAGGGTGGAGGGAAGGGTGTGTGTGTGTGTGTGTGTGTGTGTGTGTGTGTGTGTGTGGATGTGTGTGTTTGCAGAAAGAAGGAATAGTAATTTGTGTGAGTGAGCTGTGCTTTTGGTCCCTAAGGCGAGCGGGACAGAGCTGACGATTGTTCTGAGTGTTGATGAGTCCGCTAACGTGTGAATCGTAGATGGAGGAGCACGTACATCAGAGTATACACATACTATACACATACAGTACTGTATTTCTAACAACAGTATTCCCTGCCAGCAGTGAGACTATAGAAAATGTGCTTTCTGACAGGAAAAGTGTGTGTGTGCATGTGTGTGTGCCCAGGTGTGATTAGATTATGAGTGTGTTCAGTAGCGAGCACCTCTGGTCCGGGTCAAGTAAACAAACCTCGGGCAGCAGAGAGCGTGCTCAGAAAGGCTCAGAAAGACATCAAAGATAGAGGAAAAGTTTGAAGGAAGGAAAGAAGGAAGCATTATTATTCTAACAGCACAGGTTAATAGAAATACCAAAGCTAATATTGCATCTCCTAGAACTAGCTTCAATTGCTCAGTGTATATAAAATTGGAAGAAAGCTATACTGTGATATTACAGTTACATTTCACTTTATAATTCTAAAATAATTTATACCAACAATAGTTATATCTTATAGAATATTTACATAAATACATCATCATATAATAATATTATTGTCAACACATCGTTATAGAAACATACACCATACATATATGTGTATATAGTCATGTTATAGCCACACGTACACACACATACAATGAATATACAATCAGAATGAGCTATTGCAATGCTGTATTGGGTAAAACTCCATCCGACATTCACATCTTCTCAAGTAAGTAAGCTCAAAGAGAGGAGTTCTGGTGTATTGCTATAAGAAAGAAGTTCAGCCAGCCCAGCCTCGCACAGTCGCAGCTGAACATTTCTTGTAAAATCCAAGTATTGCTTAGTGTAAAGTTTCTCTCCTCTAAAGTGATAATCTGGGCAGAGGGTAGAGAAAACAGAGAGAGGACCTATGAGCCTCTCGGTCAGTAGGTGAGATAGTTTCTGGCGCTGCTGTTGGGCAGAAAGTTTTCCCAAGCGGACTGATCAAACAAAAACAGTTTTGGATCTGTGAGTCCGCACCTGGATAGAAAAGCAGCCCGCTAAGACGGACAGAAAAAACAGGTGTCTTGTGTATACAGACAGGTAAGTGTGAAGAGAGTATCCAACAACCTGCTGCCTCTAGAAGTCAGAGAAGAGATCCTGGGGACCCAGATGAATGATAAAAGGAGCGATGGTCCGCGGCTGGTAGAAGGGATTGTCAATGAAAAGACCACCTGCAGTGAGATGAAGAACAGAGACAAAGAGAGCAGGAGTTACTACTGTTGCATATATATATATATATATATATATATATATATATATATATATATATATATAAACTAATGCTATATCTCTATAAAACTTACTTCACTTATTTAACAATATGGGTTGAAAGAATGAATGCCTATGGAGGATAGAGAGGCAATTCCATAGTGACAAAGAAATCCAATGTTTTTTTTAGGACAAGGTTACTTCAAGTGTACTTGAGCCGAACCTGGAAATGTTCCAGTGAAACAGATTATTACCTGGGTAGCATTAATAACATTACATGTCCAGTAGATTAAATCAAAAGAATAGTTCAACATTTTGTGAAATACACTCACTGCTTTCTTACCTGAAAGTTAAAAGATAATTATCATCAATTGTAATATTTGCTATTTTGGTCTATTCTGTACATCTATCTATTGCATGTATGTCTGCCCTGGAGATATCCCTTCTCTGTTGTTCTTACTGAGGTTTGTGCCATTGTTCTCCCAGTTAAAGTATTTCCTTATCTGAATCTGGGGTCAAAGAATAGAGGGCGTCGTATGCTGTACAGATTGTAAAGCCTCTTGAGGTTAATTTGTGATTTGCATTGTTGGGCTATATAAATATAATACTTGAACCTTTTCACTTGGGGGATTAATTCCCTCCCAACCCAGAGGGAGCAATCCACCATGGTCTTGTTCACGAGTGAGAGTAAAATGGAGCCTGAGATCGACGTGCGGTTTGGTGCGGCGTCAGCAGTAATGTGGGGGTTGTACCGTACAGTTGTAGGGGACAGGGAACTGAGCCGGAAGGCAAAGCTTTCAATTCACCAGATGACCTCCAACTTTCACCTATAGTCATGAGCTTTGGAAAGTGACTGAAAGAATGAGGTTGCGGATACAAGATGCCGAAATGAGTTTACTCCCTAGGGAGGCTGGGCTAGAGATAGGAGCTCAGAGTAGAGCCGCTGCTCCTGTGTGTCGAAAGTTGAAGTGTTTCGGGCATCTGCTCAGGATGCCTCCTAGGTGCCTTTCTTTAGAGGTTTTCCAGACACGTCAGACTAGTAAAAGACATGGGGTAGACCCAGAATACACTGGATTATATATCTCATCTATCTAAGGAACACTTTGAGATCCCCAAGGAGGATCTGGAAAACATTGCTGAGGCCTGTTGTCACCATGACCCGGTCCCATATAAGCAGCAGAAAATGGATGGATAAATAAAAATTGACTTGACAAGATTGATACCAGTCTCATATCTGTCATTAAATATGAAGCTGGAGCCATGAGAGTGATCTTATCTTAGAATAAAGACCAAAAGCAGTGGGGAACAGCCAGGCTCTGTCCAAAGGTAAAGACATCCGCCTATCAGCACCTCTCTGCCTCGTCCACAAGATATAACATGGACAGAGCCTCTTTAGCTGTTCCCCTGTTTCAAGTCTTGACAGTATGCTAAGCTACGCTAACCAGCTACTGGCATTAGCTTTATATTTAGCGTACGGACATGCGAGTGGTATCTATCTTGTTGCCTAACGCTCAGCAAGAAAGCAAAGAACTTAACCCAAATTTCCCAAAACTAATAAAATATAATATTTTACAGCTATTCCAGTCATGAACATCCAGTAAGAGCTGAATAAAAAAGCCTAATTACAAATGTTAAATCAAAGACGTGAAGACTAAAAATGAGATCAGACACAGGTGAGGTAGTTTTGAAGGTAATGTACATACATATATGTATATATATGCTGTATCTCGGGCTTCAACTATATGTGCACTTAAAATGAATTCAACCTTGAACAGAACAACAGAATTTAATCTTCAATTATTTGAGATTGAAGTAATTCTTTGGTGATGTCAGACAAATATCATTTGAAAGGATTTACAAAAACTCAATGGAGCTCAACCAACCATTGGACAAGATACTGGGTCCTCTCATCCAATGGCTGTGCCTCATACAGTAGCTGTAACCATGGAGACGTCGTCAGGGGGTTATCTCTCGCTGGTTGGATGACCGAGACGTGGGGAAGGGCCAGCATAACTCTGTCTTGACTGGTGCTGACCATTGACTAGCATGCTGGAGTATTTTCTTTTTTGTAGCATTTTTAGCCAAGTTCCTCTTAGTTATTACTTTTTTCACCTGTGATATTACTGTACTGTAGGTCATTTTTACGTCAAATATTTAAATCTTTATTTGAAACACTGAGTCAAGAGGGATAGTCTGAGCCAAAGTTTCAGCGGCTCAGTTGGTGCGGATCCCTATTTGACGGTCGAGGAAAAACGTGCAAAAACAACAAATACAGAAATGAAACAACATAAAACACACTGACAGTGTGGTTTGAATTCACGTGGGTCCCTTATTGCTCCTTTTGATTCAAATGTGCACCACAGATTGTTTGTTGTAAACATGCAGTATTAACAGCCCTATATTGTCTGATCACAAGACAATAGGAAAAATATAAGGATATAGATGTAGTCTAAGTAGAAGTAACATATTTTGCCGTTATTATTTGACTTCAATTAAATTCAGCTACAACAGTGTACTGAGCTCCGCAAAAAGGCCGCAGCTGGCTTATGTGACGACCTATGAACGCTCTGCATATAAACTGTAGGCGATACCTGATAGCTGTGGGAAACCTGCCAAAAATAAATCCACGTCAGGTAATGGGATCGTGCAGCTGAATGCAAGATGCAGGATCTGACAAGAGCTTTCTAAATTCATCTGTTGTCTTCTTGCCTTTCTCTCTGAATATCTATAAACTGAGGGTCATGCCCTGAGGTATGTGGAAAGATTTAAATTGAATCTGTATACTGGTATGAGGGTGCAATATTAAAGCTTGATGTAAGTTAAGTTCACAGTATTGTGTGCAGGTTAAAGGAGTGGGGAAATCCTTTCATATGTTAAGTAACATACCTGCTCTAAAAAGTCAAAAACAAACCCAAAACAAAAACTTGCTACTGCAGCAAGTCCCTTACCAGCTGAAAGCCTTTAAATCAGATATACACCAGGCAGTGTTCAGCTTTCATAGGAGATAAACTTTATTCATTTTAAACATTATTCTTTATTTATTTCTATACATGCTTCACACAGCTCATTATTATTTTCTTTTTACAGAGAATGTGTGTGTTGTGTGATTCATATAGCAAAGGCTATCCATTTCCTGGCAAATAATAAACACAATAACAAAAGGCTGATATATATATAATTTAGACTCAAAGAATGAGGTCACAATTCACAGTACAAATCCTTCAAGTTTTTGTTTATCTCTTAAGAACTTAAACCTGCAGTATTTTTTTCATATTCATAAAAGTTTCTGGAAAACAGTAAGAAAACAAAAAGCAAAACAAAAAATCGCTTTTACAAATCTTCATCTCAAGTCCATAATCCTCTCCCCATCATTTATGCTATAAGAAAAGAAGTTTCCCTTCTAAAAAAAGTGAATTTGTCACGGTTTGACAAACATCGTTTGGTATGTATGAAAAAGCGTTTGGTGTGTGTGTCTCCTGTGCTAAAAGAAGTGGTAGTGGGGGATGGGGTAGGCAGGCACTTTCATGACAGGCAACAGAAGCATTCTCTTGGGCAAACCTAGAGGGGAGACATGAGAAGAGCACAGCTCTGCATGAGTCCAGGGCAACAAATCAACCAAGTGTTCCTATTCTCACTACGCTACGCTACATCTAGGTCCAACAAACAGCCTTCGCACTACGTACACAAACAGGGCTCCCAAAGGGGAAGTGTAAATGTGTGAGACGCCAGGTGACATCCTTCATCGGTGGTTAGAGGAACCGAGAAGGAGAGAGATTCAGAGGTAAAGAGAACCAAAAAAATGGCCAAAGCAAAAGATTAATTTCGGTTTACTACAACTTGGGTCTTATTTCTGTAGTATTAGCAATCTTTTCCATAGGTTATGAAAACATTGCACTCATAAAATCATTTTCTCTTTAAAATAATTTTGGCACGTCAATTATATCACAATGCCAGATCTCAGCGGTTAACCCGGTGAGAACCATGTTGTTATTACCAATAGGAATGATGGACAAAAGCTATTCATTTAGAACCCAAGCTATAATAAAGCAGAATAATCCTTTAAAGGAGACAGCTGAGCAGGAGAAGTTGTTGTTGGCACTGTCCTATCGAAATGTTTAGGGAATGGTCATTCAAGAAGAGCTTTAGAATAATGGCTATCTTCTAATGTTCTGGGCTTTACAGTTTGATATAATGTTCTGTGCTCCACAGAATGTTCTGGTGAGTCCAGCAGTATTGTAAAATGCGTCCTAAGTGTTTGCCAACAAGGAAGCCCAAAGCAGCAACGGGTGCCAGAGCACAGTAAAAAAAGCAGGAAACAGGATGATGAAAGCTTTGTTTCTGAAGGATAAAGCTGTAGTCACAATGTTTTAAAGTGCCTTTTTACTCCCTTCTGACTGAAATGTAAGCCCCAATATGGGCCAACCCAAAGATTGTTTTTTGTATTTGGTTTTACTCTTATTCAGGAAAATGGATTTAATACTATCAGTGTAAAAAACAATCTATCTCTCATTCTTATTATTTCCATCATCTGCAGATGTTCATTATAAGTCAACTGGGTGCATAAAGAAAACCTAGATTCCCACCTTAACTTACCTTAACAGCAGGTGTATCTAATACTTTGTATATATTTGTGTTTTGCCTCAAATTTGCAACAGGGTCTCTGGTCACATGTTGGGAACCACTGACCAAGAATCCAAGCCTAACAGAGACAAAAACCTGCACAGCAACATACATGCTGTGTTGATGCAATTTGCGAGGATGAAACATTTCATTCCAGGACCTAATTCTACTTTTCATGTCTATCCTTTTTTATTTTCAAATGACTTGAATTGAACTTCCGACCTACTTGTAGGAGGATACAGCTCAGGTTAAGCTCAGGATCAGCTGAACTCACAATGATCACCCACCAGGATATGCAACTTGTCCTGATGAGTCACGGGGTGGAAATGCACAAAGTGTGCAATGATATATGTTTCACCACCCCCACAGAAGATACTGGGCATTTCATAGCCTACTTATTTGCCAAGTCTTTTCATTGGCGGGGCATGAAGCAGTCTCCTGAATGCCTTCTCAAATATTTTGGACGTCACGGCCATTAACAAACTTGTAAGAATTATTACATAAGAAAAAATAACAGTCACTGAAATTTGCTGGTTAGATGAAAGCAAACACTACCATTGAATTCTGAGTGTTTCAGTAAGCGCCGCGGTCACAACATGTGAAACGTGTGCAAATGCCAGGGACTGAAACCAAACAGCCCAAACGAATGCAGAGTTCCAGCTCCACCATAAACAGAAAAACTAAGGCGCACTTCATATTCATAGCTGTTGGGATCTCAGGGGGGTACTCAAAGGGGCCCCAGATCAGTTTCTCCTAGGACATAAGACCCATTCAAACTCAAAGCTGTAGGATGGACAGAGGCCTACATGTGTACACGCTCTACACAAGGCTGAGTCTGTTAAGGTAAATATGACTGCGTGTGACAGAGGGACATATGTGTAAGTGAATTTAGCACAAAAACCTATGCTGTTAAAGGTCAAGGACTAGTATAGCTTTTAGCCTATGCATGTGTGTTAGAGAGCCCTGTAGCCACTTTCAGCAGTGAGAAACCCCTTAGCAGCAGTAACATGACAGGCGCAGCGCTGCAGTGATAAAAAAGCTGCCCTGCCACCGTCTTAAATAACAGTGGGCAAAGTGAGGAACTTACACTATGCGTTCTGCTAATCTCAACAGAAATGAAGATGACTGCAGCAAAGGCAGTGTGTCAGCGTGTATAGTTAGTAAGAGGTGGCTGTTTTACTGTACAGTTTTCTAGTCTTTTCTATTTTAATTCATGCAGGCTTGTGTGTCACCATGATTACGACCAGTTTCTGGAAGTTTTGAGATGAAAGTGACAGACGGCAGCTATTTACTGATAGACATAAGAGATGAGGAAGTGAGTGGCAACAAGCAGATAAAGGAACAAGTGGTGAGTGCACAATAAGCCAAAAGTACAGATAGATTTGCTTGAAGCGCGCAACAAAGAGGCAAAGGTATAAGATTTGTTTAACCATGACTGAAACTCTGTTCCAAACCCTAAAACTTGCAATAGAATGGGAACAAATTTATTTTGAGAAAAGAAGAGAAATTAAGACAAAAGGAAATTATGAAGAAGGTTGGAGGTAACATAAACTTACTGAAGAATTAATTTACCCACTAATGGTTAGCAATTTTGGTATGTTGGGTTAGAAGGGAACTGTATGGTTAAGAGGGAAAAGAAGGTTAGAAGGAGGGTGAAATGATTAAACAGGGAAAACAGACAAGAAGCACGTACCGTATGCAGGAGCAGCTGCTGCAGCAGGGCTGTAGCCATACGGTGTCCCAAAGCCTGTTGGGGAAGAGGTTACAGGGTCTCATTCAATTGCGCACTTGTTTAACTCCAAGCTGTATTTTTCAACATCTTCAGTTTAGATGAGTGATTTGGACATCCTGCACTCAAGCAGACAGCTATGGGTTGAGGGTAAGAGACCTGAGTGGAAGTCACTCTCCTTTCTAACAGGATCAAAAAACTGTACATTCATTCACTCATTCATTCAAACACACGGCGGAGTCATATATTGGTGGAGGTTCAGCACAAACTGAAAATGAATAAAATTCTGATTAAAAAATCAAAGTGAAGGGCCAAGAATACTATGATGTTCAGTAAAACCTGCTGTGAGGATCCAACAAATGCATGTATAATGCTACAATGCATTAAAATAAAGAAAATATCAGCTGTATAAACAACTGTATTATTTCAGAGGCTGATAAAATGGCCCTTGAAAAAGACTAAAATGACCTCCCACCAACCCACCCATATAAAAAAAAAACACAATACATTACAAAATTCACCAAAAAAATGCTTATTGCCTCGGTAAAAACATTAAAACCACATGCAACTATACTCTCACTACCTGGCGTGACATATCCAGGTGCGGCTGCACTGACGAAGGCTCCTCTTGCGAGGGCTGCTCTTCCTCTTCCTCTGGCTACTTGAGCTGCTACTGCTGAGGCTGCTGCTGCCGCGGCCAGGGCTCCTTTAGTCTGGACACAGACACATTAGATGTTAGTGTGTTTCAAACATTCATGATGCACAGATACACACAGTATTTAGATACATAGATACACCAATACAATGTTCTGATGCATTGGATCTGATTAGACACTTGTTAAACGCAGTGCCATTGATTGCTGATGGCAAAAATTGTCCTACGGCTCTACAGAGGTGATTACTGATTACAGAAAACGATTACACTTTATCATCTTTCAAGCCGCACTGACCAGTTTGGCTCTCAAGGAAGAGAGTAACAGATTGCTTCGATCATATGTTTTATTCTGTCTTCAGACTAAAGTAGTGCCCTCTATGTCCAGTATCTACTGTATGAGTGTCTCTTTACCTGGGGCAATATCTTCTTTTTCTTGTTTGCAGCGGCGTTGGGACCAGAGAAGAGCTTTTCCAGAGCTTCCAGAGCAGCACTGGCCTTTGCTACTTTTTTGTTGGGGCCTGCCCCACGAAACTTCTGCCCATCGACCTCCACCTGATATGCACACACACAAACACAAGCACAGACTGTAAAATATGAATCAAATCATTTTTCATGATAAAAGAGAGACAAAATAAACACACTGCGTTTTGGACATCTGGTAAAAAAGTATTTTTTCCACAATAGATCTTCTATTCTAATTATTTCTAATAGTGGTTTCACATGTTTGCTACAGCTCTGTCAAAACTAGCAATCACACAATACTTTTACCCAAAACCCATTCATTTATCAGTCATTAGTAAATCAACCAGGAAGTCGGGCTGAACAGGATGGCTTATTTAGCGCTGCCCTGCTGTCAAGCAGGTTTCCTAATCAATCAGCAGAGCGATGAAGCAGCCAGGCATGTCGCAAAACAAGACATCCAACAGAGAACAGGCCTGCTCCAGGAACCAAGTGGACTGATTGACGTTACCGGTGATCAGCCTGTTTTCTGAGTGTGTGGCTCAGCTTCTGTATGCGTCACAAATGCATGTGTATGTTAAGCTTTTCTATATTTTTTTGATTACATGTTATGGCTCCACACTCGTTTACATGTGTACATGTTTTATAATGTTAATGCCAGAGTCAGTCTGTGTGTGTGTGTGCATGAAGCTCTCACCTCCATAACAAAGCGTTTGTCGTGGCTGCCTCCGCTTTCAGAGATGAGTTCGTATTTGAGGCCTCGTCTCTTTTCGTTTAGCTCCATGACGGGGTTCTTCCCACTCGCCGTCAGTATGGGACCCTGAGTTCGCACCTGGGAAGTGAAAAGATTATTAAAGTAATTTCATTTCAAAGAAAAAGCTTTATTAGTAAGCACACCGTGGACAGTAAACCTGGAAGACGGAGCATTATGTAACAAAGTTTGGATACCTTTTATGTCTTAACCAGAGTGACTGTTACATTTTAATCACTTACAATCAAAACCTCAAAATTAAAAAAAAAGCATTTGAACTGAGTGTATGCATTTGTGTATCAGCGCATGTTTCTCAATCCCCACCTCCAGTGTGTTGGAACTGTCCGTGGAGTGTGTTGGGTTATTGCTAGTGTGTGACGACGTCTCGTTCTTCCCCTCCCCATCCGACTTCTCGTCTGAACTCATGGGGTCCAGGTCTGAGTCGAAACCTGTCGGGTAGCCCATTGCCTGGAGAACCTAGAGAGGCAAGATGATGATGAAATAAAAAAGAAGTTGGGTAGGAAAGAAAACGCAAACTAAAAACTAAAGCTAAAAATGTGGATTCCAATTTCTTTGTGTTGTTTTTGTTGATTTGAAAATCCAAAATGATTAACAAAAAGACACTTACTACTGCACACAATCTAAATAATGTCATAGGTTCGGTAAAAAAGGTTTACCAAATACTTCAAAGCGAATAAGAATAAATATGAAATCTCTTATGAAATATAAAAATAAAAATGTAATATGAAAAAATAATATGAAAAACTTTCCGCGTTTTTGAGATCTAATGTCATGTTGTCTAACACAGAGGTGTGTTACTGGCTATCTACTGTAGCTAGCTGAATGGAAATCTGCTCAGTCAACCTGGTACTGGAACATCTTAGATAAATATAGAATTTGCTAAATTGTTGAAATAACACACTAAATGGGATGAGTTAGATTGTGCAATATGAGAACAAATTCCCACTGATAAATGAATGTCCCTTTTTTGTGTGATGACTCTGTTTTGAACAGACCTTTTTATGGTTATGTGTTGATGACACAAATGACTATATTTCGACAAAGAAAATACACCGGAAGCAGAACTAAATATACTGCAGAATACTGCATGTACTGACATAACAGAGTTCAATCTAACTCACACAATGGTTACAATAAAGCCATTATAATGCACTGGCTGTACAGTCACATTGGTCGACTGTACTGTAAGTCCTCGACAGCACACAGATCAACAAAGTGATTCAGAGCAATATGCATGCAGAAGATATTAGAAGAATGACATGTTTTTCACCTAAATAGGTTATTGTGTTACTGCTGCTGAACCAGCCAATACAGTGAGAGTACAGCAGAGAGAGAGGGAGAGAAGGGGAGATCAAAAGGTGAGTGCATGAGAGAAAGTGAGTGAGAAAGAGAATGGAAAAGGGGGAGAAAGAGCCTTTTATGGGAACGGAGCGGATGGTGGATTATCCCAGCTCTGTGCTCTGGAGAGCCTCTTTGTTCACAACCACTTTGGGATTACATGGATTTACCCACCTCCATCCACACACACACACACACACACACACACACACACACACACACACACACACACACACACACACACACACACACACACACACACACGCACACGCACCAATAGGCATACGCAGACGGAAATATATTTATTAAGTACCCACAGGTTTAGATACACACAGGTTTGGCTGGAGCAGGAGCTTAGAAAGTGCTTCAGGTAGCCAAAAAAGAATCATCTGTTTTTTTTATTAGTGGGTTTTTATATAATTTCTCTGTTCTGTATGTACAGTATGTCCAAGTAAGCACAAACATATATCAAAGAGGATGTTCATCTTCTCCTGTCAGTTGCATATATATATAACACACACACACTTAAGTCCTTTTCCTCCTTACCTTGACGGCGACGTGGAGCTTGGCGGTCTTCTTGGAGGATCCTGATGCTTCGTAAATAGTTCCATCCAGATCCACAGACATGGTGAAGACCGGAGCGTGAACCGGGCCCGACTGGGACAGCAGGCGATACTGCAGCCCCGGCCGGATCTGGTTCAACCGCATCAGGGCGTTCATTGGCTGGTTGGAGTCTATGGCTTTACTGTCTAGGACTAATGCAAAAAATGGAGGGGGTATGGTTACCATAGAAAGTAGAGCATATTAGGATTGATTTAATAAGGTTTTGTAGGGGGTGTTCCAATTATCCAGCCGGAATTGGACAGACTGGGCCAATTCAGAGATCCTGTAAGTAATAAATCACATTTTCTTAAGGTTTTTTGCACACTCGCTGGTCGTTTTCATGACGAATAAAGGTGCCTCTCTATTTTCTTTCTCTTTCAATCACTTTCCCCCGTTTGCCAATATCTAAAAAATGTCTCTCTGTCTCCATTAGTCGTGGTTAATCTTCTCCTTGTATGAAAAAAGAGCTGGGGATGGTTGGGTGGCCTACTAAAACGTTAGCAATCAATACTATTGATCTGCCTCCAAGGGATGGAAGGAAGGTGGAAGGGAGAGAAGCACACAGGGAAAAAATAGAGACAGGGAAGAGAAGCAAGGCTTGTCTGTAGACAACCGAATATGACTGCTTCTATCTCTAAGCATTGCTGCTATCTTCTCAGTGGTTTGAATAAAACCAAAGACCAATGCTGAATAAAACATTTGTAAGATGGTATGTATCCTTATGCCTACTCTCTTAAGTCAAGCATTTCTTTTCTTCCCATCTTTAAATTAGATTGAGGTTCATTAACAGGAACAATCAGGTAATTACACTGCCATTGTTCTTTTCTTTCCTTTCTTCTCATACCTTTCCTCAGATTCCTCTTCATCTTCTTGATGACGTCCTTGTCATCCATCGCTCCATCCTCATATGGCCTCTTTAGACCTAACCCTAAGAGGGAGAGACGCAGAGCGAAACATAGAGAGAGTTACCAATCCATCAGTGACTACAAGAGATGTTTATATGAACACATACAAAGGTGCTTGAGTGTGACAGAAAAGAAAGGGAAATGGTGCAGAAAACAAGCAATATGTGAGGAGAAGCATTAAGATGGATAAACTCACAGACAAGATAAACAGAACAGACAGGCAGACCAGCAAACAGTCAAACAATGAGGAAGACATATAAGCTCCTTTCCTACATGCGCCTTAATCTGTAAATGCTCTGGCAATTTTCCATGTCAGCGTCACGAGGCACCAAAGGGTTCGAGTAAATTTTCCATGAAAGCCGCTTTGAAAATTTGCCAAATTTCTATTGTCTGAACATTCAACACACAGGACAGCAACAGCACACGTTTACAACATTTCACAGTGTTTTTTTGCTGTGACACTGAAAATAAATTACAGTGGGCAAAAACAAAGGCTTCACATGTCAGCAATATTAACTGCTGGCGTGTAGAAAAACCACCAAATGCATCCAAAAAGGTCACGTCATGTGTGAAAAGATTTGATGGTAAGTCCGACCTACGTCCAAAAGCCCTCTGCCTGAACACAGGAATGCTGTAGGTTTTACGTGAGAGTGACAGACTGACCGACAAGCCTTCACACAGATTGACAGAGTGAAAAATGGATACATACAAACTGAAAGCCTGCATAGACAGATACTCAGGCACAGACAAGAACAGAAAGACAGACATGTAGATAATATACTGGACAGAAGACACACAGGTTGAGGTAGACAGGCAGGTAGACGCACCTTCTTTATCAGACCAAGGGTATTTCTGCGATGGTTTATTTGAGGGAAGAGGCTCCATCTCCAACACCTTGTACATTTTTCCAAATGCCATGAGTCTGAGAGCATGCTGTGAAGGCAACACACGGCGATAGAAAGAAAAGCATATAAGATACATTTAAACTATTAACAGTACGGACATTAACAGAGTCAAATTATTATTCCCATAATGCAACTTCATAGTTTGTTTCTTAGACCTTCCCTGCGTCCTAAATGCAGACTTAGGTTTTCAAACAGCAGACTTCCAGTTTGCAAGAACAATTTAAATGGCCCTTTAAATGTAATGTTAAATATGTAAATATTCTATTTTTACAGCAGTCTTACTGTGACATATTTTCCTTCATGAAGAGAATGATGAATCAATAACGCACATTTTGCCCTGAAATTCTGTTGTAGAGTTTACATTAAATGTGAAGTGAAGCTGCTGTGCTAATGTAGGACAAAGCAGTAGGTGGTAAATTCTGGTCGTAAAAATGAGAGACAAGACATTAAGGCTTCAGGCTGTTACGAGTATAGTATCTTCACAAATATTAGGAGGCCATGTCCAAACATAAAAAGGCCATGGGCAAAGTTGTACATATATAAATGAACACTAAATCTCAGCCAGATCTGCATTAACGAATGTCTACGCATGTCTATAAAAACTTCTAAAAAACAACTAACACCTAAGTTATCTCAATTCAATTCAGTTTATTTATAAAAGGGGACAGTGCAAATTAATAAAACGCATGATTTCAACACACATCATCAAGTTTATCCACAAAGATAACCGGAGTAGACAAGCTTTTACATTGTTCCCTTTTAATATCAATACGATCAGCGGACATAATGAGCAGAAAAATCCGAAAGAAAAGCAGAAACGGTCACAGCGGCCCTGCTAATACAAATCCATTGGGGAGTGCTTTAGATATTCATGAGGCTCGGCGTAACTCATTGACAGAACAGCTCCCTCTCTTCTATCTGCTCTTGTATCTGCTCCAATACAATTATGCCCATTGACATTCCAGCCTCGTTCAAGCTGCCTTCAAAGGAAATGGAAGGCAGGATTCACTAAGCCATGCGGCTTAGAGGCTGCCCTGCTCAGTCGAGTGTGTGTGTGAAGAAGGACATGACAGCACGCACAGCCACGGTGCATGCAGACCAATACGTCCTCGAGGTGTCAGAGATGGATTTATGGCTTGCAATGGCAATAGTTTCCCACACCAATCATTAAAATGCAGCAACACACAGGTAGTGCATGCACGCTCGCACAAGTGTGTGTGTGTGTGTGTGTGTGTGTGTGTGTGTGTGTGTGTGTGTGTGTGTGTGTGTGTGTGTTGGTGTGTACCTGTGCACGGTAGGTAATGGCCTCAGCCTGCTGGTCGGTCATGTTGGCTAGTGTGTTTGTTGGCTCTTTCTCACATGGGTCGTGTAAACCTGGACCACCTGGGGGAAGCGACAGAACATGACACACAAAGTCCGTTTTTGTCACTTTATGTACGGACACTGCAGCAACATTTAATTAGGCTTCACTGTTATGAAGTAAGCAACAATGGAAATCCTGTCTAATAAAATAAAAGCAACAGGATCATTAACTGGTCAAATTGGCTGGGAGATATTCAAACCAGTCACTTCATTAAAAAGGTAAACCTCTCAACCTCTAATTGTGCCAAATGTGTAGTACATTTGAATACTGTAGGTGAGTAAATATTCTCCTGCCAGGGTGGCGCATTCTTTTCCCTGTAACATCGTGACACGACTATTTTGCTTTTTAAATATTAAAAGATAACGGTTGTCAGTACCTTCTAAAGTAGGACCGGAATAAGCCTCGGTCTAGAAAAACATAACTGGCTTTTGCATCCAAATATTTTTTTTTTAAATGAAACTCAGCTTTCACATACTCTTGAATAATTGGATTTTTGCCAAGGATACACAACATTTTGTAAAGAACCCTTCAGCTGCTCCTAATTAAGATGCTCTGGTAATGATGACCTTCCCCAGACAGCTGTGCCCTGATGGGTCATTGATAATGTCTCGACCTCTCTTAGAGAAACAGCTCAAAAATGTGCCAAGCAGATCCTCGATATACAGTATCATCTCATCTACCCAAACCAAGCACGTTCCCTCACTACGTTCACCAGCGATGCCAATTTGCATGAAAACACACACACGTGCTCCTCTGTCAATTTCTCTAATAATTCCTGCCGTATATTCATGCATCCACCACGGCTCCATACCTGGTAGGAGTATGCCTGAGGCCAGACACTCCATGACCCGACGCAGAGCTTCTCCCGCCCCAAGAGGTCTGTTACAGGTGGCAATTGCCTTCTCGCAGATAAGCTCTAAGGGCTGTAGGAACACACACGCACGCACGCACGCACACGCGCACACACACACACGCACACACACACACACACGGAATAATGCACAAAAAATGTATAAAAGTGTAAAGGGGCTGAGCACTTTCTTTTAATTTCAGGTAATTACAGCAAAAGACTCACCCATCCCTTGAGAGGTTCCCAGACAGGGTGTCTATTGCACATGTCTCTAAGTATCCTGAGAACGATAACGCAGGACTTGAGCCCGTTCACTCGAGCCTGAGGGAAATCGAGGGATGGAGAGAGAGGTGTAGAAGGAAAGGTGAAAGAATGCAAAAGGATGCAAAAAGGAAGATTAAACAGAGAGAGGGAGGAAGGGAACAAATTGAGTGCAGTGTGAAAATGCACAGATACATACAGATACACAACACACAACAAAGCCACTTAATGAAGTAATTGCATCTGCCTAAAACCCCACAGAGAATGAATATCTTGAGTTTATGACACTAAACATTTTGAATTAATTTACTAAAAATGTTTAGTAAAAATATTGCTCTTAATTGGAAAGAAAAATCTCTTGAGTTTTGTTTATGTCTTCAGAAAATACCTGCATTCTGAACTTGTACAATGTTGTCAGTAAGGAAAGTGAGTTGGGAGACAGATGGGGAAAGGGTATGGGAGGGGAATCAAAGGGAAGCATTGACATACTGTACAGAGCAGGCAGGTTCACATAATAGCCAAAAAGAAAAAAAGTATCAACCATTGCTTTTGTAGCCTTACGATTATTCTTACATTTATCTTTTTTTCCAGTCCATATACAGTGCTACATCGTATATAATGAAAATAGACGTTTTGGGAACATTTAAAAAAATTTAGAGAATCTGAAAGTATTTATTCATTAAGTGGTGTGTAATATTTGGCCATTTTTGTTCATAATATGTAAAACAACATCATGCAAACTGAACTGGAGATAAGCGAGCATAAAAACATACGTTTATCAGCCATATTGCCTTTGACTATAAGGTAATTTGTAATCATTCTAACATAAATTAAAATGTATGTCTACTTTAGATTGGTCTAATCTGAGTGGGTATAATGAGCACCACAGCTTTAGCTGACAGCGAGTGAATGGCTTCTGGGTGAATCGTCAGGCTACAATAAGCATCAGGCAGGAAGACAGGAAGTGAGTGGGTGCCGACCTGGAACCACTTGGCGTGTCGCAGCGCTGCCAGGGCCAACAGACATCTGTGTCTATCCAGCACCTCCCCCTCTTCCTCCTCAGCCTCCACTCTCTGCGCAGCAGCACCCAACACTGCCACAAAACAATAACAACCCAATATAGAGAATGTAAAACACACACACGTCATGTCTGAGTGTGTGTGTTTGAATTGTGTGTGTGTGTGAATGTGTGCAAACACACTTGAAATTGTGTGTAAATACACACATACATACGCACACATGCATGGATATTTTGGTACATACAAGGTGCTTTTCATGCCATAAAGTTGTTCCTCTCCTTGTAGAAAGCGGTGACTCTCTAAAGGTCACAGATCTGTGATAAATGCTCAGAAAACCGTCCTCACTCTTTAAACGGTGTGTCATTTTCAACACTGTGATCAGTCTAACGTGTTAACTGCATCACATGTTGACATCTCTAGCACATAGTAATGCAGGATGCATTGTCCCTCGTATACATATGCTGTGTGTGTTGAAAATTACACACACTATTTAACAGTGATTTAATCGTTTACATCCATCCAGTCACTGACAAATCAGTGAAAGGGAGAGCAACCGGGGTTACAAGGGAAGAGACAACTTTGTGGGATGGAGAGCCCCCCCACAGACATACGCCTAACAAATACCGAAGGAGTGTTTGATTTAATGTATGGGCATTGTTGGGACACATCCATTCATATTGCTGTGCCCAGCAAGGTAAATCAATTTCTCCTTTATGTATTTGAGGATTTTATTTATTTTGATCCAGTCTGCACCAGGCAGGAGTCAAAATGGGAGTTCATTTTTCTTCTGGATTACTTAAATGCACTTGATTTCACAGGCTCATAGAGAAATGGTGCAGAGAAAGCAATTCAACTCCCCGTCTGGGCAAACACAGAATCAAGGGCTCCTAAAGTAGAACTAAAATGAAAAAATAAAATAAAAAAATAAAATAAAAATTCCAAGATAGTTTGACCCAGTCTCACAAACACAACACAGGAGGGATCGAGGCAGGGTTTAGTCAGAGCAACGTGGTTGGTAAAAAAAGAAGCATTACGCTTTTTATATGCAAGCGTTTGATTCAAGCCGCCAAGCACACCACAATGGTTGAGTTACTGAGCTCTCACCAATTCTGCTACTTTAGATTCAGCACAAAATCTATGATGTGCAAGGAGAGCTGAATCAAACGCAGCTGTGTATGAATGAGTGCAGTTACATGGGGTTTCTGAAGAGGGTTTATTGTGTAGGAGACCTACTGGAAGTGACATAAAACACACTAAAGAGTCCTTTGGGTCTCTATGAAAACACGACTACTGTAGGTAAATATTTTCCTCATCACTCTCCCGTGAAAAGAAAATCCTTTCCCAGAAGAGGTATTAAGTTGAAATGTCATATGTGTCCAATGTGTAGCACCATCTATCTCACATTATCCCTGAACTCATCTGGCCTTTATTGCAGCGTAGCTCCTCTTGTCTAATGCATGGAGTGGTGTGTGTATTTGTGTATCTGTGTGATGTATAATGATGTATCTCGAGGTCTGTCAGAGTGATCACAGCTGCATGTGGGGCCGCTCTGCTGCTAGTGAATCATTATAGTCTTTCTCCTCTCACTTGCTTGTCCTCACGCTGCCCTCTCAAACGCTCCGCTGGCCGCTCCCTCACTCAGCGCTCTTATTTTATCATTATCTCCTTCTGTGTTACTGACGCTCCCCCTCAGTCTGATTTTAAAAAATCCCTTTGCTACCATGTCTCCTCTAATTTACTGTCACAGCCCCCTCCCTTCCTCCCTCCCTCTGCGACAACACAAAGCAGCGAGCTGTATCGGAGCTCAAGGAGCACGCAGGCAGGCATAACTTATATTTAATCAAATATTCAACTGTACATGGACTTGTGAAATGTATAAAATCAAACACAGTAACTCCCATTTCACATGGCGACTGAGTGAAGTGGCAGATAAAATGACCAGGGCACTATTTTAAATCAATGTATCGATTGCATGAGATCAGATCGGAAGGCATTATAAAGCTTAATACATTAATACATTTCTGACCAGACATGAGCTCCACGGCTGCCTGATGGCATCTGAGCAATTAGACATCCAGTGACAAAGGTATCTTTACTCATACAAAATACTACTGTGTGTGTATGGCTTCTCCTCTTCTTTCAGGTGTGCGAGAGACAAAAATACGAGCGGCCTTCTCAGTCTTGCCGTGGCACATGGAGTGATGTACGGCTAACGTTCATGCTATCTCTTATCTCTTTCTGAGACCGGAGTGTCTGGTTGGACGGGAGCCGAAGGATGGATGGGCAGCTTGCTACTGCTCGGTTATTGATTTTGCTGGCCTGTTGGCCTTGCCTCTCTGTCCCACCTCCCACAACCAATTATAATCAGTTCCTGCTACCCATAAAAAAGGTGTGTGTGTGTGTGTGTGTGCGCGCGCGCGTGCGTGCGTGCGTGCGTGTGTGTGTGTGTGTGTGTGCGTGTGTGGGTGGTGGTGGGGGGAATGTATCCTGTAGCTGTCTTGTCTTGTGTCAGCATCAGTTAGGTGAGGTCACACCTCTTGTTTAAGGGAAATTAAGAGTTCTAAAACATACAAATACAATATTAAAATAAAATTGTGTGTTGGGGTGTGGAGTGAGAAAGAGGGAAAAACTTGTGCGTTCCTACCTCGCCCATTCTTCTTCTCCTGCTTTTCCTCCTCTACTTCCTTCTCCTCCTCCTCCTCCTCCTCATCCTCATGCTGTCCTTTCTCCCCATTCTCCAACTCCTCCTCTTCCTCCTCTTCGTCCTCATCTTCCCTCATGGCCGGCGAAGTTAGGGTAATCGTCAGTGTGAGTTTGGGCTCTGTTGTAGTTCGTACCAAGATGGCTGCCTCGGGCAAGGAGCTTGTGACCTCATATTTCTCTTCGGTCAGCTTCTGTCATGTGTTAAACAAATATAACTGGATGGTCAGAGGCCAACGTCACAGCATGACTCAGTGCAGATAAAAAAGAAGCAAAATCAATGTGAGCTTGCTGCTGCAACAACATCACCAGGTAGAAAAGGAGGAATATCAAATGAATAACGTGCATGAGAATTTGTTTCAAGAGAAACTGATTAGCCCTGAAGATACCTGATCTTTTGACAGTTCCAAATGGGGCTATTTTGTTCCCTAGATGTGACTGATATCCTGAACTAAAGCAGCATTTTGAAATGTGAGAAGAATCTTTAACGTGCTTGTCCACACATCATAATGGACAAAAACAGACACAGACTTGTTCTAAAAACGCCACATTTGTACCAACACTACAACATCCATCCTGATTTTACGACATGCAAATGAATAAAGGGCACTGAATGACAGCTGTGAGATGCATTAAAAAGAAATCATAAAAGCTGGTACAAGCCCTATCCTCTATACAAATTGTAGAGACAATGTAAAGATCTTGTGTGTGTTTATGTGTCTCGCCTCTATTGTTTCTCAGTGTCACACATTGAAATTGCATATCTGTATGTAAACTATGCTTCACTCTGCCCCCATTCTGAAGGAATCAATTACTGCCGAATTCGTGGCGGTGACACATGTGCCTACATAAAATAATTACATTAATGGGATAACAACCACACCAATGTTCCTGCAACAACAACCAAACATTTTGCAATAACAACCTCAAGTACACACACATTAGCCCCACTGGCAAAAACAGGTACACACAGACTCACAAACGCATATAAAGTTATGACCGACTATAAGTATTGAATAAACATTTGTGCATGTAAAGTTTGCATGTAGTTGTTTCTGCTGTACCTGATGTGTGTGTATTCATGTTGTTGGGCAATACATTTGTCATCCAGTCCCAGTATGGTGACTGGTCCTTACAAGGTTAATCACCTATGTTTGGATTAACACTTGTTTTTGTTTTTTACATACTTTATTAATCCTGCAAGGGAAATTACAATATGTGGCAGTAATGGTTAGGGTTAGAGTAGGGTGGATGTACTGGATGTACAGTGCTGGGATACAGCCTGACATCCAGTGTGTGATGCCCCTTCCCTTCTACTATCTACGTTACCTTTTTTGCGAGGGCACCGTCGCTGCATCTGGGGGCTTAGTGCCTCAGAGGACGGTTGTGATTGGTTTAAAGTAGGGCTGTCAGTTTAACGCGTTATTAACGGCGTTAACGCAAACCCATTTTAATGCCGATAATTTTTTTAACGCACGAGTAACGCATAGAGAGAGCAACGGGATCTGTTAGTCCACTTCTTTAACTGTCTATGGCCACGCCATGTCCCGCCCCACGAAGCAGCTGATTGGTTTGGTTTAGGCATTTCACCGCGAGTGGTGAGGATAGTGGATTGGTCAGGGGATAGGACCTGAACAAATGGAGTTACGTTACCTTCGACGCCTGGCCAATAGTAGTGATTTAAGGGCGGGTCTTGTAATTTCGCAGACCGCAAACAAAACAGACACAAGCCTCGGCCGGTTTTAGCTTGCTAGCCGCGTAGCTTGTAGGCTCGTGACAGCGATTATCTTCAGAGCGAGCGAGTAGTGACTCTACAGTCAGTGAGAGAAACAAAGTGTCTCCTCTGTTCTTTCTGACCACGGTGGGAAACCTGGAGCAGGAAAACCCTCTCCTTGATTTTACGTTGGTTATGAAAGAGAACGAGAACCAGGAAATGAGTCACGGGAAACCAGTTGCTATGAGCCCATAGACAGTAGGACCAGCCACGCTCGCCTCAGGCATGAGGCGGTACTACCTGCAGTACTATCTGCAGGACTATCTGCAGTACTATCTGCAATGGAAAATCGAGGTAACAGCGTTATATTATGTGACAGATTATTAGATCCAAGTGTGAATGTTAGTGTGAAATTGAACATAACGTATATGACAATGTTGTTTTCAATAAAAAAAACAGTCCCAAAGCAAGCCAATCTAGCCTACTTTTCCATGCTGATAAGAGAATTAAAATGAGAAAATATAATGGGACAAAAAGAAATCAAGGGACATTTAGAATAGATAAAAATGTGCGATTAATTGCGATTAATAGCGAGTTAACTATGACATTAATGCGATTAAATATTTGAATCGCTTGACAGCACTAGTATCTTTTGGTATGCATTTCAGAAAAAAATGGTTAGGATTCAGGTGTAATTGCAAATAGTGATTAATCATGATTAATCCACTGAAAATTCTGATTAATTTGATTAAAAATTTTAATCATTTGACAGCCCTAGTTTAAAGAAATACAAACCATGCAGAGCGTTTTTCCCCCTATCCCAGAATAAATAAGCAATGTAGCCAGACCATATTCCAGTGCTGACACAGCACTGTGGAGATCTGATGGGTCTGGCAATGTAAGACAAGGGGAAGAGTAATGCCTGTTGCACAAGAGAGGATAATCTAGCCTATTCGCCCCTCCCAACAATCATTCCCAATTTGAGGCTGGTCTGAACCGATTATCTGCCAAACTACATAAAACTGCAACCAGCTAATGACGACAGTCCGCCGCCATGTTTTATTTCTGAAGTCGCGTTTGATCACACAAGTTTCTGTGTGTGTGTGTGTGTGTGTGTGTGTGTGTGTGTGTGTGTGTGTGTGTTTCTAACACTGCTTAAGTGAGCAGTGATTCACAGAGGGCCCATCTACATCCCATTTGGCTCTGATGAGAAAATCTGAATCTCTGGTCACTGGGCTGAGACATGAGATTACCTCCCTGCTCACACACACACACACACACACACACACACACACACACACACACACACACACACACACACACACACACACACACACACACACACACACACACACACCACTTAACTGCGAAAGAGAACGAGCAGAGAAGAGGCACAGGGGCAGAATTTATTCATTGAGTAATTTCTGCACTAGCCAGCAAGGTGGGGGAGTTTTTAGTCTCCACATAGCATCCGAGGATGGGTGGAAAACTTGCTCTGGTTTAATGGCATTTCTTTAAACTAATCAGAATCGTCATGGGTGGTGCTAAACTCCGCACAGAACCGCTGCAAAATAGTTGTGCGAGAGAAAACTCAGATTGGACAGATACTTCTTGCACACTTCAAACACTTAGTTTTAAGTATATAGTGTAGATAACGCAAAAGTCAGTGCACTGAAAGTACCCGGATGACCCCCTAAAAAAAGTCAAAACGTTCAGTGTAGAACGATGGACACTACACGCACTAAACCTGCGCCATCTTGACTACGAAGAGGAAAGGGGAGGGACCAGGGACATCGACCGGCAGCTGATTGGACGAACGCGTCACGTGCGTACTAGCTCTCGTGGATTTCACAACAGAGCTTAATGGCGGCCAGATGGCGGCTCGTTTGGAATACGATCTCGAATTTTACGGAAATAGTTCACTGAAACATGTATCTGAAAACATTTTAAGCGAGAAATAGGCCATGCAGCTGCTGAATCTGTCTTCATTTCAGATCAACAAAGGTCAGTTTAAAAGATTTTCGTCAGATTTTGAGAGGCGGAGAGCCGAGCCGACCACTCGTCATTTCCGGTAACGTTTTAATATAAGTGTTCCATTTGGGACAATACTAACCATCGAAAGCGGGCACTACGGCAGTAAGTGGTCAGTGCACATTAGCAGTGTACTGACCGAAGTAGGCGGTTTGAGACACAGCCATAGTCTAGCTAGCTGTCTCAATGTACCCCTGCAGAGATCTGAGGAGCAGTCAACAATAATAAATCCACCGAATTTAAAATTCTAACACAAAGAAAGTGGAAGCAAAACGGAAAATACATGCATCCGGCGGAATTTCCTGCAGTACCGGAGCAATCCCGGAAGTGGAACACAAAGGATATAGACTAGGGAGTTTTTAACACGTTAGCAGTCATGGCTAAATATCTTCAATTTTAGAAAGATTTTTAGTGAATGCACAAGTTCACCTGGCTGCCACAATATATATCGAACAAATTGCTTAAGGGATTTACATGGGGGACTCTAATCCCTAGAAGCTACATAAGGCCAGAAAAAGTGGAATGCTATTTAATTCCTAGATCATTTTAACATTACAAGTAAACAAGTTCAAGAATCACTGCATGTAAAAAAGATGAAAAATATGTCCTGCCTATTTGTGGCTGCATTTTGGTTGCACTCTGTGTCCTGTAGGGATCTGTGTGTTCAGTTTTTCTTTGCCATGACTTGTTAATGAGGAAACATGACACTGAGCTCATGATGAAAAGCATTAATCACACATGACTTATACATACTAAAACACCTCTCAACTTCTCACTTGACAACATTGCTGTCTCTTGCCAACTTACAACTTATGCCAACACTCTCTACACTTACACATAAACTTATACACACGCACCTAGCAGTGAGAAACCCTCGTAAAATGCATAAGCTTATCCAAATAACTAAATTCTTGACATTGGAGAGGACTGCGCAATAAAAATAGAACTTTTTTCGGATTGCATTTGGCAGACTATGACTGAAGGTTTGATGTAAGGTTGTGTGTTAGCAATATGTTTGGGAGCGAGGGTGTGAGAGAAAACAAAAGACAGAAACTTAGAAGCAGCATTATGTGCCTGTATGCATGCATCTGTGCTAGTCTGTGTCTCTAACCTCTATCTGTGTGGGTAAATTGTGACAGACAGTGTCCAGCAGTGTCTGTGTGGGTTTGTCTCTGCACATCAGCACCAGCTCCAGGTCCATGTCGCCTTTGATCAGGAGGCCTTTGGACACGTGGCCGATCCTCATCACTCCACACAGCACGCTACCACTGCTTGGCTCTCTGTTTTTAAGGAAAAATAAAGGACAAGTAACATTTGTGTGTCATGTGGTTATGAATACAAGGACGCACACATTTCAATGTACAGCTGAGAAAATTCAAACGTTAATACATCCCTTTTTTCCAATAAAATCTGTGCTTGAACAAAATACTGTTAAAGGAAAATTACTGTGTGATGTATAGATTTAAAAGAAAAAAAACACAGTCACATCATCATCATCGTAAGTTTCCAACATCCTTTGCCAAACATAACACCACTTCTTCAAAATAGCTGTATGATTAAAAGATAAAATTCCAAGCTGCCAGTTAAGATTGCAAAATAAGATCAGCCAAGGCAATTCAAGACCTTAAAGAGAAGTAGTAAACCCTTAATAAAAAAGATTAATCAACCGACCATGGAGAATGTGCCCAGAGATTGTCAAGTGGTTAAGTTAATTTCCTCCTGCTGTTCATCTAACTCTCTGCCAGAAAACGAACTAAGTGTATTTCCCAAAATGCCAAACCATTCCTTTTTGGCAGACAAAACAAGCCGGAGGACGTCGCCTCCTATGTCACGTCAAGTTTCTGGATTTTTTTTTAATTATATAGACTAAATAATCAATCCATTAATAACTAAATTAATAATAAAATAAAATAAAATAAAACATTAGTTTGGACTACTACCCCACCTGTAGCTGTCACTGGAATCCTCAGTTTCACTGCTAGGCTCATCACCAGGATCGTCCTCCTCTGTGCTGTCTGCTGGTTGGCTGTCGATTTGGCTGTGGATGTCGCTGCTGCTCTGATCCAGCCAATCAGAGACGTGTTTGAGGGCGCACTCGACAGTGGACACCAACTTCTGAACGGCTTCCAGCTCTTGAGAGGAGGGGTAGATGGTGGAGTGTTTCGCCATGACGTGGCGGTCATCGTTACTAAAGGAACGGAAGGACCTCTGAAAGGCAAAGTTGAACGAGATGTTCGTTTTCAAAATGTAGTACTTTCTGATTAAAATTGACTGGAAACACTAAAACACACAAACCTGTACACACAAACACACACACAGCAAGGGCACCACTGGAGAGAGCTTTTTAACAATGGATTGAGCTTTAATCCATCAAATCGAGCTTTGGCCTCCCCGTTGAAGCCGGACTTCTCTCCATCACACACCCACATGAAACAAACACACACACACATACACACGTTCACACAAATGCTTACACCACAGCCGAACAGCAAGAAACAAAATCAAGACAAACACACACTTACTGTCTCACCAAGCGTGAGGTTAAATGGCGTTTTGTGTGTGTTGCTATCTGCAGACTGCACATGTATCTTTTTTATGGTAAAGAAATCAATTCGTAACTCAGCGACAGCTTCCATTTAATGGCACTGACCCTGACATGTTAACACAGCTATCAGAAACCCATCTGACCACCATCCTCATATCCTCTCTACCTGTCCAGATTCAATCAGACATTCTGGCCCTGGGAATTTATGTCAGCTCTTTTTCTCATTTGCTCCTTCTGACTCTCTGGGAGGGATCAGGAGGAAAAGACTGGAAGGTGGAAATCAGGTGGGAGGCATCAGACAGGGGGTAGCACAGAGGAGAGTAAACAACAGAAAATAGAAGGGGCATGCCATGGAAGACAAGAAAGAAGAGAATAGAGGACAGCAGAGGAGGTGCTGTGGAAACAGTACAGAATCTTTAAAAAGAAAAAAAGGACATAAAATGGCTGAAGTCAAAGATGAATGGAAAAGTAAAGAGATGAAGGAGAGGAGCAGGTGCAACTGAGGCTTTTGTGAGTCACACTCTGCAATTAATACCACCACGATGGGTCCCTGTGAATTTACATGAAAAAACACCTTGTAAAATATATGTCTGCTGTTTACATCTTTTAACGTGTCACAGCATTTCAGTGGGTGGCTTTGTTACAGTATGTGAGAATGTTTAAACCTCTGACCATTACTACCCTACTAAGGCAAAAGACCTTAACTCGCCAGAGTGTGAAACTGAGAAAAATGACTTTAAAGTTATCTTAATGTCCTGACAATTGAGTTATAGGTATGCTATTGTAATTTTCACATGTTGTAGTAGATACCTGTATTAATCTATCTGCAAAAAAAATTTGAACTAAAACTTTACCGTTGACCGTTTTTCCGGAAGTTACTGTATTCTGCCTTAGCATTTCCCACACCATGACTATTGGTCATACCAAGGCAAAAGACCTTAACTTCTATTTTATAGCACAATGTTATGATAACAATGATATGTTTTACTTAAAATGTAAGCAGTATTAACCCTATTGGACTCACTATAATAAAAAAATGGCTTCACATTTATCAACATCATATGAAAATTATATATCAATACGTTTTTTTCTGTATTTCATACTCATACTAGTACTACACCAGTAGTCACATGATTGATTCACACACTCTCTCTGACAGACTTCAGAATTAAGATGCACGTTTTAATGCATATAAAGCATGTTATTCTGTTTTAATATGGGGAACTAATTTAGACTAATTGCAAGAATGAAGACGTGAACATAAGGATGCCGTCATTCATGTGCATATTAAGTAGCCATGCTGGTTTGTTTTGGTGTTATAATACATCCGTAGATGTTCCAGCAGAGAGGATGGTTAGTTTAGCCAGCAGTTAAGTTTACAAGAATTTGTCCAAATTTAAAGATTTGTCGCAAACTAAGATAAACAGACTACAAACCGACAGCTTTTGTTTTCGCTTGTTTGTCAAAATTCGCTGTTTAGAGTATAGATACTCGCTGTTTTTGTGGAAACAGCGCTGTGGACGAGAGTGACTGCCCAGACAAAGATTAAAATATATCGCTAATGTGTAGCTATGCCTGTAGACAGGTGAGTGGGTACTGATACGTATTTACGTTTAGGTTTTATTGTAGCCTACAGTAACGAGCGTAGCGGTATCTTTCCCAGTCAGGTGCGCTGCGTGTCAGCGTTGTCCTCTGCTGTGTGTGTGTGTGTGTGTGTGTGTGTGTGTGTGTGTGTGTGTGTGTTTTCTCCCCAAAACAATAAAATTGACTCAAGATATTTGTCCACATGATAAAGCAGATCTTTAAAGTTCCAAAAATGACAATAACTCATAACTTCGACCAAAATTGAGTTACGGTCTTTTCGCTTAGCACGGCAGATTAGGTATTAACTAATGTAATTAAATGTAATGGAAAACTGATACAACGTTGAACGTAAGTGGCAATGTAGAGAACGGATGATGGGATAACCCTTTGCAAGCATAATTACATTGAGATTGCATTATAATCTATTATCAAAGCACATTTGCAGCAATACACATGATGTAAATTCTCTGGCACAACTGTATAATTAATAACAGAAATATACAGTGCTTGTCATATTTCATATATATTAATTCCTCAGTGCTTGGCTGCTATATATATATATATATATATATATATATATATATATATATATATATATATATATATATATATAGCTAGCAGCTTGTTTCTATTTGCATTACTTTTGTGTTATTATACGATATTTAAACAATATCACTGTAATTCAGTTTTGCTTTGTCTGGCCTGTTATCTCTTTCTTCACTTTTTCTCTCTGTCTTTTCCACTCCATGTTATTTTATTTTTTAAATATAAAGACATTTAAGAGTACAAGGTATTGTTTACATCATCACTTAGTAACCTGAATATGAAGTATGAGGTTCATTTTGAATCATTAGAGGTTATCGCATGTTGGGAAGCCTGAGGTACATAACCCAGTTCAACATGAGGAGGCTGCTCTCAACAAGCTCCTTATCTCCAAGACCCACATTTCCCTTTATTCACTACACACACTACTCAAAGAGAACCACACACCAGGCATGCTAACTGACAACACACACACACACACACACACACACACACACACACACACACACACACACACACAGAGAGAGAGAGAGGAGAGATGACCTTTTCGTTGTAGTATAGTGTAGCTTGAGCACTACTATCAATCTACTTGAAATACAAAGATCACACACACACACACACACACACACACACACACACACACACACACACACACACACACACACACACACACACACACACACACACACACACACACACACACACACACACACTTCATCCCATTCCTAATTGAACTGGTGGCATTCTCTTTTACCAGAGCGAGTGAGATAAAGCTATTAAGGGAATGTAGGACAAGCACGGCAAAATAACTGCAGCCTCGCAGCCTGTGTAGCTCAGTATGTAGAGTGTGGCACAAATATTCGGCAGGGTTAGACTCTACATTCCCGCTGGGACTCAATTGTAATTCTCCAACACTTTTGGCACTGGAGAGACATGGAGTGAGTTTAGATACCTTGAAAGAAAATGCCAATATTAAAAATCTTCATCATCATGTCTTATTTGTTTTTTTTATCACCATGACATGCACGACTTCATTTGACATTTTCAGGCAATCAATACTTTTAAATGTGGTTTCAATAAATATTCATTGTTGTGAGGCATGTGTAAACACATTTTAAGGCTAAATTTACATTGCTACGTTTTGGTTTAAAAACGAATATCTTCTGCTACGTTTACACCTTGGGTTCACACTGCTCTGGCGTTTCAGAGCCCCTAAACCGGAGACATTTGAAAACACTTCTGACCCCGCTTTGGTTCCGGGGTTGTGTTGCAGTCTCAATGGCCGCAAACGGAGACCTTTGTGATTTGGGTCATGGCGTCTCTGAGACTAAGCTACTAACTTTATCATGGCAACTACCAGCAACGGGCGGAGCATACATGCTGCCTCCTGTTTATGCCCAGTATATGAGAATGTTGATGAGATATGCGGTTTGGGCATTAGTTTAAACAGAGATTAGTTCTTCTACTGGAGCTAAAAACACGTGTGCACAGAGATCACTTTTGGCTCAAAACTCTGCTTAAAAAACAAAATGTAGCAAATGTAAATGTAGCCTAAGCCTCCTTCATAACATATGCAACAGGACAACAGAAATACAGTCAATACAGCTTTTAATTGCACTGACGCAGAGCAACAATCAGTTGATCAACAGAAAATTAACCTACAACAATTGTGATTAATACATAACCGAAATATGAATATTTTCTGCTTATGTGTTTTATATCATTGGAAATATGTAATCTTTGGATTTTGCACTTAAATGTGTTGATGCATTCTTCACTAATTTGTGACTAACTGAAAATGGATTAATAGTGAAAATGGATTAATAGTGAAAATAATTGTTACAAAACACTGGGAATCACAGCACTGTTTCTTTATAGAGCTATGACATATATTTTGTCTGTGTGTGTGTACCTTCATGCATGCGTACAATCCTGTGTGTATCTTTATACTTGTGTGCCTTTTCAGAGCAGTGTTTAACAGACCAACAGTTGCAGATTTTATGAGCCGTTGCAAATGCTTCAGCAGCCATAAAACACATTGGGAAGAGAGTGTCCATGTATCCTGTGTGTATTTGTGTGTGTGTGTGTGTGTGTGTGTGTGTGTGTGTGTGTGTGTGTGTGTGTGTGTGTGTGTGTGTGTGTGTGTGTGTCAGTACTACTCGACCATGGGGGAGTTGTTGCCCAGACGCTCTGATTACCATGTAAATCAGAGCAGTTAAGGAGGACTCACTTACAGGAATCGACCGTCTAGGCCAGCGTGTGCCGAGATAATGTTGCAGACATTTAGACAAGTGACACAATAAGTAAGCTACTGTAGCCAAGATAAGAAGCGATGAAAGATTTCGCAGTTTCACATTAATTTGAGAGAAAGGTTGACTGAAAATATGAAGTTATTTATTTGTTAAAACAAAATGCCTTACAGCAAAACATCTCAGAGAAAAAACTGACTTCACAACCTGATTACAAAAAAGCACACTCAATCTGTTAAAGACAACACCCTGGTTGTCCTTGAATCCACCCTGACCGGCACATAACCCAGAGGTCAATCGTGCAATATGTTCTTCTGTATGTGTTAGAGAGTGAGCATAAATCATCTCTGTCCAGATGCTTGTAATAACCCACCAGTGTCACTCTCTAACAAAATTAGACTGTGTCCAATTTCAGCACATTGACCTAAAGCTGATCCTTGGAAGTAAAAAGTTTAGTTCAGGTGTCTTCCAGGGCCAAGGTTAATGCTGCTATCTCTCCAAATTCAATATATCATGCTCAAATTAAGTTTGGACATTATAGTCTATTGGGTATAGAAAATTAAACACAGCAACAACTCCACGACAAGGTGTGCAGGGGCAGGACACATAAGCAATTCAGGTGACCAGACATATTGTAAACAACCCAACAGTTTAGCCATATTATCTAAACCACTTTGTGTGGAGCTAAAACTGAAAGTGAGTGCATATAAAATGTCAGAAATACTCTTCTAAACTGGCTAATCTGCCGTTCAAAACCTACCTGATTGTCTGGCTGCTCATGTATATAATATATATATCGGCTCAGCTGTGTGTGTGTGTGTGTGTGTGTGTGTGTGGCGTGCAGGCAAGAATCCCGGCATGTGAATAGAGACAGGGGGCTGGGTTTGTGCTCTACCTGTGAAGCGCGTGTCCGCGCTATTCTCCGACAATCAACATTGTTGCCACCGTGGCGTGGCGGCAGAAATTTAACTGTGACGGTGCACCACTTGCCAATCAACATAGGGGAAACGCTGGGGAATATGTAGTAATGATGTATATCATTATTAAAAGTAATTAAAACGTGTAAGATAAACATTATTTTAGCTCACTGTGGAGCGAAAACCTGGACACAAATCGACATTTTGGCATCCAGTGTACAAACCAGGTCAGTTATTGCATAAATTCAACATCTAGCTCCAAAACAAATTATTTCAATAAAGCTCAGACATCCCAAACAACTGATAACTTTCTGAAGAGCCACATATGAATAATCCACAACCTGTAAAATCGTATGAATTGGAATGGAAGCAAAAAGCAGTTGCCTGTGATTCTTCCCCTCTAGGAATCAGAAACAGACATGCATCCCAGCTGTCTGCAAGCCACCAGCACACAACACCAGCATGTATACCTTTGTATGCCATTGTTGCATAGTGCTTTTAGACCACACACACTTACCAATTACACTCCATTTTCATGCTCCAGTGTGGCCGGCTGGCTGGCATGTTACATAACCACATTACACAGCATTTACAACTCGCTGTGTACTAAACTAATGTGCACACAAGAAAACCTTGAACATATCATGGCAAAAATCCAACACATTGGTCACTAAACATGAAGATCATGAATAAGGGTGCTCCGATCGATCGGTCACCGATCGGTATCGGCCGATAATGGCTTTAAATAGTTTGATCGGTGGTCTCCATAAAGGCCGATCAGATAGGCCGATCAGATGACGCACTACCATGGATGTATTAAGAGTGCACTACTCCTGAGAACATTTTCAACATGGAGCTAAAATGGCGGCGTCCCTACATTCAGCGGTCTGGCAGTTCTACTAGGTGTCTGAACGGCGGCAGAACAGCAGTTGGCCCGCGGGCCGGCCGCAGAACGAAGGCGGCTTTTAAAAAGCGTCTGCCACCGGTGGTGCTCCGGCAAACGTGTTTGCGATTACGCAATTCTGACGCTTCTACTGCCTCTGGAGCACCGCCGGTGGTCCGCCGACTCATTGCTATCTGGGAAAAAGACAATACATTAGCGATTTGCAACGTGTGTGCCAAGGAAATACCACGAGGCGGAAAGCTCCAAAGACATTTCAACACCACCAACCTCATCAGACATTTGAAGGTTAGTCACAGAAAGCAGGATGAGGAGTTTTCAAAGTTAGCTAACGCTACAGAGCGGAGGGTTGCAGCTCTGGCGCCACTCAAACAGCTGTTTCCCTGTGTGTGTGTGTGTGTGTGTGTGTGTGTGTGTGTGTGTGTGTGTGTGTGTGTGACGGTGTGTGTGACGGTGTGTGTGTGTGCTGAAGAAATGTCTGCAGTGATTGAAAGGACATTTTTTAGATATTGAGCTAGAACAGAAAGCCAAACAGTTACTGATACATTCTCTAAACGTGTGTGACTGTTACGTAATGGCGTAATTTTCAGTTCATAAAAGTGATCGGTATCGGCCGATACGTCTTCCAGCAATCGGTGATCGGCCCCAAAAATCCTGATCGGAGCACCCTTAATCATGTATGACGTATGCACATAAAACCCATACAATCAATTACACACAGTGTCTTACACACACATTACTGCCATCACTTCCATCCATCACCACACATGCTGTGCTTAATGCCCTGCAGTCAAAGCATTTTCAGTTCAATGTGTTGTGGTTAAACACACTGTCAGTAGCGGCTACTTTACTTTAGAAGCAGCAGAATCCAATGACTCTGCCTGTCTCTTTCAGTCTCTGCCTGGCTCATCTTGTCTCTCTGTGGCCATCTGCTATAAATTACACAACCCAATGCCAAGGACAAGACTCACTCGCACGATATCAGCTGTGATTGGAGTCTCTATACCTGTGACGTTTTTTTTTCTCTCCAACAATCAACCATTTTGGAACATTGTACTGTGTGTGTGTGTGTGTGTGTGTGTGTGTGTGTGTGTGTGTGTGTGTGTGTGTGTGTGTGTGCTCAGGCCATGTGCCTAAGGAGTTTATGTACTCTTATTTTTAATAAGACTGTGCCTAAAGTGCACGCAGTGCTTGGTTAACAGCACACACTACGAGGTATTGTGAGGACTGAAAGATGAGGGAGAGAAGAGGATGACAGAGAGGTGGAGCAAGCCTCCGAAAGTAAACAAAGGACCAAAGCTGAGAGATCGACAGAAGGAGAAGCAGGGAGATAAAGACAAACTGGATTTTAATATTTTTAGCCGCACACAGTAACAAATGTTTGCTTGTAGTGAAGCTGACAACACAGACCAAAACATCATCATAGTAAAACTACACTAGAACCCAGAAAAACAAATCACCACCCAATAATAGCACGCATAACTATTTCAGAAGTGGTAAATGTCACACCTCTTTAGCCTGACATGAAACGTAAACATAAAGTATAGTTGAAGGATAAAATAACATCAAAAACTTCAAAGCCCATCACAAAATGGCTAGGAGTGATGGAACAAGCAACACACACACACACACACACACACACACACACACACACACACACACACACACACACACAAATAAATAAAAAACCCAGTGCCGTCTCTGTAACATCCAACAGCCTCTGGGAGATTGCATTAAAAATTCATCCTCTGATTTATCTGCACTCTGCTTGGCAAGCCGGCTCGACACACTCCGCTATCCTGTTTTATTGTGTGCTCTCTCTCTCTCGCTCTCTCTAGCTCTCTCTCGCTCTCTCTCTCTCTCTCTCTCTCTCTCTCTCTCTCTCTCTCTCTCTCTCTCAAATTACTACATACGTACACACATACATAAAAATATATATGAAAAATCATCTAGCAGCAAAAGAACAAACAGGCTGTTCATACCAGACCTCTCAAATGTCCTGATAAACATTTGATAAACAAAACAAAAAAAAAAACATATACGCCCTTTGACCCCTTTAATGTGTCGGCATGGTTTTAAAGGTTTATAGTCTGCCTATAAAATATTATGACCGGACCGCTAAAAGCAGATGAGGCGACATTACATTGTTTCTGGCCAGACTAGTACAGTATTGAGTATGGCCATGTCTACATGAGGGAAATACCAGAACACCATAAAATAAACATAAAATGATGTCATATGGAAGAATGAAATGAAATGTTTCCCTGTTCTGACAAAAGCTTTTGAACTTTTTTTATTTTTGGCAATCCGGTCATGTCTTACCAACTGTACAGCAAAGATGCTGTAAAGACGTAAGGGAGTATTTGGCATTTAACATAATAAAAGAAGTGGAACTGAAACCACAAAATTGTTGAAACTTTCCGCTTGGCGACGTCTGCAGTGTCTTCTCCAGAAACAGAGCAGTGAACTAATGATGACATGTACAAGGACCGAGCTATACAACATGCCAGAAAAATACAAATAGTCGAGCCAAAATGAGTGTACTGTGTGTGTGTGCGTATGGAGGGAATGAAGACGCAGAGAAGCACCGTGGGTGTGTGCATTCATTAAATGCCGAAAGCTCAGTGGAAAGTCGAT